>VXBC01012280.1:30126-54050 GCA_013399945.1 Ploceus nigricollis | reverse complement strand
AATAAGGTAGGTCATTTACTGACTTACCATTTTCAATTTGATTACTGTTCACATACTGTTCTGTCTAATTTAGGGTCCCATTGTATTTTATGAATATATCTTTGAGAACTGCTGGAAATGCCCTCACACATTGAAAAGACAGAATAATATTTTTAAAATTTATTCCAAATGCATACAAACCAATTAATTTTAATTGTTTGGTTTGGATTTAAGTTTGTGTTTCTCTTTGGTTTGTTTTGGCAGGGTTTTTGGGTGTACATTAATTTTAATGTATTTTTGTAATAATAGTTAAATAATAATGTCTTATTTTGGATATGTACAGATGCTAGGTCCTAACCTGTTAGTATCATTGCTTTTGATCTGGGGAGTGCAAAAATTACTGAAATCAATTCTACTTTAATGAAGCCCATCATTGTAAGATGGATTATTGTAATACCCTATATATCAATACGTTTCTTTATAACCCTTTCCAAGGGTTACAAATAAAAGATAGATATTGTCTAAAAATTAATTTTTCTGAGGTATTTTTTATAGCTAACGAACTAATTGTTCTTTAGTTTCCTTACTGCCTAAAAATAAAAGGAAAACATTATTTCAGACTTAAAGTTTCTTTTCGTTTTGATTCAAATACCAAAACTGAAGCTATTTATTTGAAGCAAGTAAAAATCCGAAACAAACAAACAAACAAAACTAACCCAACAAAACAACAACAACAACAAAAAAAAAACCCCACACAAATGAAAAAATTGAAACAGTAGAATACGGCTTTAGAATTACAGTTTGGACAGACACCTGAAAAAGTTACAGTCTTTAAAATTTTGGCCCATAATTAGAAACATATGCATTTTGTATTTCAGTTTATATAGAGTTCTGTATTTCAGTACTTATTCTATTCTTCATTTCTCACTAGGAGGTAAACAAATTGATTTCAACCTGAACTAAAGCTTATGGATCATGAAAACTGAAGTTGCTGATTGTAATTCTCCTGTCCTTTAACAAGACCTTTAAGCGTGTGCTTTAAATGGCTCTGTAAATCTGAGCAATCGCAATTGATCTCAATGGGTTTGAAAGGCTTCTTGGTATTTCCAGTGCATGTTCTCCTTCCCATTCACAGCAAATCTGTCCTTTCTGTGACATCTCAGCCTTAAGAGAAGAAGATCAAAGCTGTTTCTGCTGAGATATGTAATCTCAGACACTACTAAAGCAATAGAGAAGGAAGGTAGGAAGAGGCAAGTACAGGAAATACTTTCTTTGCCTCCAAAAAGCATGATTCAGAAAGTTTCCCTGTTAGAAATTCTACTAAGGCTCTTGTGTCCCAGAGGTTATCCCATATCTATGTACTTTTAGTTTCCTGATTTGTTAAGACTGTATATTTTTCAGGCACAACATTCTGCAGCAAAATGTCAGGCAATCAACTTTAATTTTATGTTAAGTAGAAAATTACTTCCTTTGAAGTCTGGCATCTTAATTTAGGGATGTTCTGGTAAGTGGTGAACAGGTGTTCGCCATGAATATCCATCACATTTGTGACTATAGACATTGATTGAAGGGTACATTTCTATAAGAAGCTCTGCCTAATAACTACTTTATTCCAAGTATAATGATAAATAATATTTCATCTTCTCTTCATTTAAATTTTGTTTGGAATCTACTTTTTTGAAAATTTTGTTTAAAAAGAGTCAAAGGAGGTCTGAGAACTGACAGCTCTCTAAGTCTCCAAGGATATATATCTTCTGGCTGTATGGGTCAGGGTTTGGAATTTTCAAGTTCCCACTTCCAAGAAATATGCATCTTCGATTTTGTCACCCTACTTTATCTATGTGATGATGAAGTCACAGCTTGAGCTCCTTCACAAACCCTGGGGAAATTATTAAATTCTAAAACTAATTAGTCCAAGTTCCTACAGTAGCAGCTATTCAAACCTGAGCATAAAACATACACCTGGGTATTATGCATGCAAAGTTGGTAACAGGCTGTCCAAACCTGCTTTCTCTTCCTAGGAAGTAAACCAGTGACATAGCAGAGAGGCACAAGGAGAAAAACTCTTCAGCCATGATGTGCTCTAATGCTATGCAGTTAAAGTAAAAAGTATCTGATCTTGCTGTAGAAATTACAGTATGAAAAACAATCAGCAAAATTGCAGTGAGACCATACAGCAGAAAAAGCATCAGAGCAAGACAGATTGAAACACCTTGTAAAACCTCATCTATGATTCTCTTCAGGTGTGTTATACAAGAATTGGGTGTGTTTCTTCTACAAAGCTGTAAAATCTGACTTTGTAAACTTATCAAGACATGATGATGATGTTTCCACCTAAAAAATGATCAAGAAATAGAATTAAAGCTGAATTGCTATTCAGTTTTTAACCTATTGTAAATGGACTTCCAGTTTGCAAACTGAATATGGTTTAGATAATGAGCAGCCAAACCAGACAGCCCCATAAATATTCAGAAAATTATACAACTGCCCGTATTACTACTGCTATTCTTACTAGTGTTACTTAATGAATATAATGGTATCACTTTGTGTACTTCCAGATTATAGGTTTTACAGTTTGTAATCAAATCCAGAATATACTCAATATATTTTCCTTATTTCCTCATATAACCTTTTTCTAATGCTGGTATCCTAATGTACTTTATATTCTCAGCATCCCCATAGCTTTAAGCAACATAAAAAGTAGAGAGTGTTCATTTTGTACTGAAACATTTGTTATATGTATGGACGAGTTTAAAAATTGCATTTTCAGAAATGGAAAAATATTGTTTCAACTAGAACACATCTTCTGTGTTGAAAACACAGGAACAACTGGAAACTCATAATGTTACTGATATTCACAGACATCATGAAATCTGTATTCCAAAATATTGTCATAGCAAGCACTGCTGTGTTTTCATATTTTCAGTGTGTTCCTTTTATGTGAGTAAATGATGCTTCCTAAGATATCTGTAATATAACCAATAATACTTCAACTAAAATAAAATGGCCAGCTTGATGTCTTGTACTCCTTAATAGACTAGCATAAACCATAAAACTAAACAAAGCACACAGAATTGATCGAGAGTTACTGGCAAAGATCATGTGACATGTCTCGCTGATAACTCTGCAGGTATGGAATAGCTGAGGGTTTGGACAGATTTTTGGGCTGCCTTTGATTATATCAAATGGCTAGGAGATTATGGCAACAGACTCCAATAGGTTATTTTAGAAACTTCCTTTTGTCTGTTCAATCTTGCTCTCTGCAGTAGAAAATAAAATTTTCCTCTAATTCTCTAAGAAAACTATCTTTTTCTATCATCCCATTACTGAATTATATTAATAAAAATTTATAGAGATTAACCTGTGCATGAGTAAACATGAGTAAATATGTCCTTTGTGAGTATATGTGAGTAATATGTGAGTAAATATGTCCTTTGCTAACCTACTCCATCCATTAAAAATAGGGAAAGTTATGATTTTTATGATTTGTAATCAGAAATTTAAGTAAGAAAACATTGTGTCAATTTTAATAAACTAAGATGACAATGCTGTTAAAATAATTAAACATTTAATACATAAATAATTGTAACCCCCACCTAATTATGCTAATCTTTTAAATTCCCTGTGCTGGCTTTCTCTTTTCTTTTTTTTAAGTCCATATTTATTGTTTCCACCTAGAAGCAGCCTATCATCTGAATAGACAGAATACTCAGCCTCTGTTCAAATTTACATTTATCAAAGCAATTTTTGTCTTGAATTAGGCAGTAACTGAAGATGCTTATGCAAAAAAAATCTGATTAGTTCCATTCCTCTTCTATGACTCTCAATTTTTCTGCTCTGTTGGGGAGCTTGACATATTGTCAGTGATGGATAGGTTTTTCTTTTATTGTTTCTAGCAAAACAATGTGTTGGGGAGCTTGACATATTGTCAGTGATGGATAGGTTTTTCTTTTATTGTTTCTAGCAAAACCAAAAAAAAATATACCTCTTTCCCCAAAATTCCTAGAGAAAATATAAGACACCTTCCTTTTCTGCAGCTACTTTTATAGTTGATGTGCTGTAACTTAATTCAATGTAATTTTATTTGCTATTTAAACTACAGTTCAGGAGACACTAACTTAATAAAAGTAAACTGGATTTTGGAGGGGACTTCTGTCATATAAAGCTGGAAAACTCTGACGTAGGCTTTGTTTGAGAACTTAAATTGGGCTAGACAGTTTAGTAAAAAAATTGTATTTTTACATTGAAATTAGGAGTGTTCAAAGATGTGAAGGGATTGTCTTTGGTTTTGGATTTGAGGCAAAGAGCTAAGTACAGAGGATTAATTTAGAAAAATAATATTTAACCATTTAAATAATGAATTCATAAGTAAAGATTGGGTTGTAAAACAACAAAAACAATCTTGCTCTCAAGAGAAATTGGTGGAATCACATCTTTTAAAGTTATTATTTATTTATTCTTCTTTGCAGATATTCTTTGCAGAATATCTTCCACTTAGATATTGCTGACTATAAAAATCCCTTATGCTATATTAAAAAAGATAAAAGTTATATATGGTAGGTATGTATCCAGAGCAAGTGAAGTGAAAATCATTGTCTGGTAAATGTGCATGGCTAATTAGACTTAAGCAACTGTAAGCTTTGTGGTAGTTATAGAAAAAAATATTAAAGGAAAACGTTTCAAGATTATCTTACAAAAGAAAAAAAAAAAAAAAAACAACCCCAAAACTTCTTCTTTCTCTTTGTTACATTGAAATTCATTACCTATTAGCCTATATCCTAGAAGTTCAGCCTAGAGCTTTTGGTTTGCTTTAGAGATTTTTTTGAGTAACACATTACTGCCAGAATAGTTTTTACTAGCAGAAGCTGAACCAACTTATTGAATAGCTGTAAAATAAAACAGGAAGAAAAGTAAAAGTGGTCTTTTGAGACCTAGGCACTACCTATGAAGGCATTAGCATTTGGCCACATTTGCAGGCATGGTGCCCTTATGCTCCGAGTCTCAGGAAAATGAGCTACAAGGAGCTCATTTAGGACCTGTGTACCACAACATCAAACATACAGAAAGTAATTCAGGTGGGAAGAGGCCTTGGGACATCTCAAGCCCTGCTCCTGACTACAGCAGGTTCAGCTCTGATGGCAGAGTTGGTCCTGAGGAGTAATGACAAATCCTTGCTTCCTCCAAGCAGGGACACTGCCTCCCAAACTCCTGCTCTGTGAGGACCCTAGCCTTTGGCAGCAAGGTTTTGATAGCTAATGTTTGGAGGAAATGTCTGAAGAGTACGAGGTGTTGGCTCCTACACTCTACCCATTATCTTATTGAAGTGGTATTGGGACTTTCAACAGCACTTCATCTGTGCTATGAATTAAGCAGGTAGTATTCCAGTAATAAAATTCAAAAAGCTATTCTGTCATAATGTTAAACTTTTCACAGGCAATTTTAGGGGACCAGAAACTCTGTTCTGGGAGATTCTCAGACCCAGTTTAGTACTTAGAAACTGGGTTCTCAAAACTGATTCCAGTAGATTGCTTGCTATCCTTTTTAGGACGTAAAATATATTTAGGTGGAAGAATGAAGGCTGTTCACTGCTAATGTGCCAAAAAACAGCCCAGTTTGTGTTGATTAGCCATACTGGCAAAGGAAACTACAAAGGAAGGGAGGGAAAGGAAAGATCTAAATGAACACCATGAATCAGAAAAATCCAAGTATAACTTAAAGCTTGGATCTTTATCAGGGCTTGTTTTTCTCTCCTTCTATTCTTCAATGGGTCCTCTAGGTCTGACTACTTTTTCTTTACTTTTCATTTCTAGCTTGTATTGAATGAGCTGATCCTTGTGAAAATGAAGATGAAAACCATTATTTTTTCAGTAAACTCTTATAAATATGTTTAACTACCTAAGGATTTATTATACTACCAGCTCCTTCAATACTGATTTTTATGAGTTTTTTTTTAACATAAGCAAATGCATAATGAAATAGGACATAGTTAGTTAAAGCATTTTAAGAAAGACATCCCCAGGTACAGTAGAGATGCTGCATTACTTCTGTTAATAAAGTTTTTAGATTAAACAAAATTTAATTCTGAATGATCAAATGGTTAGCCAGTCACAGCTCATTTGTGCAGTGCGAACTGCTGGGGTGGAGTGCTTGTGTTAGGAGATCAAAATTTAGTCTACTGGATTTCTCTAAAATGGGTTTAGAAGTAACTCAATAAGTCAGACATGGGAAAGACCATTCATTCTGTGGAGGTTTTCAGCCTTTCAGTGAAGTTCATAATAAGAAGAAATTATTGGAAATTAAATTAGGCAAAATCAACATGAATGCAGCTGCCATTGCCTAGAAATACTACCTAGCACTGGAAAAATGTATCAGGAGAATGACAGGATCTCCATCACTTACTTCCTCAGGAAAAAAAAAAAAGTTGACTAAATGGAGAGGTAAAACCATTGGAGGAAAAAAAATCAGGACTTGAAAGAAAAAGGGAAGAAAATCTAGTCCAGCCATAATGTAAACATTAGATGCTAGGTGCAATCTGTAGTCAGTGTCATTTGTTGAGTGTGTGCAGACCAGCAGTTTCAGCTTCCTAGGGAGGTGGTCGACGTCTCAAGCCTGTCAGTGTTTAAGAGGTACCTGTCAGTGTTTGGATAGTACCTTTAATACCATGCTTTAATTTTTGGTCAGCCCTGAATTTGTCAGGCACTTGTAGTGCAGTGTCACTATAGGTCCCCTCCAACGGAACTATTATATCCTTGTCTATTTTAGAGCCTTATGCAATGCAACTAATACTGGACCTCCAGTATATGCCATGTTCTTTGCCAAGTTTTATTTCAGAAATAAATTATTCTTCTGCCATGCTAGATTGCCTGCCAAAAGCACAGTCTTTTACCACATTTTTACATTTTCTTGGAATAAACATCTTTCTTTTGAGATGAACAATCCTTGTGTACTTCATGGGTATGGGCCTTTGTACAGACATTATACAACTTTACAGTAATTGTTACTAAAAGAAAAGATGTCTGGAAAAGGTGCAATTTTACACACAAATAGGAATAGGATTCTATCAAGCATAAAAACAATCTTTAAAGTCCATCCAGTAGTACAAAATATTTGTCAAAAGTGTACTTCTATGTATTGTATTATTTTCAAAACGTATTCTGGAATACCACATTTTTTGGTAATGTAGATCCAAATACAAAATACTCTCCATAACGATTAGATATCAATACTTCAGATTTATGTTAAATTCATAATTTTGAATATTATCCAATAGATGTCTACACTCAAAAACCCAAATCCAATTTCAAGTGTTTGATGCCGTTTAAAATACATACTATAACAAAAAAAAAATGTTCTTCAGGGGAGGAAAGAATGCTATCTGCAAGGCTAAACTTAATGGAGGATCTTGTCCTTATCTTTCCTCACTTATTTTTTATGCTGTCCTGTTGAATCCTCCTCAAATTAAATGCTCTGACAGGAACAGAAAGTAAAGTCTGAATTTGGCAGATAATAGATATTTTTCAATTTTTATTAGTCACCAAACAAACAGACAAAGATTTTACTGAAAGTGGAACACAGGAGTGACATGACTCTGAATAATAGTGTACAGAAATAGTGTCAGGACACTGGGCAGGATACAAGAGAGCTCTTTGTGCCTCACTGTATGTGCAATAAACTGCCAGTTTGTTAGTTTAAAGAGAAGTAGAAAACAATGAAAATATAGCTCAGTGAAATACATAGGTTGCTTATGCAGTCTTAATTGCTGTTGCAAATTCTCATAGCTACTGAATTAATACCATAGTGTGCATGTATGTGTGTGTTTAAGTAATATAACTAAGAATGCAAAGAGGGTGAAAGGTTATGTATGGATCAGATAATTATATGGAAGGCTACAAATTTCACCATGTCCTTTTACTCACTATATGTGATTTCTCATTAAATTGAAGATTTTCTGAATGTATATTGCTGATAAATACTAGTCCTACGTATGTTAAAATGCTCAAAAACTACCCTTTTCCAAGAGACTTTGTGGGTATTAGAAATTATTTTTTCCATTGTTAAAAACAGCTAGAGACAGAAAAGAATGCTGGACACTCAGGATTTTTATTAATATGTGATATTTATCACACCTGTCAAATTTTGAACATGTGCTTACAGAGGCATTTTCTGCCTTACTAATGTTAGTAATCCCGCTGGTGGAAAGCAAAGGCTCTTAGACCAGTGTTTGTTCTCTAACATATAGCAGATTATTAAACATGCTCTCCAAAGTAACTGAAGTATGACATGTAGCTCTGTTCGATATGTGCAATAAATAGAAGACATCTTAAAAAGAGATTTTCAGAATCTATTACTGTTTCCTGCTGAAGACAAATATAAAATGAAGTTCTAAAGGGGACATACAATAAGGATCTGAATACTTTAAAAGGTTGCTTATGCAGTACCTTTCCCTAGGGGTCCAGTTGAAAGCAGGCCAAGCTGAGGACAAGGAAGATCAAATATAAAAAAATGCTCAAACCTTGAGGAAACATGAAACGTCATTGTATGGATGCACAAATATAAAGCAGATAAAGCAGCTGCTTTACACAATCAATTAGGAAAAAATCTGGAAAATTATAAAAAATTAAAACATTATTTTGTTCATCATGAAAAATTCAGTAAAAGAGTACTGCCTAGTAAAACAAAGATAATTCAGAAAAAATATTATTTCTCTTTGCCAAAATGGTTGCGGCAGTTTACAAAAATCTGTCCATTTGTCTCAGATTATAAGCTTGCTGCAGACATTGCCAATAGTTTTGTTGTCACTTTTGACATCACAAGTATCTGCCTGTGGAAATGACAGAGTTGGTGGTCAAAGCATAAATGTATTGTAATGCTTAAAGAGTTCAATCTGTATATCACTTATGCAGTCAGCAATGTTCATTTCAGAGAACAAAAATACTTAGGAAGGTGAGGCTGTACAGGCATCTGAACACATGAATCAGAAAGAAAATTAAAGCTGATAAACAATATCCAAAGGACAAATATTCCTGTCTTACCTCCTTGCTTTGATAACGTTTCAGATTTATAAAAAATATAAAAACCTGAAACTCTTGTGAAGTAAAATTATATAATTAATAATGTGAGTATTCAATGTTTGACCTTCATCCCAAAACACTTGATCTCATGTTACAGATTTTGGATCTGAACCTACAAGCTGTCCTGCAGATTCTTTCTTTTTACTGGTGTACCACACAAACACAAAAATCTGTCTGCAAACCTAGGTAGAACAGACCTTGTGAAACTGAGCTGCTACACAGACATGTACTTATTTTTTCATGCAAAATATGAAATTTTTCATTATATGTTCAGAGACTTATTCTGCTAGCTGGAAGCATTCCTTTTCCAAATTCCCTCAACTCTTCATCTAGAGCAGGTAAACATTTCTACTCTTCTTTGGGAGTAGATCAAACTAGCAGCCATCCATCCATCCATCCATCCATCCATCCATCCATCCTGCTCTGTACCGACTTAATTATATATTACTTATACTACAGGCACCCTAGGGAAGTGATCACATCACCAAGCCTGACAGAGTTAAAGAAGTGTTTGGACAATGCTCTCAGGCCCATGCAGTGGTCCTTGGGGTGCCCTGTGCAGGCCCAGGAATTGGACTAGATGATCGTGATGAGTCCCTTCAAAGTCAGCATATTCTATGAGTGTATGATTCTAAGATTCTTTCTATATAAAGTGATGAGCCTCGGTGTGTCAGAGGGAAATAAAACACTGGTGAACAGAAATAATGTCATATCTCCTTGTAAACTGAGTATCTGCCCATCCCTTCTATAACTACAGTCCACTAAAAGTTTGAATAAGGTCTTCAGGTTTTTGACCTATTCCAAAATGAGTTTACAGCAGAAGTTTTCTCCTCTTGGTTGAAAAGCTAGCATCCAGAATAGCTAATGTACAAAACTTTGCAGAAATACATGCCATTGAAATTTTAAGCATCTCAGGCTGAAAGAAAGACTGTACTTACAATATAGGCAATCAGCCACCCTTTCAGACTGACAAATGTTTACTCTTTTTCAGTAGAACCCTACTGATTTTTAAACTCTGAAATTATATGTATTTCTTAGCTTCCTATCTCATTTATTCCATTCTTCACTACATCAGTATACACACTTGCTGCTTTTGAGGGGTTTTTTTGGCTGGTTTTAATTTTCTTTTCTTTTCTTTTCTTTTTTTTCATCATGAGTATTCAAGAGGGAAAAAACATTTGCTGGAGCACATTGCAGGACATTACAAAGTTAGCTCTACATTCACATCTACAACTTTCAAGATTTTGCAATAGGGCCAGACAGAAGTCCCCTTATGTTGGACTTTTCTTCTGGCATGTTTCTCAATAGGTTATGTCCTGGCATCTTCATACCTGCTGCCTGACTAACAACTGAAATAAGATTCAGTGTCTGTTTTCATCTGTTATTGAGGAAGTACTCTACACCATGGAATCATAGATTCATTAGGATTGGAAAAAACCTTTAAGAACCTTATGTCCAACTGTCAAGCCAGCATCACCACCATGTTCACTATTAAACCATATCCTCAATTGCCATATCCACACATATTTTGAACATTTCCAGGAATGGTCACTTCAGCACTTCCCTGCGGAGCTTGTTTTAATGTTTGACAACCCATTCTGTAAAAAAATTTTTCCTAATATGCAATCTAAACCCCCCTGGCACAGCTTGAGGCCATTTCCTCTTACCATGTCAGTTGCTGCCTGGGACAAGAGGCTGATCCCCATCTGGCTACAACCTCCTTTCTGATTGTTGTACAGAGTGATAAGGTCCTCCTGACCCTCCTTTTCTTTAGGATAAAAAACCCAAATTCCCGAAGTTGCTCTTCATCAGACCCTTTCTTGTGCTTCAGATGCTCCAGATCTTTGTCCAGCTCCAGATGCTCCAGACCTTTGTCCAGCTCCATTGCCTTTCTCTGGACTCGGCTCAGCACCTCAGTGTTCTGAATTGAGGGGCCCTGAACTGAATCCAGCGCCCAAGGTGTAGCCTCACCAGTCCTGAGTACAGAGGAGCAGCCACTGCCCTGGCCCTGCTGGCCACAGTATTGCTGATCCAGGCCAGGATGCCATTGGACTTCTTGGCCACGGCTGGCTCACGTTCAGATACTGTTCACCAGTCCCCCCAGGCCCTTCTCCCCAGGCAGCTTTCCAGCCACTGTCAGTTTGTAGCACTGCCAGGGGTTGTTGTAATCCAAGGGTAGGACCCAGCACTTGGCCTTGTTGAAACTCATCCTATTGGCCTCAGGCCATCAATCCAGCCTATTTAGATCCCTCTGCAGAGTCCTCCTGCCTTCCAGCAGATCAACACTCCCTCTCAGCTTGGTGTTGTCTGTGAACTTGCTGGAGATGCACTCCTGAAATGAAGGAGAAATAAAGGAAGACACTAATAAGGACACTTCCAGTCTGGAGAATCAGCTCCATGAACTAGCAAAATTAATCTGACACTTTTAGAGTGTTTAATTAATAGCTCACAGACCTGGGTCATACAGTGTATGACCAGCCTTTCTCAGTATTGTCACTCAGGTTGATTTTTCACATACCAAACAATCTTCAGTAGCAGTTACCACTTTCAGGGGCACTCAAAGAGCAAGAAGAGTATTGGGAAGCCTCAGTAGGACAATCTGTGCATGACAAAGATGAACAGGAGATAACAAAGCATACAAGGACTTTTGGAAGGCTGGAAGTGATAAGTATGATTGGCTGTTTGTGGCACAGAAGGAAAGAATTTCCTGCATTTTTTCTGAGCCCCTAAGTTGCATATTATTTTGCCTATCTCTTTGTATCAGCCATAGTACAGACTTTCTTAACAATTCCACAATAGGTTTTTCATATTATTACTGGTTTATGCCTGTGCCAGACATAACATGGCAGCAGAATCTTTATTCATATTGTTGAGTATGCAATACACAGGCACAGTCAGAGTGCCAAATATTTTCAAGAACAATGTAATTGTCTTTGTCTAAGAAGGGTGAAGGGTTGTGCTAATAAAGAAAAGGACTGTACCCTTTGAGGGAAGAAGGGAGGGAGAGAAAGAGAATGGATGAAAAAATATGAGTTAAGCAGAACCTGCTAAAATGCTAGGAAATGCCACTAAATATGGAAGGTCAAGTGATATATTATAAAGTGATCTGATGCCTGCAATATTAATTAAAGGGAACCTGGAGAGAGGATGAAACCATAATTATAAGAAGAGTATGCCCCTTCTGCATGTAAACACATATACACACAGAGGAAGAAAACCCAGCCCCCGTATTTTCCATTCCTGGGGAATTTTCAGCATCTGTACGCTCCTCCATTTTTCCAATTACTAGCCCAATGGTCACAGCTGAAATTGTTGTCTCAGGGAGAGAAAGGAGGAAGTTGAGACTTTGGCAGTTGTTACCCTGGTCAGACTGTATATTTCTGTAATGATTTTGTCATCTCATCTCCCATCACAGACAGATGCAGCAGAGAAAAACAGAAGTGAAAAAAACACAATAAAATTCCAGACATCTCTGATGCCAAGTACATATTTAGGTTGCTTATTCAGCTCTATTTTAGTATTTTATGTTTAATGATTCACTTTTCATCTGGGAGTCTCTTAAAACTCCGTCTAGGCTATGAATAGTCTACAGCTAGGTTTTTGAAACAAAAACAACTACTAGTGGTTTTAATATAATGTTATTTTGTTAAAGTCAGACCTACTTGTTAAATCACTACCACACTTACCTCTTAAGACCCATCTGCTATTTAAGTGCCCAAACAGAAATGAAGATTTTCTTAAAGTCTAGTTCCAGCCCTGCTGAGTCAAACAATGTTTAGGTTTATTGGAACTACAGGATCAAGCTTGTGCAATCAAAATATTAGACTTGCCTTCAGTAATTGAATGTCATGAAAATTTCTTCTAGGCTCATACTTCACAAAAAAGAAACAGAATTCTGGAGTTGAGGGGAAATATAAATGTTAACCATGTTATTACAAGGGCATTTTTACTCTTCAGAAGTTTCCAATACTACAAGAATTGCTCTTTCAAATAAGAACAAAACTGAAAAAGGTAGACATTTTGCAAATGCCAATACGCTCTAAAATTATTTTCCAAAATTCACTTTAAAGAACATTTGAATATTTGACTCAGTATTTCAAATCAAATATTTCAGATGTAATTGAGAGTTAAAATGGAAAGACAAATACCTATTTGACACTGGAAATTTTTCTTCACATGAGGAATTAAAAAAATAAATGTAGGATATTCTTGCTTGAAAGAAAACACATAAAAATGGAAAACATTTTTGCTGCAACAAATATTTTTCTATGTCTTATTTTACCTTCAACAGGTAATATTTTTGGCTAGCAACATTTCCAAACTGCTATTTTTAGTCTGTGTTATGAAAACTGATTTCTGACACTTGAATTGTCCACAGTCATTCCTGTATTGAAATATTTTGACAAGCATCTCTAGTGATTGAATATTTATTTTCTATCAAATTAGGGTGATTTTTTTCCCTCCAAACAAAACTCATTTGATTTAAATACAACCATACTGTTCTAGCCAATATTAATTCCTTAATTATGCCTTAAAATTGTCATGAGACTATAAACTGGGAAGAACTCTCCCAGAAAGTGTTCAAGTCCAGGCTGGGTGGGACTTGGAACAGCCTGGTCTAGTGGAAGATGTCCCTACCCTTGGCAAGGGGTTAGTACTAGGAGATCTTTAAGGTTCCTTACAACCCAGGCCATTCTGTGATTCTGATCCTATTTTAATACATCAGTCAATAAAAGTCGAATTATCTCTTAGAGAAAGGTAATTTCAGCTGTTTTCAACTGAGAACAGTAAGATAATTTTGCAACTAAATTGTATTTTATCTAAATGTAATGAAAATTATTGTTCTCCTCATCCTTCCTATGTAAAATATATGATGATTTGTTCCTAGTATCCAGTTATTCTCTGTTAGATAATCTGGTGTAAATTTGGAAAACTCATTTTCTTAGTCTAATAGTTGCTGCATCCTACTTGATTTCCTCCTTGACGGCTCAAAAAAGGTCCTTTCTTTCACTTGAATTCTTATTTCCTGCTGCTTTCAGCAAAAGTAAACACCTCAATTGGTTTTGGGTGCTGATGTCAATATGCACCTGTCAGAAACCCAATTTATTAACAAACCTGAAATCAGAATTTACACTAGGCTTCAGAACTGAGTCTGCAAACACAAAGAAGGATCTATTGAGAGCCCTTCATTTGGATGTGGGGCTCTTCAGAGGGTTTGGTGCTCCTGATTCCTCCCTCCATGTGCTGATGAACTCCTAGGAACAGAGAGCCTTAGGCCTTAGGCAGCCTTAGCTTCATGCTGCCATCCCGTGGCCAAGGAAATGATTAAGGATGGTCTCCAAAACTTCTACACTATTATACATCAAAATAACTGGAAACTGGGGTGGGTGGGGAGGTGGGCGTGGAAAGGGGGAGAGCAGTGTTTATATGCCTAGAAAATTAAATCATGTTTAGTTAAAGGAAAAAAAGAAAAAGACTCAGCCACGGAAATCTTGGATACCAAATGACAAACATAAATTGTTAAACATTGGAGTCAGACCAAATATTAGTAAACATGCATTGTAACTAAATTTGCTTTATCTGCTAAGTGGACCTCTGTATACACATCCCTTTATGTATAATCCTTCGAAAAGGAAGTTGGGATTCAACTTCCTTTTCGAAGGATTAAGTCACCAATGATGTTAATCCCTGGCTATCCATTACTTCCTGCTGTTGCTGTGGCCTCAAAGACAAGCAGAGTTGAACTTGAGTTTGGTAGTACCTTCTGCAGCTGAGGTATCCAAAATGTTTTCAGGACCTCTGACTGATGGAAGTCAAATGCTACATCTGGGTTTGCTGGAAGCACTTTTCACTTGCAGCTACTCTGACTCAGACGTGTCTGTGTCCACATTCAACCCAGTATGACCAACGAGTATTACACTCAGACATGTAAATGGGAATTTGAATCATTTATTTCTTCTCACCTTTGTTCCACACATTGGTAGTTATGCCTAGGACTGATATGCTGTAGATATTTCCTCTTGGCCACTACCTGGTCCCCTAACTTGTCTTTTAATGCAGACCAAGGGTTGCACAGTTTGTAGGCTCAGTTGTGACCTCTGGAATCCACCTTGTTAATTAGCTTTTTAGGCATTGATGGTAAATTTGTCATTCAGAACAAAAAGAAACCTTTCTTATTCTCATATTTCAATATTCATCTATGTAGAAGTACACTGGTTAGACATTCAATGGAATCTGCTTTAGTAGAGAAAGCCGAAACCCAACCACCTAATTTGTGTTACATGGTAAGACGGGACATACCTTTCAGTTGTTCAGAAAAGTCATCTTAAAATTGACCCTTAAACAATGACGCTTACACAATTCTTTTATTTCTCCTTCATTAGGGGGGAAAAAAAGGAAAAAGGGAAAAGGAAAAGGAAGAGGGAAAAAGAAAAGGAAAAGGAAAAGAAAGGAAAAGGAAAAGGAAAAGGAAAAGGAAAAGGAAAAGGAAAAGGAAAAGGAAAAGGAAAAGGAAAAGGAAAAGGAAAAGGAAAAGGAAAAGGAAAAGGAAAAGGAAAAGGAAAAGGAAAAGGAAAAGGAAAAGGAAAGCCTCTGCTTTCACTTTTCTTGAGTGAAAGATCAGATCAGGTTTGCCCCTCCTGATGCAAAGTTCGTGGCAGATTGTAGTGGACTCTACATATTATAGTGGTAAACTGAAGACACTGATGCTTCTTGTCTATTAAACCTTGTCTGCTTCACTTACTTAGTTTCAAAGCCCTTGGTCTGACATATTTATTTGTAAGTCAACCAAATACCAATAGCTGGGAAGGAAACAAAATAGGTATCTCCAAACAGAGCGTATAGCTACACCATAGCAAGACAGATTACTGACATGTATGCACAGAAATCGGAATAAAGCATATCCTCAGAGAGAATTTAAAATTTACAATTGCAGATAAATTAACCCAAAAGGTTCCGTCAGCCTTTTGGTCCAGATTTGCAAGAGCTTATTCAAAGCAAATCAATTCAGAATTAGCTTCTCTTGGACAATTAAATAAATTGAAACCTGTGGAAGACACTCCAAAGATTTTTTATCCTCGAAAACATCATCTCAAGTCCCCTACCCTTAAAGAAATCCCTCCTCCTTCAGAGGAATATTTAATAAAGTATTCTCTTCCAAAACAATTGCAAATTTAACAGTTGCCAAGTTCATCCTTTTTTTTGTTTGTTTGATTGGTTGGTTTTTTTGACTCCTGAATACTAACTCAGTTCTCCAAACACAAATAACTTTTCTTTAATAATCGCAGAAGAAAATTGCCCCCTTGTGCATATCACTGCAGTACAGCCCTTAATTACACAATTAGAAAGTATTTTTCCCTCTTCATTCAGCATATCAGACTCAGTACAATTGAGGAAAGAAGTACGGATGCATGGAGATTACACATCTATGTGCTTTATTTCAAGCTTAAAAGGAAAAAGAAAGTGAAACAAAATTGAACAATGCTCTAGAGAAACTGATTTCACTCCAAGCTCTGCCACTGAATCCCCAGGTGATGTCAAAGAAATCTTTTAACTCAAAATTTGTCCACTTTGCCAATCACTATGTAGTTCTCATTTGCTGATCAGTCAAATTAGGATTCTGGGTCTATAAAAGCTCATACAACACAAAAATGAAAAAACCAGCACATTCACAGAACATATGAAATGCTTCAACACCCTGGAAAATCATCTCTAGCTGTTTTAACTGAAGAAAACTTACTAAAATTAGTAAAAATTTAATTTCTTATGGTCTTGGTACGTTAACTGTAGAATGGGAATAAGAACTTCTGGTGTTTCCGTGAAAATTGATTTGGTTTTTATTCATTTGAAGGCCTAAGACACAATTGGTGTGGGTGTCTTGAAATAAAGCTAAGGAAAAAGTAGTTACACTTTATGTAGAAAAACATTTGAAAACTGGAATACAGCCTAAATCATGCAAATGTGTGAGGAAAACAGTACAATGAAAGTTTATTTATTAATTTTTTCCATCCTCCAGTAAACAAGAAAAATCCTCTGGAAAGAAAAAGGAGACACAGTCACTAATAATATCATTATGTGTGTAGAGAATTAAAATAAGATTGCTGAGAAAATCTGTACTTTCCCAAAAATTTAAGCACTTGATCTTTTGTTGTAAATTCACCTATTCTAACTGCTTTATAGGCAATGAGGACATACACAAGCCATGAAAGAACCTAAAAAGGGTCAGAGGACTTCTGTTTGAAATACTGCCTTCATAAATATCAAGAATCAATTCTCCACTAAGTGATCAAATATTTTATTGTAAAAAGTTTATATTTAAAATTTAAGATTTAAAATAGCAAGTGTGTAAAACCAGACCATTGATATTCTTAGTAAATGAAAGCCAGCAGAAAAACCCCCAGACTTCTGATCATGAAGACTAAAAACACCACTTTATGGCAACAGTGAGGATTACTTGAAACAGATATTAAGGAATTAATGTAAGTATTTCCATCTGTCTTAAACAGAGACTCATAGCAAACAAGAACCTTCAAGCAAATTCATTTCTTTTTGACAATATTAAAAAATTTTATGATCTTGTAAAAACTGATTGAATTTTTACTTCAGTATAAAGCAAAGAATAATGTTTAACACATGTAACTAAAGTTTTTGACACTGCATACTACCATTAAATATATAACTGTAAATTTTAAGTTGAGTAAGTGTTCCTCTTTTTTGTACACTGAAGCATCTAGCCTTCTGAATGTTTGTGGAGCAACATGTCTAATCAAAGTGGTTAGCAAGTTCTTCATATGTTGGAAATTTTTATTTAAGTACACCTACTTCAGATTAAGCCAGAACTCTATGATCTGTCAAGACTGACTTATTACTACTAAGTACATAATTCCTTGACATGAACAGGGTATGGTGTCTGCCTGCACACTTTTGACAGGGAATGGCTTTGCAGTTACTTGATTAGTTACCTGATTCTTCCAGACAAACTGGAATTCCATTACTACAATTTAAATGCTTCAAGCTAAGCAGAGACATTAGACATCAAGTTAAATCTAGCTGACCTCCATGGAAATTAGGCACATGAATAAGTGTTTTGGTAACTTTGTTTATTTTATATAAGCATCAATATTATTGCTTAGTAAGAACATTGCAAGGCAAAGCTGTGAGTAGTGCAGCTGTTGTGGATGTGAATATTTACACAGCCTAGAAGTAAACTGTATCTCCTCTTAGTACACTGTGTTGTCAATGTAGAAGAATCTATCTCCATTAGAGCTCCTTAAAATTAAATACATTGTTATGAGATATAACCATCATGTCTAGACTGCTCCTTCACATCAAATCTAGTTTTTAAATGAAAATGTTATTATCTGCCACCTGCCTGTGCTGATATCTATGTAAAATAAGCTAACACAGATGTATTCACCTTATAAAAAGTAATCTGTCACAAACATGGGCCAATGACCAGCACATGCCTGAATGATGATGTATAGGTCAGCCAGACATTATTTTCAAGGGTTTATTTAGGCTACACATTTCAACTGTATGCACAAAACATTCCCATAGGGAAAAACAGCAATATATCTTCACTTACACCTAAACTAATAAACCACAGAGGGACCACTATCAAGATTTAAAGAGGCATGAACAAGGCATGATTTAAGGCAAAATTTACAAGTTTTGATTTAAGTTTGGCAAGCCTTTTCTGGGCCTCTTTTCACTACCAACTCATCAGCTCCTCTCTCATCTACCTTGGTTTTTTAAGGTCTACCTCCCATTTACCTTCAAAGACCAAACACATCTCACTGAGGCAGTACGCTGCCATGACTGACAAGGTGGAGGTAGATAAGGTAGAGGTTTTGCCAAGCAGAATTTCGAGAGACATCTAGTAAAGCATGGGAGAGGCAGCTACTCAATCTGCAGCAACTTGGTCAGAAAAAAAAAGATTAAGCTGCTGTCTGAGCGGTTTTGAACTGGCAGGTTTTGAGCCTATGTCCACCATTGTTTAAAAATTACAGGTATACCAGCTGATCCTCTCAACTTCTGTACCCATAAATTCTGGGTGCAAGAGGTTGCATTCCTGAGCTAGTTTTTGGAGCTGGTGCTCTATTCAATTCAGCAGCCTCCATTTTCTAGGCTTTTCTTCCAGTCCTGAAGCAGGCAACACTAACCTCGAAGGGATGAGCTTCATAGCAGTTCAATACTGTAGTTAATGTAGTTACAACAAAGATCTGTGGCACCACCTGAAATATTTAGTGTAAGTGCCACAGAATTCAGGACACATATCATGTGAGCCCATAGATAAGAAATCCAGTGACTAACACAGGGAGCCTGCAGTCTCAATCAAAAGAACAGTGAGGCCACAGCAGTGTCTCAGAAGAACTGTTTCATTCACATTCACATGAAGATACTGGCTGTAAACACTGATGTGTATCATGTCAGTACTCTAGCAGTTGTCTCCTGAGATAAGGTGGCACCTGTTCTAAACATGGGTCATCAACTACAACATAGTCAACAGCATTACCTTACTACTACTGTTCCAGTGGCTAACATGGCTCCAATTCTAATCATCAATACTACTGGAAATAGTGGGTCCTTAATTTCTGCCAGGTGACCTGAGCATGAACTGAGCCCCCAGGCATTCCCATGCACACATGAGGGATGGGAAACCCAAAGCCTGGTGTCAGGCAGGTTGACTTTGATTCTGGATAGTGATCGTGCTTGGGAGATCATTTCATAGAAAGAATATGTCTCCTTGTCAGCACTTACTACACAACAGAAGAGGGTCCCCTTGTTGAAAGAGGAAGGAAGGCAGAGAGGAAGGAGGAAAGAAGGAAGAAGGCAAGACATGGAAATGTTATAGTCCAGCAAAATGCAATCACTTGGTTCATAAAGTCATTAATGGCACCTCTGAATGATACCTATGCAAGAAGGTTCACCTTTCCATTCCTTTCACGACTCCTCAAAGGCCTCTTCATATTCCACTGCAGTCCATTTCATTTCATATTCCTTTAAGTGATCTGGACACAGCCTCTTGTCCTTGAGAAGCTGACAGCAGAAGAACATAAAATGCAGCATTTACAAGTCACAGACAGAAAGAAAACAAATGCCTAAGACAAAAAACCTGTATGTTGTAACATGCAACTACTTTGTTGCTAAAAGTGCCAAAAGTGTACTTAAATTTACAATAAAAGGGGACAAATTTTATATTTAGCAGCACTTCATCCATGTTCCACTTATAGTTGTTTATAACTGAAGGGTACTACCCTCTCATGTTAGTAGGAGTAGTTCACAGAGGTAGCCTGCTTTGACCAAATCATTCTTCACAGCAGCTTCACAGAATAGCTAGAGGGGCCCATTTTAGGGTTACACTGGCCCTGGGAAAAAATCCGCAAAATCCTAAATCAAATATGTTTCTTGAGTGCTTGGCCAATAAGGAAGAGGAAGCTTGGCTGATTACAGTTCAGCTTGGGAGCTGCTGCTGAAGAGAAGTACAAGCTGACTGACAGCAGATAGTCAAAATAAAGAAAAAAAAGAGGCTTGGGCTAGCAAGCGTCTTAGCCAGAGCTAGTAGTAGAGTGTCAGGTAGCATATTGCAGAAGGAATATTTCACTGTTTGGCAGTAGCCCCAAGAAAGTGGGCACTTGGCTTTGGCTGGTAACGTTAGTAGATGGATGCTCTGTCAGTGATGATAGGATACCTGCTGCCACACATCTGTGTCAGATATATCACTGACATTATTCAGAAATATCCTCAGGGGAAAAGCCTGTGAACACTTCGATTTTGCCATTGTTGGTAACAGAACTTCTGAGATTCAGGCAATACAGGCTGAATATTGACCCTCCTCCTGTATTTCTGCAACAGGCAAGGGAAAATCTCATCTTCCCACAATCAACAACACTCCTCTGAAGTCTTGCTGGAGTCAGTTTGTTCTGTAAACTTCATGATGGAGGAAGTAACTAGAAAATACTACTTTGTCATGCTAGTTAAGTTTTATAACACATCTATTTCATCCATATGACATCTTACTGAGATTAAATAACAACTCAGGAACTAGGTTCCTGATTACTAGCTAGGAAGGAAAGAGACACACTTGGAAGCCTTGCTGCAGAATTTTTAAGGGGATGTTGTCTTTCAGTGTATGGGCAGAGAGTCCCTGAGAAGTCTGCCATGAATATTTCTAGGATTAAATGTCATCAGTTTTGAAAAGTGCAAAGGACATTATTGACACTTGCAACAACAATCAAAATAGATCAGTCTATTTAACAACGCAAAATGGTCATTGGTCAAGGGCTAACCTTGGACAAAGCATATGCTCTCTTCCTTCCACTGTTAAGAGTTGCAACTTCACTAAGAAGCATTAGCCAAGTTTATAATGCTTCTTCTACATAAAAAGCTTGTAGTTCATTGTCAGTCTTAGACTTTAAGTAGCTTCTGAACAAAATATTCAAATTAATCCTGAAAATATGAAACTATTATCATCTTGCCATTTAACCAGAGAAAGATTTTAAGAAGCTATAGATTTAACTTTGCTGAATAAAACATATTCACAGTAGCCTTCCCTTGCTTTTGCTCACTGGAGAGGTACATATGCTACCTAAAACTGAACTTGTGTTTGCTGCGAGAAAAGAAACAAAAGACAATTCTCAATATTTCAACAGGATTTTGCTGTGGAATGTCATATTCAAGGCAAGTCTCACACCTTGGCATAAGGGGTGTTGAGTACATTTACTTCACTATACTTTGCACTCGAGACCACAACTGAGGTGATAGAACAGTGACCACAGGAACAACACACAGATAAAACCCCAAAATTTGCATTTTTAATCATAATTTTGCCCTTTTATGAATTTAGAAAGAAAACAAAACTGAATCTAACATGAACATTTTTTTTTCATTTAAAATTTGAAACATTACAAATTATTTTATTTCTGATTTATGGTATCTAGTAATGCAAATGGGCAGAACAGCATCTACAGTATTAAAAAATGAAGAAAATATTTCAATTTCATAGGTACTGAAGACATGCATTGGCACCAAGGACAATAGAGTTTGCATTCAAATAAAAAAATAAATATTTTATAATTAACAAGTTTTTAATATATCCTACTTTAGCTTTCTTTTTCTTGAAACTCACACCAACACAAGTGAATTTAAGAGTTTTTCTTGGGGACAGCTAGAGTTGCCAAGATTATTAATTAAAATCTTAATGACTATCTACTATTTATATCCAAAAGACTACAAATACTTCAGCTAAATCAATATCACATACTGGCGTTCAGGTATTTCATGATATGTTAGTGGAAAACATAAAAAATTGGACCAGAAGCACCACAGCTGCTCAGGCAAATAAGCCCTGGTCTTATATTGCCTCTGGGAATATGAATGCTGTCATGTCCAGCTTGGACAAAACAAGGTCTAGATCGTCTATCCTATTTGCAGATATAAAGCAAATGTGTGCCCATACAAATTATGGGTACATAATTACCCATAATAATGTACCCATTATTAATGCCCATATTAAATTTAGAACCCTATTTTCTGCATTTACTTTCTAGTATCAAATGGTTCTGAAGCTGCTACAAAATCTAAGGCTCTAAGTCAACTGAAGTTATTTAGAGAGCTAAAACTGAAAATGTGGTAACTTATCTTTTATATGGGTAGGGGAGGAAGGGAAATTATTTATACCACTCAAGACCAAAAGTATGACAGCTGCACAACCTTTGTATGTGTTTCCATCACCATATAATCACAGAAACATAGAATCATAGAAGGTCCCAGATGACTGAAAGGTGGCTAACATCCCAATTTTCAAGAAGGGCAAGAGGAATGACCCTGATAACTACCCACCTGTCAGTCTCACCTCAGTGCCTGGCAAAATTTGGAGATTATTCTGTGAGTTATTGAAAAATACCTGAAGGACATCACAGTCATCATTCACAGCCAGCATGGGTTTCGTGAAGGGAAAAGTCCTTCTGATACCCATTCATGACAAGATTCTCCACCTCATCGATCAAGGGAAGACAGTTAATGTAATCATCTTTTTGGATTTCAGTAGTCATCAGTGCTGTTTTTCACAGTGTCTTGGACAAAATGTCCAGCACTCAGCTGGATAAACACATCATCACAAGCACAGCAACTGGCTCATGGGTTGGGCACAATGGGTGACAATGAATGGGGTGACATGAGGCTGGTGATCTGTCACTAGTGGGGTTCCACAGGGCTTCATTCCAGACCCAGCACTCTTCGGTGTCTTCATAGATGACTTAGATACAGGATTTGCAGGCATACTAAGCAGGTTTGTCAATTATAACTATCTTGGGAGGTGTTGTGGATCAACCTGGGCCAGATGCCAGGCACCTCATGAAAGCTGCTCATTAACTTCCTTCTGCAGCTGGACACAGGAGAGAAAATAAAGGACCAGGACAGACACCTCATCAAATACCATCATTGGCAAAACAGGCTCAACTTAGGGATATTAAGTGAATTTGTTTTAAAAAAAAAAAAAATCAGAGCAGGATAATGAGACGTATAACAAGCTAAAACCACCTTCTCCCCCCCCCTTCCTCCTTCTCAGCTCTATCTCCTACCCCAGCGGTGCAAGGAGACATGGAATGGGGGTTATGATCAGGTCATCTCCTGTGGCTTCTCCTGCTGCTCCAGAAGAGGAGTCATTTCACTGATGCATCACGGGGTCTCTCCCATAGGAGACAGTTCTCCATGAACTTCTCTGACACGGCTCCATCTTAAAAGTAACAGCTCCCTGCGAACTGCTGCAATGTGAGTCCATCCCACAGGCAGGTGTCCTCCCCAAAACTGCTGCAGCACGGGTCACTCTTCCATGGGGTGAAGTCCCTCAAGGACAGGCTGCTCCAGCATAGGAGC
>VXBC01012280.1:16030-29515 GCA_013399945.1 Ploceus nigricollis | reverse complement strand
GCATAGCTGTTCTTCTCACATGTTCTCACCCTGCTCTCCTCTGGCTGGAATTAAAACTGTGCAACAACTTTTTGTTTATCTTTCTTCTTAAATATGCTATCACAGAGGCATTACCACCATTTTTAACTGGCCCAGGCTTGGCCAGCAGCATGTTTATCTTTGTAGACACCAGGGATTGGCTCTGCTGAACATGATGGAAGCTTCTAGCAGCTTCTCACAGGAGCCACCCCTATAGCAACCCCTCCTACCAAAACCAATGCAAAACCAATACAAGAGGAAAGAAACTGAGGGTGTCTTGTTCAGACAAGATGGAGAGGCAATATAATGATCTTGAAAGAAATGGCAGATCTGCAATAGAACAAAGCTCTTTTTACCATTCACTGTAGCTTCAGTGCAATAGGCTTAAAATGACTAGAAACAAGTCTTAGATTTCATACCAGGAAAGGCAAAATTAAAGATCTGATAGAATGGACAGTTAAACTTTGAATTAAATTTCACCACCTATCTGAGCAATCTTCTCACTAGAAGTGTACTACTAACTTTCAGAAACATCACAAAAATGCTGATGTATATATGCCTGCTTTGATTCAGCAGGTTTAATTTGTAAAACTTTGTTATCTTTGTAAAACAGTGTTTTCTGTTCAGAAAGATGAGAGGCCTTTGGACTCTATCAGAGCACAGAATAAAAATTACTGTATTTGGTCTGAATAGAAATCCACAAAGTCACACATCTCTTTTTGGACAATGCCCAAGGCAGGTAAAAGGAGTAATATCAGCGCAAACATATTCCCTGTGAAATCTTCCAAGGTTCAAAATGTGGCATATAGATCTTTCAAGAATGTAATCTCTTGAAGAAGTTTCATTAAGACTCCTCATAAATGCCATTTACCCTACCTACAGGTTTTTGGCTGGATTTATTTTCTTTTTTTAAGAAAAAGCTCTGGAATGATAAAGAATTTCTTTCTTAAAAATGAGTACTTCTTTATATAGTGCATGATCCAGTCAGCTGTTGAACTGACACTGACTTTTCTTTAAAACATGAACAATTAAATGCTTGAGTGAGAATGTGTACTGTTTCATCCTCTGTCTTTATGGACCAAGTTTTCTGAAGCTAATATGAATGAATGTTTCTATTAAACAAGATGAAGCTTAGGAAAATTGATAAACAAAGTGCCCATTACCTAGACTGATACAAACAGGTATCAAAAGGAACTCTAGCATAACTTTTGAACTCAGACTATGCCATACATCCAACCTGAATTCTGCTGGATTCAACCTCATTCCCATCCCAGTTGCCCTTTCACTGGTCAGCAGAGACATCAGCATCTCCCACCCTGCTGCCTCTCTTGCCCGCTGCCTACTCTTCTCCAAGCTGAACAAAGCAGCAGTTCCCTGTCCTTCTCATATTGTGGTGCTCAAACCAGCAGAGTGGGATAAGCCCCTCCCTTGCCCAGATGCATCCCAGGACACAGTTGGCCCATCTGGCTGCCAGGGTGCTGCTGACTCCTATGCAACTTGCCCTTAACTCAAATCCCCAGATATCTTTCTGCAGGGCTGCTCTTCAGCCTCTTGTCCCCCAGTTTGTATGTATTATTATCTCATATCAATTGGAGAATCCAGCACTTGCTCTTTATTAAATTTCATACATCTGGTGATTATCCTGCTCCATAGTCTAATCAGATTTGTAAGGTCTCTCTACCCTTGAGGGAGTTCACAGCTCCTCCTAGATTAGTTGTGACAGCAAATTTACTTACTGTGCATTTGATTCATATGTCCAAATCACTTAGGAAAACATTATATATTGCATTTTATGCAAAGCATACTGCCATAAGCATTGAAAAGGCTTATGTCAAAAATATAAGCTCATACTTTCCCAGCTGAAGAAAGCAGGAAATTAAAGATTTCATGATTTAAGATCCTTCTTTGTATCTTGTAGTAAAATCTTAAACTTATCCATCCATCCTGATAATACCTTGAAGAAATCTTCTTGTTTTATCATTTCTTAAAATATGACTGTTTCAAGATGGAAGCTAAATAGAGTGCAAGCCACTTGGAAATGATGAATAATTGTGGACACACAAAAATCTCATCAGAGGACACCACTCCAGAGCATTGGATCAATGCTGCAGAGGTTTAAACAGTTAACAGTTTGGAATACCATCATCAGTAGTACCATGAAACAAGACACCTGTAGCCAACAGAAGTATATTCCGAAACTATGAAGCAGTCCACTCATACTGGGTCTTTTGAAATTAAAGTTTTTCAGTTGGCTTACGTATTAAAAGATTGTTCCTGGCTCTTACTGGTCAACACAAAAAATAAAAATGCTTTCTGCCTCTTCAGTCACATGGATTTTCCATGCTTGGACTCATTCATGGTATCACAGGGTGCCTGCTCCGTTATCCTATCAATGCCCTGAACTAATATATTCAGACTTGATCAGGAACTACATATTCTTGTATAAGCTGCACCTCAAATTACAATAGTGAAGGAAAAAAGTCAAAAAGCCCTAACAAACAGTTACAGATATGCTGTGATGGCTTTAATACTGTAAAAATTGTAAAAGTATCTGTAAACATTATTCTTTTTTCAATCTTCCAAGATTTTTCTCCACATTCCATTTTCTGTCTTCAGAAATTCAAGCTATAGAAGAAATCTAGCCTCTCTCCCAGTTTATTTCTCATTAAACATGGGCTATCTCCTATCTTCAAGGAGTTTTACATCAGCAGATCAGCCCATATTCTTTACTGGCCTATTAATATTTTAGTTCATATGGGGATAAAATTTTCCATACACAGCTACTCAGTTACACATTTCATAATTACTTGTCTTCATCTTTTTAATCTTGTTTTTTAAAGTGATAAATAAGCTTGAAATAAACTTCAGTTCTGTTTATACATGGGTCAGTTACTGGTCTCTGTGGTGGCATATTCTTTCCCAAATTTTTGAAAGTATGTTTGAACAGTTCTAAGAACAGCTTTTAACAAGTAGTTGGAAATGGTACTGATGGTGTTGCACCAATCAACAGGGGCTGTACATAACTCACAGCTGCAATTTCCAACTGTTAAGACCAAGATATACAAAACCATGATTATTTTCTAACTAGTGTCTGCAAATGCAATGAGAACAAATTCAGCTACTTAAATTAGATACAAGCTGAATAAGGCCAAGGAAGCTTGCTCCATCAACCACATGGTATTGGACATATCAGAAATCAAAACTGTTCCAAAACTTATTACCAGTTGTATGATTGCTTTACAGACAGTTTTCCTGTAAATAGAGCCTCATAATGTTGGAGGCATGGATGAAAGAAGTCTATATAAAATTTTTGAGAAAATTTGTCATTGGATTTTTTTCCACCAGAAAATTTGCTTGGAAACATAAATAATCTGTTCCATTTTGGTTTTTTTCTGCAGGAAAACATCAAGGTTTACCTGCAGCACATACAAGAGCTTAAAGATTGATTGCATTTCCAGTGATTTTAACTTGCTTAAACAGTTCAAATATCTGTGCATAACAAGGATAACACCTCCTCAGGGTGGCTCAAAGCCTAGGAAGATTCTATAGGTTTGAATTCTAGGATGTCAGGAAGACAGTCTATACTTCTGAAAGATTTCAATTATGTTTATTTTAACACTGATGGTCCCCTTACTTGGCCTTCTATCATTTACTGTTCTCTCACCTGCAGTCTACAACCCAGTTATTCTTTACTATGTCTCCAGATTCCTCAACTAAGCAGTTCCAAGAATTAGTGCTGTGTTTCCATTTCAGTTTTATCTTTACATATAAGCAGAAGAAGTTAGGTACAACAGGAAGCAAAATAAAGACTTGCATTTATTGTAAATACAATCTATTTCTCAGCTGTATGTGGCACATGGGCAGCTGTAGGTGAAAATTACCTTGGGAGGCTGATATGACCTCATCTGAGCTGTTACTAGTGCAAGTAAGAAGGTTTCAATATAACAAAATATTCTAATTTTATAACAATATATTCTACTTTACTTCAGCTGGTAGAAGTAAAGAAAATCTACAGCAGACGGGGAGGGTCCCCATCCTATCACTGTAGAAATTACCTCAAAGAAAAGTACTCCAATTTTGTTCAAACACCAAGAGGGTGAACAATCAAGACAAATTATTCCTCTTTCTCTGTAGCCCATAACTTAGGCACTTTGAGGATACAGTCACCCCCACCAATACTGCTGTAGCAAGCTTATGCCTTGAAATATATGGATATATGGAATTAGCAAAAAAATTACACATTAATTCTAAACTAGAATTTGAACATTTTGTCTACATTATCAAGATTATGGTGGAAACTGCAACACATTAAAAAAAGTCTATTTTCCAGGTCTTAAAGACTGTTCTAGTAAGTTTTATGGCACTAGCCAAAACCTAAACATAACTACTGTATGTCAACTACATTCACGAAAGAACTGCCACACATTTCAGTAACAGCTGCTTCTGACATCAATATTTCATTTTAGAGTTACAGAATATTTAGAATTTTCCCAAAGGTTTATCTCTGCCTCACTACAGGTCTGAATACTGACATCACACAGCAATACCCTAAAGTCACTGAGCCACATCTTCTGAGCCACTGAGTTCACACAAGTTGAAGACAGACCTCACAAAAAATTAACTCAACAGTTGCAATCAGGAGTCTCAACAGCAAGAAGATATTGCAATACCATGTTTTACATAATTATATTAATATCCCAAGTATCCTTAAAATGTATAGTGTTGGAGTACACCTAGTATCAGTGCTAGGAACACTGTAAACACATTTTATTTTTTCATTTAAACTGAAGTTTACATGAACAAAACATGTTAATTCAGTTTTTTAAATTCTCTACACAGAAGGCTTTTTATTGGTAAACAATAAATCATCTCCTCAATTAAAATGATGTTCCAACAATTCTGAGAAGTCCACAGTGGCTTTATTTACTTACAATTTAATATCAGAAGAAAAAATTAACATTCCAGGTTACTGTATAAAAAAAGTGTGTACCACACTTAATGGCGTACAAGACTTGTAACAAGCAAAAAATACCCTGTTTTACAAGTAATCTCCCTTTCAAATAGGTTTTTATCTTAGTGCAGTTAGTACTCTCTCCCCATAGGCTATACATTGAGAATCTCTATATACAAAAAGATACAAGAAATTGATACATTACTTATTGCAAGATATTAAGGATGCCATAAAATACACAAATTAAATTAGTTCCCCCCCACTTGCATACCCTCTTGCTTCTTATTTCTCCCATGAAGCAGTCTCCTCCTCTGGTTCTAAGATTAAGTTCTTTCATTGAAAGGCACGTACTTCTCTACAATAGAAGAAACAGATGCATTAATCTGAAATGCCCTGTTTCAAGATGAATTCAGCCTACATTTTTCAAGATGACACATCATGAAAGACCCCAGAGAGACATGACATTTTATTATTATATTTGACTGGAAGAATTGATAGTTACCATATTACTGTGAAGCAAAGTACCATAAACTTGCATTCATTTAATCTTTCAAATAGAGAGAAAACTCATTTACAAAAATAAAAAGGGATTTACCATGATGAATATATTTTTGAACTTCCAAGGCTCCTGAGTTCCTATTGAAACTCTGGCAAGTCTTGGTAGCATTCCAGTTATGAAATACTATAAATAAATTGAGTAATTTCCTCTCCTTGTGCCTTGCAGCATTGTGTAGTTTCTGTGTGAAGTCTCTCAATGAGGATTGTAAACTAGTAGTGTGATATAATTTTGAAAAACAAAGATGTGATAATAGTATACTGTTCCTCAGTTAGCATGTATGTAAAGTTGTATTGCGAGAGACCAAAGGCTAGAATTTTACACTTGGGCATTTAATAGTGAGCTATTGAGCAAAATGGCTAAAACCTACTGTTTTGGTAAACTGTCCCAAACAGCAGCAGCACAGAGACTAGTAACGTGGAGGATGATGACAGTGGGAGTACACTTAAATTGCGTCTATGTTACAGGTGAGGGCACTGGGGACCTTTTTTCATGTAGCTCTGAAAGAAAACAGCAACCCTTGAAAGCAGTAATGTATCTGGACACCAGTATACTAACACTATCATGGTGATTTTTAGGAGAGAAGCCAGTTTCTCTGCCTAGTCCTGCAAAGGGCCTAATACAGTTAACAGCTAACCTAAAATAAGCCTATTGGGATTTCTAATATAGGCATAGTATTCTGTAGAGTATCACCTTAAAAAAAGCTTGATATTCTCAAGCAAGAAAAATGAAAGCAGACTGGGTGCCACTACAGTCTTTTAACAGGTCACAAATAAATAAGGAAAAAAGATATAGTTTTATATATATAACAATACTTTTATATATATATTAAAACTTGACTACCTTGATGTCAATAGCAAATATAAGTGAACATGGAGATAAGAATTTCCTGTAACTGCATTGTTTTTTAGTGCCTTCCATTATGAGTTACGAGGGAAAGAAACTTAAGCACTAAATAAGCTCAACTGTTGGGTCTAAGTAAAACTGTAACTGTTCTTTACTTAACAAAGCACTAAACTCAAAAAAGTTTAGTTTACTAAAAGCCTCTCTTCCTCATTCCCAGATTCCAGGCCTGACTATATATTTAAGCTACCTTAAAAAAAACCCAATCAACCATATCTCTGAATTACTATGTACGTCAGAACAAAGTGTAATGACATCTCCCGAGATATGTATCATTTTCATTATATTGTCCTCCGCATCAAGTTGTCTGTGGTTACTTAGGCATTTTGTATTCCCTTTGGTTATTGTGCTTAAGCAGTAACGTGAAGACTGATTACCAAGCTTCAGTGCAGATGCAAACAAGTTGAAACAAGGGGTAATAAATTAACTTTAAAAAGTACATTCCCAATCAAGATTAAAAAAAAATAAAATAAATCAAGTACTCTAGTTTTCAATCTATCCTCCCAGCAATGATGTATCTTTGCAAAGTTTGAACACCATTTTATCAAGCTGCTCTACAGAGATTTGTGGAGTAAATTCACATTGTTCAGCACTGCTTTCATCCTACACATGAACACTATTTCAAATAAAAAGTAGCTCTTAAGCTTTTAAGAGCTTCTCCTCATAAAAGAGAACACAGGAAGATATCAATATACAAAACCAGAGAAAATTCAATATCTCCACTAAGTCTAACTGAAGTCCTTGTTTTCCTGAGTTCCCAGTATCAAAACAAGGACTCCAATAATTTAGGCACATACTTTCAGAGCACTATTGAAACAACTTAGATACAACTTAGAAACAATTTAGATACTTCTGCTATGAAATACTTCAATAAATTTTTCTTTTCCCTCAATATGAAGTGTTTAGGAAACAGGAAGGCAGAAAAATCAGAAATAGGCTCTCTGAAAGTTATAATTGTGTAATACTGTTTGTCAATGATGACTATCTATATTATCATTTTACTTGCTACTAAAAAACATAGTTGATACTCCTGTAAATAAGCATTTATAAAGAGTATCATGTTAACTTGTCATCAAATACCTCACCGTCAACAAGTATGCTGAATTACAACAGAAGCTAAAAGATTTAAGGAAGACATCGAGGGAATTCCTGGATATAATGTGACAATTACCTATTATATTTTACATGTGTATATATATATATATAGGAACAAGACTAGTAATATAGGGTAATGGTAAATGTCACATAATTCTAAAATGCAGAGGAATGCTAAGTCGAGATACTCTAGCTATTTTAATCTAGTGTATGGGGGAGAAAAAAATCAAGAGAGGCTCTGACTTAAGAAAAAAATTTAAATCAGAAAGATTCCCATTAAGGAGACAAAGTTAAAGCAGACTGAACATTTCTCTTCAAGTGCCAGAACTGCATCCAAAGTTCCTCCTGATAAACTGTAGAACACCTGACTTACTACTCCAATACTTTTAATTTGAGACATCATGTATTGCATTTATCAAACTGTTTTGCTTGAGATTTGAATCTGATTTCACATTAAGCAGTGTGAATCAATTACTTGCTGTGACTGGAAGAATTCATCTGATCTCTTCTGATACTTGACAGTAGTCAAGTAGCCCTTACTATGAACTATGACAATGATAATCCCATCAATTTTTTTTACTGTATCTTCACACATGCAATGTGATTGCATTACTCAATAAGGAAAAAATTTAAGTCTGAATTACATAAATTTAAATGTTAATTGATCATGTTTAAGGACACTAAGGAAACAGAACGTCAAACAAAATTTGGTTTTGGAAGTTCAAACAAAATACAACAAAATTTTCCTGTATCTATGAAGTTTCTGAGAATAGCTTAAGAATATTAATCTTTCAGTGCAGCAGTACCAAATGTAAAACCTGGTCCAGGATCATCATCAACTAACTGCTGACTACTTTAGCAATAAGAAAGCAGAATGAAGCAAAGCTGCTTGAAGCAGAACTCATAGGTAAGAATACACAGGCAAACATGAAGAGCCTCCAAATTAGGGAAAAAAAAGAAACGACAAAGGTAAAAGCTAGTTGTTGACTTAACATTAGCTTTAATGACACCATATTTGTAACAAAAATATCCTACCTTCCTCTCCATTTCTCTGGAACTCAATGTTGAAGACAAATGGTGTTTATCTTCTTGCCCACTAAATTCTTGCCCATTTAAAATTCAAGTGATCTTGACATCCCTTCTCCAACTATGCATATGAAACACAGTAGTGAGCTTTCTCAGAGAAACTGCTTATCACCCACACTCTTTCACTTCTATGGCTAGAAGTACATTCAGGTTCTAAATACAAACCTTCGAGGATGGCTGGCATCGAATAGTGTTGTATCATCATCATCATCATCATCTTGTTCTAATGGTGTCAGCTCCATGTTTTCTATGTTTGTATCCAAAACTCCATATCTTCGAGTTTTTCTATTTTGCCTTCTGAGCCTGAAAAGTATTTTAAAACATTCAAGTAATGTAAATCTTTTGCTACTTTCTGGTACAATAATGTAAAATACTGCTATATTGATACTTAGTGTAAGTTTTCTAAAATCTATGATAAGTGTACACACCTAGCTCTATGAAATTCAGAGGTCAGACAATGCTAAGTGCCAACAGTTTACATGAAATGATTAAGGCCACTAAGAATGCCATCTGTAGTTTTGTACAGGATTAATGTAGTGAATACAAAAATGGCACTTAGCATCTAATTATAAGAGCCACATAAAAAATATATGCAAAAGCATACTTCCAACATACTTCTACTGAGAAAAAAATTGCCTTGCTACATATTCTCTATGTGTCTTACGCATCTGTAAAGGATAGCAGATCAAATTAGGTAGAAACCAAACACAGCTATTGCAAAGCTATAACTCCATTTGTAACACAACTCATGGCTGACACTAGAAATTTTTAATTATAATTTGTGAAGTCTTTTATAGATATCAAGTTTTAAAAATTGTCTATAATTACACTTCAGAATAAGACAGATCTTGTAGAGTCAATGTCTCGTCTGCTTCACAAAGCACGGAAGGAAGAGGCAGTAACTCATGCTTCAGGATTAAGGCACAGTGCTTATCACAGACAAGCAGACTGTCTGCATCTGCTTTTCTCACTCTCCACAGCTTTGCTGCATGGGCCTGGGTCCCATGTGCGTCACCCACACAATGAACCATTCTGTTTGGCTTTCCAGAACTACTCTTTAACCCATGGAACAAGCCTTGCTCAAGTTCCGGAACTCAGACCAGTAGCCACTCATCAAACACTGTGCAAAGGCATTTGTTTACAGAATGCTGACAGAGTCACTTTCAGTAACTCTAACAACTACATGAAAGCTATAGGACTTAAAAAAAAAGAAAGAATTTGTGTCTAGGTACTTAGTGCTAAACGCAAAGGTGGTAACAGGTCTTTAATTTAGAAGCTCCAGAATTTACAGCCCCAGCTAGGTGCCTACAAAACATGTTTAGAACATTCAGGAACTTCAACACAGAGTATTTCTGAGCTAATGTAAAAACAATTATTAATATATTACAATATTATTGCTATCATAATATGTATAATACATTATACTATTGTATACTGTGCATAGTGACTTCTCTGTCCCACATTTAGGCACCATTTTAACTATCTTGTAAGAGACATCAAATACAATACTAAGATTGTCAGCTTCAAATCCTGTCCTGAAACTCTAGTGTACTTACACAACTTGTTATAATACCCTTCTTGAAAGAACACACAACAGCATTCAATCTTGGTTTATCTTTTCACTATACTCCAATGTATAAAATATATCTCCTTTTGGAACTGAGAAGTAAATGTAACCTTGTAAGAATGGGAAAGAGATAAAGTACATACCGTTCTTCAAAGTTCTCCAATTTCTAATGTTATAAGAAATAATCAACATGGCCATTTCCTCCACTCTCAATTATGACGTGAAAATGCAGCAACTCTTATCCCAGGCGTTTAAGTGCTTTAGACCAGAACAAAATACCCTATTTTTTCATTAAGACTAAGGCTAGTACCAAAACCTTTCAGTTCAAGACAAAGTCCCTTCCATGTGCTTAATTTATTTCATCTGTTCTTTATTCCTCAACATAGAAAGAAGTTGTAGACTTCAAAGCACCGAGTAGAATAAAATTCTAAAACTTTTAAGATTACAGTATGATGAAAAATAGGGTTGTTTCTTACATATTATGCCTTTTGGTTTTCACTAAAGCAGAAGCTAAGCAATTGGGACTAGGACAAGCATTGTGGATATCCTAGCAGATAAGAAACTATTTTAAACACACATACAAAAAAAAAAAGAAATTAACAAGAGGCAGTTCATGCTACTCATACAGTCAATATTTCTGTCAATCTCACTTTACATTTTACCTTTTTCCCTTAATGGGTTAAAATGGAAAGTGAGTTGCTACTGTGTTTTGAGAGTAACCTAAGACAGTCATAGCAAATGTCTAGATTGTAGAAAATGCAAATAAAACTTATCACAAAGCTGGCACAGATTTCAGATTCACGCAAATCCTGTTCAAAAAAGATACACTAATCACCTGCTACTCAAACCCTTCTCTATCTAAGAAGTAGCTAAAAAACTACAGCTACAGGAATACTGGAGACACTTACACATGCTGATGCACGTATGATCATGCTGGAGATGCTTATGCATGCTGATGCATGTATGATCATAGCCATGACTTTAAAGCAGCGTCCTGAGTGTTAACAAAGATAACTTAAGATCTTTTACTCTGTGACTGACAACTGCTCAGTTGGAAGGGACCTACAACTACTATCAAGTCAACTGCCTGATCAATCCAAACTTTAAAGCATGGTACCATGGGTATTGTCCAAATGCCTCTTTCTTAAACACTGATCCCCTTTCTAAGAAGCCTGTTCCAGTCATTGACCACCCTACCAGTAAAAAAATCCTTCCTAATGTCCAATTTGTACCTCTCTTGGTGCAACTTTGAATCACTCCCATGCATCTTATAGCTGGATCTCAGCAAGAAGGGATAAGCATCTCCTTCCTCAGGGACCAACGGGACATCAGGGGGCAATGAGATCACCCCCCAGGCCTCATCTTCTCCAAAGCAGACAAACTCAGTCCTCAGCCGCTCCTCAGAGGACAGGCCTTCCAGCTCTTTCTCCAGCTTGGTTCCCCAGTCTGGTTGTATTCATGTGCCTTAGTATGCTTCTTACTGCATACAGTTACTCACAAGAAGGCCATGACAATGCTGAATAAAGTTGGACAATCTCCTCTCTTGACTGTTTGGCTGTGCTGTGAGTTGCACCCAAGGGTGAAGTTGCCCTCTTGGCTGCCAGGGCACATGTTGGCTCATACTGAGCTTGCTGTCAACCAGCACCCTGAGATCCCTCTCTGCATGGCTGCTCTGCAGTCATTTCTCTCCCAAGTAAAACTAGTGTCCTGTTCCAGCTGCAAAGCCCAGCATTTGTTCTTGTTATATGTCCTGCCACTGGTGATTGCCCAATGCGCCAATCTATCTAGATCCCTTGCAAGGCCTCTTGCACCTTGAGAGAGCCAACTGCACCTCCCAGTTTGGCGTCATCAGCAAAGTTGCTAATGGCCCATTCAACTCCTGTCTCCAGATAAGAATATTGAGCAAAGCTGGCCCTAGAACTGAGCCCTGAGGAGCAACACTAGTGACTGGGCACTAGCCTGATGCACCCCTCCTTACTACAACCCTATGAGCCCTGTCATTTAGCTGTCTCTTCTATCAGCGCACCACAAATTTGCTCACCCCACAGCTGCAGAGCTTGTCCAGAAGGGTACTGTAAAGAAAAGTATCAAAAGCCTTACTAAAATCCAGAACTGCTACACTCACTTTCTTCCCTTCATCCACTGGGCAGGCAACTTGGCAGAAAGTTTGAAAAAAGTTTTTATGTACAATAAGATATGTCTTCATGCCAAGGAAACCTATCCAAAAAATGGGTCATTTGCACTTAATCCTTTTATTTCGTATATAACCACTGCAAGAACGTTTCAGCTACAAGTGCAAATTCAAAAACATACACTTTACCTATTCCAAAATTCAGAAGCAAGATGCCACAGAATTACAGAATAATGTGAGGTGTAAAACTTCCAGTTTACAGTAGCAGCTAGAAGACAGTACTCCAGTTGCAAATGCAGAACAGCATCCTACTGCCAAAACCAGAATATCAAGTGATTACCATGCATACAGAAAATAATGGCAATAGATGATAATTTTCCTCTCCAGCTCCTGCAATGACAGACTTTTATTTATTTATTTGGCTTTTCCACAGTACTACTCACATCTCTAAATCCAACAGGTTGGTGTTACAAGACACACTAATACTGAGAAGTGCCCTCAAGGCTTCTCAAGAGTGATTTGCAAGATGTATGGAACAATCAAAATATCCTAATTTACTTGGGCTGTGTATCTTAGTACATGACATACACAAAATAGTCCTTCAACTGCCTTTCTAAACTAAATCATGCAGATATTAGACACAATAGGCGTATCTAAATGTAATGAAAAGTACATGGAGAACTTGCTCCATAATTGAGGTGCTTTATGCATAATCATACATTTGGGCCTTGCTCTGAAGAATTCAAGTTATTTTAAAGCATGAGAGAGAGAAGTAAAATTACCAGGACAAAAAAATACAGTGACGAACACTGTACTTAACTGCAAAAGCACATCGAGTTACGTGGAGACTAGTTTCCATGAGAAACAGAAAGGCACCTAAGTGGTAGCAAGCTTTATAAGGGCCCTTTTCTTAAAAAGACACAAAATAGGTTAATTTTACTGTAAAAGAAAGCATAGAAGAAAGATGTTTACTAAAAAGTAGGGGAGGACAACTTTGGTAGTTTAGCGATACAGAAGTTTACAAACTGGTCAAAAATCACCCTAAGAACATACAAAATAAATTTAGGTGGGCTGACGGATGCCAGCAGTGACAAGTCCACCCAGAGGGCACAGGAAGGAGTCGGGAAAAGCCCAACACTAATGTATGATTCTCGGTGACGTGAGCGGAGCAGACCGAG
>VXBC01012276.1:164646-201535 GCA_013399945.1 Ploceus nigricollis | reverse complement strand
AGGTGTGTTAGAAGCTGAAGGATTTCTATTAAGGTAGAGAAGATTTAGTGAGCCAGAAAAAAAATACACACATACATGAATACTGCGGATAAAAATCCCACAACAGATTGTATGTCTCATATCAAAGTAATTAAAAGTAGTCACTAAATCAGGATATATTAGTTATTCATCTTCTCTTGTCTTTCAGACTGTGAAACAAAACACTAGAATGGGTTTACATGAGTACCTATCATAATTGTAAAACAAAATTAGATTATTTGGGCTANAAATACAAATAACTTTCTTTTCTTTTTTTAACAATAGAATTACTCCTTTTTAAAAAGTCTTTCAAAGCTAATAGAAATTGGAAAATGGCATACTGTGGCATATGGCATGGCATACATGTTATTCATTAAGGAAAAGACTAATTCAAATTTACAGGAAGAATAAATCACATTTTGCTCCAATTTTTTCTTCATTTAGTTTCTTTTACTGAGGTTGTTATGTGTTAAGATTATTCATCTTATTTCAAAGTTCCTCTTCTAGAAATGCAGTTAGTCACACAACTGGTACTATGTAAGCTGTCCACTAATGTGTGCATCAAATTTAATTTTTTTCTGTGGTAATTAATTCTGATTTTGGTCGTCACAATTGAATCTTCATAACAATTGCAGTAAATCCAAGTTCCTTTATACCTGTTAACATGAAGGGTGCTGAAGTCATCTGAGAGAAGCAGAAGAGTTTGCAGAATTTAAAGAATCTGAGGACAAATCAAGACTCTTTATCTCTGGAACTTTTTCTTATGCTTTTAGAGATCAATAAAGTTGAGCTTGTCACTCTTTGTCTAAATGAAGGATTGTTTCACAGGAATGCTTCCTCTCAAGGATTAAATTAAAAAAAAATAAAATTTAAGGGGAACAGGACAGTAAAGCAATTCATAGCTTTTTTCAGCATTACTGTTTTCACAGGGAATTCCTAGAAAATAATTTTGTGTCAAAATAATACTTTCTTTTTTTTAGAATTAGAATTTCTTATTTTCTTGCCTCAATTACAAAGCAATATTGCAATAGTAGTAGGGCAATTCAGGACTTGGCTGAATATATTTGAATGGAAACATATCTTTGGTTTTGTCAGCAAAGAGTGTTCATATTTCAAAGCCAGATTTGTCTTTTTGCCTCTATGAAAATAAAAGCATTTGAGAAAAGGAAGGAAACTAAACATTAGAGTAAATACAGTTTAATATGAGCCTTGTGCCTGACCTGGAGGTGCCATTTATCCAGTACAAAGCTAGCAGGACTTACAGTTTCAGGTTTGTNTGAATGCATAATTATTTTTTTGCTTCATTTAACTGATTTATTGTGTTTTTGAGATTAATTTTTGGTAGATGGCGGTGCTCTCAGGTTTAGGGTAAAATTAAATATCAGAAAGAAAAGCTGGAATTTGGATTGTTCTGATTTCTGAATTCTATTCTAGCTGTTATAATTAAAAACATGGAAATCTTTGCTTATTACAAAAATTATCACAGTTTTCCTTATAAAATTTGGAAATAGATGCAGAATGCCTTTTTTATAGTTCACAAAATCCCACCTCTACTGTTCCATTGCTTTGATCAAGGGTGCAGTGTGGTCACAATCTTGGTTCTCCTGGTTATATCATATTAGTGTATCTGCACTTTCCAAGAAGCTGGTAAGATAAAATTGTGGAAAATTAATTGGAGGCTAATTTTTTATTTTTGTTTTTCAATGTGCTGTATCAGTTTTCATCAGGTCACAGTAAAGCACAGTGAAAATGCAATTGTAGCAAAGACAGATATTTCAGAAAGTATCCTCAAACTCCTGAGGAACTGCTGGAGGTGCTGCAATAAAAATATTTATACTCTGTGTTCTTATTAGACCCTAGTTTTCCAAGATTTATGAGCATCAGTAATCAGAAAATAATTTCCTGAAAAAAGAGAGACTTGGGCTTTTTTTTCAGCTTCAGAACAAGTAGAACAATAGTGTGAAGTCTGGTTACCAGGCAGTCTTTATGGATCTCAGCACTTCACATGAGAGAGGAAAAAGTACAATACAAACAACTTGTGGCACTACTGTTTATTTTGTAGATTTTTGAGGGCAGGTAAGAAGCTTCTTTTCCTTAGGACCCCAGGCCACTCCAGAATGATACAGAAGATTTTCAGATGGGTAATATGATATTTTTAGCTGATTCTCAAGAAAAAAATATTCTTTTAACTTACAATGTTGACTATATGGATGTTATCCATAGTGTTGTTGTGTAAATTACTTGGTATGCACTTGTCTGAGACTGAAAATATTTCAGATATTTCTAGTTATATTCAATGGAAATAAAAACAAAAAGTTGGTGTTTAATCATGTTTTAAAATATTTTATTCTTTTATGCCTAATGAATAGTGCCAGAGTAATTTAAAATTAGACAACTTGAAGGTAAAGGAAACTAAGAAAATATTTCTAGGAAAAATTGAAATTCACACCCTCTTTAGCAGCATCTCAAATGATATGTAGTCAATTTGGTGGTGCTACATGATCCTCATAACCTCTCCTGAGGTTTAAAGAACATATCTTACAAGTTTTGCACTGCAAACCCTCACTGATGTAAAAGGCTCTTTGTTCTGCCAGGAAACAGACAATGCATTTTAGGTCAGTTGGAAAATTAATAGCTCAGCAAGATTTGCTTTAAAAAGGCCAAGTATTGTCTAAGATTGTACCTCTCATTCTATGAATACATTTTTCCATGGACTGAAAATCATTCCTATATACAGCCTGATACCCTGAGCTAGTTTGTAAGTAAAGTTACAGCCAATACTTGTTGAAATCCAGAGTTTTAAATACAGTCAGTTCATTCAGGAGATAAGTTTGTCCAGAAATATTTCAGGACTATATCACAGCATCTTTTAGTAACGAAAATTATTCTGGTGAAAACTGAATCTTATATATGAAAAATAATGCAATTTTTAACACTTACTTTTGACTTTTTGTCAGGATCAGCATCAGAATCAGTTTTTAAACTGCTCATTGAGACTGAATTCAGAATTTTGCAGTCTCTAAGTAGCTTGGATTGCGTGAGGTCTGTGCAGTAGTAAATTAGCCTTTCCTGTCCTTTCAGATTTTGCCACTACAATATAAAATTGACTACCCACATGCAATTAATAAATAAAGACTGTTTACTTATATTTTTAAGAGCTCTGTTTCAGAATTTAATGTATAGTAAGAGCAGACTCAATACAGCATGTAGAGAGCTTGCATGACCTAATTAAATTATTCAAACATTTGTTAAAATCAAAGGATATGAAGATGTCTTCATCTTTTTTCATAATTTCCCTGAAATCTGGGAAAAAAAAAAAACATCACTTTACATTTACTGGCAAGGTCTTTGAAAACATTTTATATTATGGCCTAGTTATACATACATTTAATTAAATCTACCTGTCAGCAGTATTGAAAAGACTTACTTATCGATAAGTGCATCTAAGATAAAGTTAGAAAAGTGATTACAATGCAGACTCTATCAACTCCTACTATGATTATTAAATCAAGTTAATATTTTAGCATATTTTCTCTCTTTTTTTTCCTAGTTTAAATAAAAGTAACTTGCTTAATTACTGTTTGTTAGATGCAGTAATTAATGTTTCATTAAGTACTAATAAATCCAGTAATGACCATGGGGTGGTTTCTTTTTTTAAATGTCAAAAAAAATATTCTCGTGGTGTCACCTTTTCCCGTCTTTTCATTCTAATTAGAGTGCTGTCATCTTTCATGACAATCAAAATACATTTACTGATTTTTTTTTTCATCTAGTAGAGCAGAGGCAACAGATTCAGACCAACCTAAAAGTCCTGAATTGATACTTTTATTTTAATAATAAATTTCTAAATGGAGTAATTTAAGAATAGCCTGCTCTGGATAACTGTATGAAATCCCAGTAATCACTATGAGACCAGACAAAATTTTGTACTAAAAGATTTGTTTCAATAAAATCTATTAAATTAAACCCTGAAGGGGAATACTGTATTATCTGGTCTTTTAGGGTGCAAACTGTAAAATTCCATGAAGTCACTTTCTGCACTCGGTTGCGTACTTGCCTAAAGAGAATGTATTTTTCATAATTATAACTATTGTTTTTTCATCTTCTGGTTCTGAAGTTTCAGATTTCAATGTTTAAGCTTAGACAAGTAGATGTTCGGGTTTTTCTGTTTGCTTGCTTTTGTGGTTCCTTCTTTTTTAAGGAAAGAAAAAAGACAAAAGTATTATATCTTAAAATTGCTGAGCTTTGAGGTAAAGAAAAAAGAATGAACTGATGAATCAAGGGACAAAGAAAGTATGGTCTTTATCTTCTAATGCTCCACTAATAAGTTAAAAAGGACTAAATTAATTTAAAAAGTCACAGCACATGAACAAAAAAAGGGGTTTCAGTTTGGTTTATTTTCATGACAGGACACATCTGCAGATCTTGTGCAGTCTTTTATAAATAGTAGCAGAAAGTTAAAGTACATTATGTTGCTTCTTTATGAATACTTTAGTCAGTAAGCTTTTCAACTAATAAGCTGCTGGTTTTTCACAGTTGAAAACCAAAAGCATTGTATTTTAAATTGGAATATGTCTATACATAGGTCAATATATGATGATTTAATTTATTGTAGAGCTGTTAATGGGTCTATTTAGGTACTTCTATCTTCTTGCCCTATTTTTCTTATAAGAAAAAACCCCCAATCTTCCTGTAAGTTCAATAGGGTTTTCATACTTGTCACTTAAGAAATCTAAAAAACCTTCCCTATTTTTAGTTCTTTACTATCAAATTATAACCAGTGTCCAGTTCAACCTGCTACATCCACAACTCCAAAATAACTCCTTTAATTATGAAATCAAGTAAAGCAATATACTCAGCAGCTTCTCAAATCCATTTTTTTAGCAGTAGCAGTTACTTCTTTCAAACATAGAAAGGGTCAAAATGTGTTCTAAACACATATGTAGGATTGCCTTTTAGTCTAATTATTTTAACTTATAAAATCTCCAAAGCATGTAGTTGGGACCAAGACACTGCTTTAGTGGTGTAAGTTTAATTACTTAAAGGTAAACTCCGCCTTCCTTTGTGTTTCCTGTTGGTGTGAACACAGCTTTAGAGAACAGTGTATGATGCTAATATACACTGAAATAATTATACCAATAGAGTTTAACCAATTTAATTTAGCTAAGGAGCTGAAATTTACTGTTTTTAAATCCCCCAAGTTCACTGGTGATTCACAAACCCTTACCACATGAGAGACAAAGAGAATTGTTTAACTTCTCTGCAATTACTCAAGGCAGTTCTGTAAACATCATAATCCAGCTGATTTGGATGCACTGTGAGAGGTACCTCTGTGTGTCAGGGTGTGACTTCTGGAGCCAAATCACATACATACATGCTTGTACCACCAAAGAAGAAGGAGTTGTTACAGAAAACAAGTAACTTGCAACATTCCCCAAAAACTACTGAGCTTTCTGCAGCAGTCACCTTTGCATCAGTTCTCATTCTCTTCAGCAAGACTGAATGACTTATTTCTCACTCCAGTTAGACAACATTGTATTAGTATGTTTCGTGTTTAATTCCAGATTGTGCTTTCCTCCAAGACTTGTATTTTGAGAGAACTGCTGAGACTAGATGGAGTATCCTTTACCTGGGTCTCTCCCCCATGTGAATATACTACTGGCAGTGCTTGAAATGGTAGGATATCCTCCATGCTCCCCCTCTGAGGCTCTCAAAACTTTTAAAATCTGCCATGTGATGATATTTTGGGTTGAGTTAAATTAGGTAATGTAACTGAGCTTGTTTAATTTATGTACACTTTTTCATGAAACATGCATTACTTCAGATTACACACTCACAAAGGCTGTGATGAATTATTTTTATTATAGCTTCTTGAAGTAACAAACTGTGAGTGTAACTGAGGTGCCATAAGAGGACAAAGTAAATAAACAGTAGTTTTTGTGAAAGAATACAGACTGAATTTTTTTCAGAACTTACTTGTACAAATAATTCATATGTTTAAGAACTGATATTTTTTCTGTCCTTAGTATGTGCTGCAATTGTGGTCTTAGGTAATAATTATTCATTTTTGTAAAACAGAACAACTCAGATTATGACGGTGTTTCAATCAACCCAAAAAGCATAAAATATGCTGCCTAATTATGCTCTGGTTTTGTGTTTGGTGGTTTTTTTCCTTTTTTTGTTTGTTTATTTGTTGTTTATTAACAGAAGATAACAAAATTATAAGCCCTATGTTCAGCAGAAGTGGTCCTACTCAAAAGTTGCGCAAGGTGAAAGCTTTTCTGTGAGGAAATGATATTAAAAATAGCTTGATTCATTTTATTCCTACTGTGCCTGAGATTTAACTACTCAATAAAATGTACATTTATTGTACTCATAAAGGTATTTGAGGGTTGCCTGAGCCAAATGCTGGTATTGTTACTCAAAAACTTTTGGGTTCTTGTGGATGTTTTGCAGTATGTTTTGTGAAAATTTTCATCTAAAATGTTGCCAGTGCCATAAGGAGGAATAAACTCTGAATGTTTCAAGAAGGTCTGTGAATTTAAGAGCCTACCTAACTCAGTACCAAATGCATACATACTGACATTATTTGTGAACATATTGCTATAAGTATGTTTTTAAATTATATTTTATTTTTTTAAATTTTTGCTTAGGCTCCTCAAAACTAAACTTGATTTCCTACTTTTCCTGCCATGAGGATTAGGTGGGTTAGGTCAATGAGAAGTGGCTCTCTGTGAATACAACTCAGTGACTGGAAGGATTAACAATATTAACAATGATTTTGAGGATATTTTAAATAGTCTATGTAAAATTGTAGAGCTGAATTAACCTGTGCCTTCAACAGATTTGCCATAGCCAAAAAGAGTTGATTATCATATGTTATAAACATTTTTTTTCCTAAAGCCTCAGTATTATTTTTCTCTAAGGAAGAATGTTTTATGTATTTCTTAAAATAGAAATCAAAGATTTATTGTTTCATTTTTTATTTATGGTGGGTCTCAGTTAATAGAATTACACATTTATGGAGATAGTATAATTTGATAATCAAATGACCTCGTAAAAATTTCTTACTCTCCCGTAGGTCCTATTAACAAACTCAATGCTTAGTTCACTTACCAACTTGCTTCCCTTTCCTTTTCTTGTGTTAAATGAAGTGTCTATACTTGAAGTGCTGCTGTTTAATTTAAACTGAGGTGTAATTTATTTTTCCTTCATGCTGAAGGAGCCTCAATATGGAAGGATTTTCGTAAGTAAAATTTTTTTGCGTACTGCTGAATTCCTGGTCCCACATGAAAATACCTGTGCTTCCATAAAGCAGTATCTAATAAAATGAATAAATCCCCCCCTAGGAAGTGTAACTGGCAAAGGCAAAGCAATGAAACATTTTAGTGTACAAAGCCATAGCAGAGGTGGACACACAACTGTATTTCTTTTAAGCTTTTCCTTGTGCTGAGCTGATGAAAGAATGCTTTGCCAAAGGCCTGTGCTACCTAATTTCCATGCTGCTTGATTTTCCATGCTGCCCGAGTCTCTTTGCTCCCTCATTCACACTGTTAAATGGCAGAGCCAGAGCATGGGAGGCACTGGGATGACAGAGTATGTCAGGCAGGAGCCAGAGGTGTTGGCCCTGGAACTGGAGGCCCAAGCAGAGCAGGGACCCTGTCATCTCAGAGAGGACACAAATAAGAGCTTCTTCTGAAACACACAAACAAAAACCAAATAGAAATCACTGACAAATAAAATAAAAGGAAGTAATCAAAACTTTGCAGGCTGAAGCAAATCAATTATTCTGGCAATTACCTGTAACATACTACCATCTGATTTTATATATATAACTTTTTTCCCCTTATATTTAACTATTTGATCGTGATTCATGAAGGTGAAACTTGCTGTAGGTTGACATATTTAAAATTCTAACATTAAAGTATGTTGTACAAGAGTTTTCTAGAGAAATAAAAAGAGCCTCCATGCATATTAAATGCCTTGCAGGAATTTCAGGCTTAGGGTTTTTTTTGTCTAGGTAGGCAGTGTATAAATTTAAATATTATTTTGAGTAATAACAGGGAGCAAGAACAATCAGAAGTTTTAACAAAAGGCATGAATATGCTCCCTATGGCCTATCTAAAAAAAATACATTATGGGCAGGTATTTTATCATAAATATTGGCTTCACCCAGCAACCATTTTTTCAAAAAATATTTTTAACTTAGTGTTTGCATTGCAGTTTTACAGCAAAAAACACTGAAGTCACTAAAGTGGGTGTTTTAGAAATGTTTTAATCTCCTATCAATAGTCATATCAAATATAGCTGTTGGATAATTTAATAGAAAAGGTTGTTTATAGATTCTGTCTTAAATAGATTTTTCTGCTTTTCAGTGTATTGTTCCTTAATAGCTCATTGCTGCAATCATCTATTGAGCTCTTTCATGTCACAGAGGAATCCTGTGGGATTGGAGCCAGTTCAGGAGAACAATGACAAATGGAGCACTGACTGTGAAAAGCTCCTAGGTAAAATACGAGTTACATGTCATCCAGTTTAAGAACTCTTTAGTTAAACATGTCAGGTATTGTCTTGACCTTTCACAACCTAATTTTGAACATTATATGATGATGTAACAAGATAAAAATTGGGACATACTCTTAGCAGCAGAACTTTCAAATAAAGAAGTCTATTAAGAAAATCCTGAAACAAATAGATTTCTTCTAGAAATGCTACTGTGAAGGTAACAAATACAAGCACATATATTATTTCAGATGGATTAAAGGGAATCCAGGAATCTTAATGTAACCCTCACATGAGTGTGGTGAAGGCAATTCAGAATGAGTATAGTCATTACTAGAGGCTGCCAGAAAGTATGGCAAAAGGGTGGGATATTTTAAAACTTTCTTCTGGTTCCCTTCTCTTGTAGTGGAGATGCTGTATCACTTGTGGATGTTTCCAGTTATTCGGTATTTCTATTAATATGTGTGTACATTTGTAATTATTAGTATTAGTTGGCGTTTAAGTACATAGGCTGAATAATTCACTGCTGTAAACACTGTGTATACAAATGCATGTCTGAATTTACTAGCAGGGAAATGAATAATTTAAAAGATATAATATGGAAAAAAAAATTAGCAAACTTCTGAAGCTGTATGTGTAACTAGAGAAATACTAGGATAGGGAGAAGGATAAACTGAAATTTACCTAGTGTGGCATAGAAGTGACTCATAGTTCTGCACATACTATTTTTATACCTCCTGATATTAAAAGTGACAAGAATATTCTCCTGAGGAAATTCTCTTCTTAAACAAAACAAACAACTTCATTGTCAGCCACTTACCAAAAGAGAAGTTGTTAGGGATAGGTTTTCATTTTCTGACATTCTTGCTGTCACTCTTTGGTCATTGCTAGAGGAGGGCCAAGATAATTAGAGATGGTGAACCTCTCCTGTGAGGAAAGGCTGAGAGAATTGGAATTATTCAGCTTGGAGAAGGCTTCAAGGGGACATAATTGTGGCCTTCCAGTACCTGAAGGGAGACTACAAGAAACATGGAAAGAGACTTTTTACAAGAGTGTGTAGTGACAGGACAAGGGGGAATGGCTTCAAACTGGAACAGAGTAGGTCTAGATGAGCTGTTGGGAAGAAATTCTTCACTGTGGGTGTGCTGAGGCACTGGCACAGGTTGCCCAGAGAAGTTGTGGGTGTCTCATCCCTGGAAGTATTCAAGGCCACGTTGGATGGGACTCTGAGAAGCCTTGTCTAGTGAGAGGTACCTCTGTCCAGAGCAGGGGGTTTGGAACCAGATGACCTTATGGGTCCCTTCCAACCCAAGCCACTCTTAAGATTCTATGATTCTGTGAACGAGCCCTGCAGAGTTGAGAGTGACAATTTATTGCAATAATTGTTGGAATGGAATGAGGAAATCAGTATCTGAGAGCCCGCCTGGGATGTAAGGAGACTTGGAGCTGATTGCCTCCTCTTTTTCCTTGGCTGCTTGTGTGAATTGTGGCATATCTGGCTATCTAAATGCTATTTTTCAAAGCTATTTAAACACCTCAAGCTAGTTGTAATTAGTGGTGGTAAAATATCTTTTAGAAGAATGTGTTGTTAATTTCCATTTTTCCCATGGGTGTTGCGATATTAGGAATAATGGTGCTCCATGAAGAAAAGTAAATTTCAGTGTTTAAACTGGTGAACCAAAAGTGAGACCTTTCTTATTTATATACAGTTAAGAGCTTATTTTCTTTTGGTGTTAGTGGTGGAACAGTTTTTCAGGCCTAAATATGAGTGTGTAGCACTGTTTAAGATGCCGTGAGGAATCCAGCTTGGCCTGTAGCTGCCCATGCAGAGCCTTCCTTCACTCCAGCATCACATCTGCCAACCACATGCAAGTGGGAAATTTTGAGTGTCTAAATGTGTGAGGTTCTGCCTAACCGCCTGGCATGATGTACTGAAGAATAAAAAAGTTTGAAACAAGAGGATAAGTTTGATATTTTCTGTATTATATTGTATTAAAATTTTAATTAGTCTCCAAGTGTCAAATATATCTGGTAGGAAAGTTGCCATTGTATTTGTATAAGGAGCTGACATATGTGTGTGTGTGTGTGTGTGTGTGTAAAATTAATTTATATTTGTGTATGTGTATAAATTTTTCAGAATTTAGGATTATGTAATGATTTGTTTGTAAGAGAGTAGTTTATAAAAATATTTTTTCTGAAATATGCCTCTTTTTAATGCAGAAAATATAACTTGTAGATTGATTCATTATTTTGTTGTATAGCAAACACATTATAATGGTCATCAGTCATACTACCCTGAGGGAGGTTTTACAAATGCCCAAGAGAATTCAATGTTTCTTCTGCCTTATTCTTTTGTCCCTGATGCCACAGTGAAAGCTGGGGTGGGTTTGGTGATGTAAGGCTGCTAGTGACAGAGGAGATTCTGCCCCACCTGACAGCTCTGATATCAGCCCTGGCAATTAGATATCCGTGCAGAGAGTCACATAAGGTGACAAATCTGACAGAAGGGAAACGTCCAAGACATGCTAAAGGTGGGAATAAATGGACAAGGACTGGGAATAAGGAGAAGAAAGATTGCAGGTTGATAATATCAAGCCATTTGTAAAACTTTGTCTCAAGATACAGAGAAACAAAAAGTATCTTCTTAGTACCAGTCATACTTTAGTAAAACAGCATTTTTACATGTAACTTCACAGACTAATATCGCTGTACTTTTCTGTTGTCTGAAAGCTTGCATCTTTGGTTAAATTATGGGAGACATAAGGTTAAAGCAAGGCACATCTCAAAAATGTGCTTCTACAAATCAGAATGAAAAGTATGTACTTTGTTCTATTTCTATATCTTAGAAGTGAAACCAGAAATTAATCTAAGTACAGATAGAATGTTTGAAACTCAGGCGGTATTTCCAGTAGGACTTTTTTGTAGTTTTATAGCATAAAAATGAATATTTGGAAGATGTAACAATTCTGATATTTTCCATTTTATAAAAAATCTTGATGCAACTAATAAAAAAAGGAAAAATATTTGGCTTTTCATCTTTCATGCTACTCATGAGAAAGTCCAGAGGAGGGCTACCAAGATGACTAGAGAAATGGAGCACCTCTTCTATGAGGAAAGGCTGAGAATAGTTAGGCTTGTTCAGCCTGGAGAAGAGAAGGCTTTGGGGTGACTTTACAGCACCTTCCAGTACCTGAAAGGACCTTACAAGAAAGATGGAGAGAGATTTTTTACAAGGGCAAGTAGTCACAAGACAAGGGATAATGAAATGAAAATGAAAGGGGGTAGGTTTAGATTAAATATTAGGGAGAAATTTTTTACTGTCAGGGTTGTGAGGCACTGGAAGAGGTTGCCAGAGAAGCTGTGGATGCTGTGTCCCTGGAAGTATTCAAGGCTGGGTTGGATGGAACGTTGAGCAACCTGATCTAATAAAAGGTGCCCCTGTTCATGGCAGGGTCATTATATCTATATGGTCTTTAAGGTCCCTTCCAGCCCAAACTGTTCTATAATCCTGTGAATCTATGATTCTGTCTAAGGAACTGTGGTGGTGACCCTGGCTGAATGGCAGACACCCACCAAAGCTGCTCTGTCCCTCTGCACCTCAGCTGGACTGCGGAGGGAAAATGTAACAAAGGGCTTGTGAGTCGACATAAAGACACTGAGATCACTCACCAGTTGCCATCACAGGCAGGACAGACTCAGGGCTTTCAGTCAGTTCATCCCACATTGTCTGTGCCACTCCTGCCTCTGCAGGGGGAGGACTCCTCCCACTCTGGACCTGCTCAAGTGCAGGGTCCTTCCCACAGGATTCAGTTCTCCATTTCTCCAACAGAGTTCTTCCCAGAGGCTGCAGCTCATCACAAACTGCTCCAGTGTGGGTCTCCCTTGGGTCACAAGTCCTACCAGAAAACCTGGTCCATTGTGAGCTCCCCACTCCACAGGGACACAGGTCTTGCCTGGAGCCTGCTTCAATGTGGACTTCCCATGAGTCACAGTGTCCTTCATGCACAGCTGCCTGCTCCAGTGTGGGGTCATCCAGGGGCTGCAGTTGCATCTCTGCTTTGCTGTGGGTCTCCATGTGCAGCAGGGGCACAGCTGTCTCACCCTGGCCTTCACCACAGGCTGCAGGGGAGTCTCTGCTCTGATGCCTAGAGCACCTCCTGGCCCTCCTTCTGCACTGACATTGGTGTCTGCAGGGCTGCTGCTCCCACGTTCCCACACTCCTCTCTTCAGCTGCTGTTGCGTCTTGGCTTTTTACCCCCTTCTTTGACACCTTATCCCAGAGGCACTACCACCATTGCTGTGGGCTTTGTCTTGGCCTGTAGCAGGTCCATCTTGGGGCCAGTTTCTCTCTTGGACAGCTTCTGGCAGCCTCTCAGAGAAGCCACTGCTGCAGTCCCCCACTACCAAACCTTACCATGCAAACCCAATACAGCAGTCTCTGCAGAGCCTGTGACTAAACCATTTTGTGGTTCTTGTGGTTGTACAATACTCTTAAATCAGAAGCTATTTCCCAAATAATTTACTTAACGATAATTTAAGTGTGTTTCTCTTGAATAATTTTCATTAAAAGGCTACAGTCCTGTCATTTACTCTAATATTCACTTTTAGCCTTTTTATCTATAGGTATACTCACATCATCAAGACATTATCCAGCTACGTTATTCTAAATTTCTGTATATTTTTGATGCCCTTAGTTAACTTTTGTTATATATGAAACACAGGAAGGAAGACAATATTTGCACCTAGGATCTATGGTCTTTGAAAGAAATTATTCAGAAAAGTATTTCTTTATTACTTTTCTATATGGATTTAAAGTTCAAATTCAACACCGAATTTAAAACAGAAATACACAACACACTGACATTCTTAAAAGTAATGTTGTAGGAAGAATGAAAAATGTAAAGGTCTTTGAAAATATGAAGTGCTACTGAAAAGTACTATTGGGAAGGAGAGCTGTTGTGGAGAAAATGCAGGTGAACCCAGAGTGGGAAGAAATTATGTGTCTGACTCCAGTTCAGAAGGCTGAATGATTTCTTTATTATATCTGTATTATAATACATTAATATATTATTTAAAGAGAGATACTAAAACTACATCCTACATTTCTAACTACCATATCTAACTAGTAACTGTAACTTCACTCATGACTCCCTCCCCTGAGAGAGTCTAGACACAGGTGGCTTCGATTGGCCATCAGAGCCAAAGAATCCTCACCAGTATCCAATTAACCAATGACTCCAGGTAAACAATTCTCCAATACATTCCACATGGGAGAAACAGGGGACAGAAATAGAAATTGTTTTCTCGTTTTTTCGCTTCTGTCTCTCTCTATAATAATTTCCTGGGAGAGACCAGAATGTGGGTGCTACAGAGAGCTACTGGACATTAAAGAATAATCCATTGCTCTCTCCTACTAGTATAATTTAATCCAGTTTATTAATATTTGGATTTAAATCTTCATAAACAGATGAGAAATATGTAAATAAATATCTGCACAAGTCTAGATCCATGTAACTTACTGGGAAAAGAAATCATATCAGGTGCATTAACTTCTGCATCCTCTGGTCTCTCCTTGCAAATTCCATTGCAAAAAGCAATTATTGGTTTTATATACATCAACTATGAATTTAAAACACAATAGTTACCAAATCTTGGGTATTCCTGTTTAAAAATTGGTACATAGATAACCAAATTACATGTAATTGAACATGAATATGAGAAATAACTTTCTCAGAAAACATAATTATTAAAAATTATTTTAAAAACCCCAAAACACTTAAAATTAACACTACTGTTCAGTTACAATACAAAAATGATCCCCACTGCGCATCCTTTATATCAGAAAGAAGCAATCAAAAGAGAAATTCAGGTATTAAATTACTGTGAAGCCTGGATCACCATAAATATGATGCATATTAATATATTTTATGATTTCAGATTAAGGTCCTTGAACAGAATCGTAGAAGTCAGGAATACTTTATCTCTTTATCTGGCTTTTATTTTTTCTTTTTTTTTAGCTGAGTCTCTTATGTTTGATGTAAACGGGTGAGGTGGTTGGCAGTAGTCATTCTACAGAAGGATAAATTCACATCAAAACCTTGTTTTCTTTTCCTGACAATTTATAACAAATTCTGAAGTTTTGATATTTATGCGACAGAATATTGATACTAATTTTTTTAATTTGCATATTCCTAGTAAAGCCTGTGATACTTAAGTTTCTGCTGAACCGTGTAACTGTACATCTATATATACATAGACATATTTGATTTCAAATGTTCCTCTCCTAGAATATGACAGTCAAAGCATAAAAAGATTTCCTTGTTGATGTTTGCCAGTTTATAGGATCTGTGCTTCTATATTCATCATGCACACAGTCCCTGTATTTTAGTCTGAATCCAATCCAATTCGTTTTTCGAAATGTCAAACTGTGTATCTCCAGAATTCATGGAGGGATAAATGTAGAATACTTGGGAAGCTTACTGTATGAAACAGAACATAAGAGTGGGACAGCAAATATATGGCTATCTGAAACCCTACAGCAAAGCATTAAACCAGAAATATTTAGGAAACAAAATATCTTGGATATTTCTACCTTAACTAAATACTTTTGCCATTAAAGGGAATAATTAGAAAACCAGTGGGGAAGGGATTAGCCAATTTTTTTTATTTGTAATCATATTGGTTTAGAAACCCTTATTCAGAGAATTTTTCACTTCCCAGGGTTGAAGAAGTAGCCAGAGGATTCTGGCTGGATAGGACACACATTATCTAAAATAACTGCACCATATTCTTTCACTATGAAAGGAAGCTACTCTGTAACAAATAGATAAAATTTCAGTTCTACTAGAAATTGACACAAAGGCATTTAAAAATAGAAGGCATAAGTAGAATTTGTTGTTCTTAATTCCAATTAAAAAAGATGAAATTAATTTTCCTACAATAAAGAAGCCCTTCATAAATAATTTATTCATAGCCACCACTTATCCAGCAATAATGGTGCCATTGTTAAAAGGAATAGTGATGAGTTAGATGAAACTCTGCCTACATGTGCAAACAAATGTGATTCATTCCCTTCTTTTTTATTCCATGTTATTTATGCACTTTTGTGTCAGAGGCTTATGTACTTCAGGCATGTTTTCATGTTGCATGTGCTGTCATATCATTGTACCAAATGATTTTCTTTTTCCATAGTGTTTCTTATGTTGCTTGTGACATGCGAAAAAATTACTAGAAATATTTAGGGAAAGGACAACTTTTCAATATTATGAAAAATATTGTTTGGAGTCTTGTCTGAAATATGATGATTTGAATATTTTTGATGCTTCAAGCTTCTGAGTAGAAGGACCTTCATTTTTTCCCTTTTATTTTTAACCCCAAAATCTCCTTTTTTCAGCATCTATTGTATCTGTTGTATGTGATGCTTAATATTCCAGTAGACTACAGAGCAAACACATTTACAGTTACTCAAGTCACCCTTGGGCATTTTTTGAAGTTGGTGACTGAGGAAGCTTTATAACTGTTATGCTGTACTGTAGGATTTAAGCACTAAGCATATCTTACCTTGAGAACAAATGCTCACTGCAGTTCCTGATTTCAGAAGCAAATTCTGAGCTTGACTTCTATCAACCTCAAAGGAAGACTGGAGCTGCCCAGACCACTGGTTAATGGGGAAAGGGGGCTCCAGACTGAGTTTAAGAGGAGAATAAACAAGGATGGAGTAAATGAAGTAAAACAACTGCTTTCCTTCTGCATCAGTTAGGATGGTTATGAGTTGTGGTGAACCATTCATCCATGCTTTGTCATACTTCTGAAGGATGTGTGTAGTTAAAATCAATTTCTAGCTTCACTTCTGGGTGTGACCCTGTAGTGGTGTAGCATGTAATGCTTCACTTAGTCCAGCACTGTCCTATGGGGATCTATCTTCTATTTCTTTTGCCAAAACTTACTGGGTTTTTTATGTCAGTTCTTTACAGTAAGATCTAAAAATGTACAGGTATTCCATACATATATATTTACAGAGCAGCCTCTGTAAAACCCATTTAACTTTCTTAGAAGGCAAACTGAAAAAGTCACAGTTGGCTTGTAACAATGTTTAATAGGAGCTTGAGGAAATAATGAAAAATTTAATGCGAGCATGAATCACTCCAGAGAATACCAATCTGCAATCAGTAATTTTACTGTCAGAACCTAGAGATTACACTAACAGGTACTGTGCAGATACTAAAATTAAAAAAAAGTATTATGCCCTTTGAAGAGACACATCAGATCAATCGATTACTCATGGCTGTATTATACAAAATTTACTTGCAGCTTTCTTCAGGGTAATAGAACTGCTGACTCCATATGGAGGTAGTGATTTATTCTTACTCAGACATCCCTAATGTTGACTAAATATTATATTAGTATTATTAATTCCTTTTTAAATCCACAAACTAAAATAATGTAGAATGATTGAAATTCTAAGTTCAGGTAAATTATTGCTGCTGTACATATAGATAAGCTGCAGAGCCAGTGAATAATTCAAGTAATGAAATTAGGAAGTCTTGAAAGTCTTAATCGGGAACAGTTTGAATCTCTTTTGCATGGTGATTCACTACTCATGATGCTGAATACTATTACTTTTTTTGGATTTGCAACCTTTAAAAAAGAAAAATATATAAAAATGAAGTATGCTTTCAACTTCTGTCATATTTACACTTATTTGTTGCCTTTTGATGATTTAACTATACTTAATTTTGAATATAATATAGATATTTAATACATTAATAATATACATTGAAAATATGATGACATTCATTCTCTCTGGGTATTTTGTATGACATCAATATTTCAACTTCTGTGTGACTTATCTTAACCCACTGTATGCCTAAAAGCAAATTGGGTTTTTAAAGAAAATATCCATCTATCTAAACCGTTGCACTATTCCCTGTGGTGTCTCTGTGTTGGTGTAGGTCAGCAGAAATTAATATAAATGAAACAGTGGACAGTCATATGTTGATTACCAAGTGATTAAAATCATGCTAAGTGACAGTTGATATTTATGTGTATTTCTGATTTTAGAATTTTTTAGCAGTTTTAGAAACAAACATTACAAGAAAGCTTCCTCTATTACAGAATTCTTGCAACAAAGTAAGTTATTTTATTTCAATCAATTTATTAGTATTGAAACAAAGTGAAGATTCACTGACATTAGTAGGAGACCTGTTTGAAATTCTGGGTGAGAGACTGAGTTTCTAAATTTTGTAAGGGGTGTTCTGTGAACGTGTATGCTATTTGAGACAGACAACATGTTCTTACTCTTAGGACTGTGGAAATTAGAATTTATTTTTTTACAATAAAATATTTAAACTTCCCTCCTTAATCTTGGTAACTCCTACTCATCTAGATAGTTCCAGCAAATACTATGGACTTTGGTTCTCACATTTTTCACTGGTTTCATTCACAAGGACCTCTAAGGACAGTGAAAAGCTACATATATGCAGACTTGTAGCCTCAGTGGTTTGTATTTTCTTTTTTCCTATTATCCATTCTTGAATTGGGAGAAAGCAGGAGTTGAAGGGAGCAGTAAAAAAAATCATTTGTGTTCTGAAGTGTGTCATAAGAGAGATCTTGGGATTGGCTAACTTCTGTTTAATTTACATAAAACATTTAAATCATAGGCATGCTATTCAAATAGAGAAGATCTTCAAAACCGTTGTAAATAATGGCATGACAGGAATTACTGCACCCTGAGTGTTTCCAAGTGGTTTTCCTATTGCTGTAGAAACTAAGTGATGATTTCTTTGTTTCACTTTGATTCCAAGAAGACAGGAAATGCTATGTAGTTTCAGACAAAGCAGTGAAATAAGGAGCCAGTGATTATCAGAGAAATTCTAATAATTTAGCTGTGTAATATGAGTATGCAGTCTTTGGTAGCGTCTATGAATTACAAATCCCTTTTTTTTGTCTTTGTGAAAGGTCTTGCTAGATTAAAAAGAAGAAAACAGGAAAAGGAAGGATGCTGAAGGTATACACGCTCTGAGAATATATTGGTTTTATTTCTTTTCAGTGGAATAATATCTATGCACATAAAAACTCCATGATTCTTTCAAGAGTGGTGAAGGGCGTAATTTAAAACAATTAGGTTTTTTCTTGAACAACTTTTTTCCATTCCTTTAGGTCACAGGTCTCTAGAATATTTGCAAAGCCTTCATTACTAGGCTGTCTTTTCCAAAAAATTGGTTTAAGGGGATACCTGTTTAACTTCTACTGCACTGTCTTTCCTGAAAGGAAATAAATGTTAACTGCTGAATATTTTCCTGCATGCATTGCTAAGTTCCAACTGGAAATCTAAAATGTGTGCATACATTTTCTTGCTGTTCAGCTACACTAGTACTCTGCCTAAGAGATACGGCTGGCAAGCTCTACCACGAAATGGGAAAGAGCCCTTCAGTACGAGAATGCAAAACCTACTTTCTGACACTGTGTATTCTGCATTAACTTGAGCATATGTTTTACATCTGTGTAACTGACAAGTAGTGAAATATCATGTTGATAATTCTGTGCTTTGAAAAGATGATGATGATGATGATCATTATTATCATTGTTATCATTGTTATCATTGTTATCATTGTTATCATTATTATCTAGGACACTTCAGTAGTCATTGATCCAAGAGGTTAAAATCCTAAAAATAATGTACAAAAATAACTTACACTTCAATTTAACTCTCCTACTGATTACCTGAAGTCATTATAAATATTTTTAATATTCAGTTGAATAGATAAGTAAAACTTTTCTTTTGACTATAATGTAAGTTACATAAGCTACAATTTGGATGTGATTTTTTTGTAATTTTTCCAGTAGAAGTCTTTTCTTATGGCAAAAAAGGTAGCAAAACCAATTTCCCATGAGAGTAGAGGATAAATTAATGAGCATATGGTGCCTTTTGTTTCCTCAAAGCAGCTGTAGTTTTACTTTCAGTTTTACAATTATCTTCACATCATTCTTGATTACTCATTATACCTTTGCTGTGGTCATGTTGGGAATAAAGAAAGCAAGGCCATGTTCATGATGTTTAAAGAGAGAAGAAAATATAGGTTGTACTGCATTAAAAAAAATGAGAACATTGTCAAACTTATGACTTGTGTAACAGCCTTGTAGATAGAAAAAAAATCACAAATGTTTTCACACCAAAAACTTAACTAAGCATGTCCTCAGATGCTTATCTTTTCATTTTAGGAAGATTGCATAAAATGATTGAAATGGAAATTGTTACTGTTGCTGGCATATACTTTTGTTTCAGTAAAATTATTAACTTTTTTGGTGCTCCTTTCACCTGCACCAGAAGGGTAGAATCATTCCCTGAGATAGATATTAAGAGTTTTAATATCTTTAAAAACCCATTTAACTTGCAATTTACTAAGACCTAATCTAATTAAATAGATGTTTTAGAATTTACATATCGTTAATTGAAAACAAGTCTATACATATTTGGGTCAAATGAATAGCATTTGTATATTTTTAAAAAATCTATGTTGATAGTAGGACACTCAATAACTTGGCAATGGATTGGTTTTCATGTTAAAGATGGGATTGCCAGAGCATTCTGTAAATGCTCAGGAAATATCCCTGAAGAACTCTGTAATATGTGAAGTTCTCAAAAAAAGAAGATAAGGAAGATAATCTATTTATCCTAATTATTGCAACAGAGCTGGTAAGTGAGTCAGTATTTCCAGTCCTGAGAAAGCTGATGGAATTGAAATCATGGATTGTTCACAAAGCAAATAAATATGAATAAGTCTGAGGTTGTTAATGAACTCATCCAAAAGCAGGGGTTTTCTGCTAAAATCGAAAGTTTAACCAGAATACCTGATAATGCTTTTGCCAACTTTGATGAATAAAAGGTGTGAAAATTAATTTTGTTTATTCTGCAGGTGTGGCAGGTTGGCAAATCTAGGCAAGTGTCTAATTATATTCAAAAAGACAAGAAACACAGCTATCCTAACACTAACCTCTAATGAAATACCAAACTAAAGATTAGGAAAACGTACTGAATATAAATAGTGTTATCTTAGCACATCTGATAAAGGCCAAACATTGCAAGTGTTGATAGGTCTTTCATGTCCTGTTAAACTGTTAAACTGAAACTGATACCAAATTAAACTTACTTTTAATGACTTTCCTTTAAATTCTTTATGAGGCAAGGATCCTTTGAATGTCTTACTAGCTTTGTTGATCTCGTCTGTGTTGTCTGTCTGCTGTTGTTGTAGGTTTTGCTCCTAACAATTTAATGTCAAATTTATCTATAAATAGAACATAATTTTCTAATTATTTTTGCTTATTTTTTCCTTCCTCTTGATGAAAACTGAGACTTTATAATATTGTTGGAGAAGGACTGGGAATATGTGATTTTTCTGTCATCACAAGAATAAGCAGAGTCCTACCAGTAAAAAATGACATTTTTCAGTTAGAAAAAAATGCAGCATTATGGTATTTGGACTATTGAAGCAACTGAAATATCTGGGGGGAAAATTAGTGTGAAATAGTTGCATATTCTGTTGGATAATTTTGCAGTTTTGCATCATAGCAAAATTCTCAAATTCCTAACATATTGAAGTAAAAAGCATTCTGGCAAATTTCCATTCCTTTATGTTCTTTTGAGTAAACTGTTTTGATGCTACTTCAATTCCTCTTCTGGTCCATAAATCAAATGGGCACGCTCTGCTGGAAGCTTTACTAAAATAACCATCTGATTTTATACACACTGTGCTCTTCAAAAACTTACTTATTGATGTCTCTCACTTATTTCATACTGTTTCTCCAACTTTATTTAAAATACCAAGATTTTTTCCCTCCTTTTCTACCTCTTGCCATAATTTTCCTTCTTATTGCCTTGACTTTTGACTCTAATTTATCTTTTCTTTGGTAGACTGCTTAGTACGAATCCACTAGAAAACATTCTCCTTCCTTTTTTATAATACCACAAAATATTTGTGAGTACCTCTATTATTTGTAACTCCATGTAACTGTGACCCTTGATGGAAACATTAATATTAAAAGCTCCTGCATTGTAATTTCACCGTGTATTCTCAGCAGAAATTAAATGAACATGTCACATTATCAAGAAATGGCTGAGAATCAAGGAATAAAATACAGTTCTGATATCAATAATATATTTCCTGTGAGGAAGCAACACATTACATGTGGAATGCATGCTTGGTAATTCAGCTGTCAGGTAATGGTTTTGTTGAGTAACTGGGGAAGAACTGGGGAATGTGGGGCAGGGGCAAACTCTGTGTGATACTGTCCTAATCCTAATCAAAGCAGTTAAAAAATCAGTTATGGCCACTAGACTGAATGTGCTACATTCTGTTTTTCTAGATAATTGTTTTGTAGGCAGAGTTGAGCTCTTCAAACTTGGTGCACTGAGGATAAATTACTTCAATAAAAATTCTATTAAAACTACAGAAAGTTATCTCTAAGATTCTGACACATTTGAGTGGATGAGTGAATACATGTAATCTAATAATACCTGTTGTAATGAACAACAGTAGAACTTTAGGAGCCTTTTTTTTGGTCTAGATTACTTAAATGTGAAGAATTACATTTCAAAGAGCAATAGAATTGTTCACAGCTGTTAATAGTTGCTGTCTTACATTAATTTAGATCGCTGTATAAGCCTTTTCTTTAGAGCTAGTGGAAAGTATTTCTTTTCCTGGTTTACCTTTATCCCTAAGCATAAGTAATTTCTGTCTTAAATACAATCATGTAATGATTAAAATGTTATCTGATTAAAGTAGATTAATTAATTAATATAGCTAAATCACTCCCTTATGATCACTCCCATATGTTATTTCTCTCACTATACCACACAAATTCAGAATAGTGCTCCCTCACAAAACAAGGTTACATTTAGTGCATTACTGCCTCCCTTCCTCCCTTTTCTTCCTTTCTTGAGAAAGGGGACAGCAGTTCATGGCCCTGTAGTCAGCGCATAAATAACACACTGAAGTTTAGAAGCCTCAAGGTCTCCCCTTTGACCTGAAGTTCTGGCACCTAAATCTAAATAAGTCAATATAAGAAGGTAGACATGCCAGAGTGGTAACATTTGGTGACTGGTGACATTTACTTTTTGAAGAATGTCATACTTAGCCTTACCGAAGATTATTAGCAATAGTTATATGTAGGAGAAGAAAATAAAAACCAACTCAACAAGAAAATATCAACAAGTAAATGCAAGATTTATTTGCTGAAACAAGTACCTGAATACTGGTGGCGCATTTTGCTGTGGCAGTATCCTTTAAAGATGACTGAATACTTAACCCTTTTAGGATGCTACCTGTTGGAAGCAAGTAAAGCAATGCATTTTTAAGGGTAAGTGATAATAATTAGCTGTTGTTATGTAAGATCTATGATGCAAATTACATCAAACTAGTCAAATCATGTTTCTTCTCTGTGCCATTTTACCAGCTCTGAGTGCATTTTACAAGTTAAGAGACTGATAAAAGCAAGAATGTTATTTATATAAAAGTTGGAGGAAAAAAAATTAATTATATTTAGCCAACAAAAGATTTTGAGAGGAAAGTCTGAGAAGAGTACTGAGAAGAACTAAGATGACTTAATTAGATGTTAAGAAGTATAATCCCAAAATCCCTGTCATTCATGGTAATTAGTTGATGATTGCTGCTCAGTTTTTGACTACTCTCAGATTGTGATCTTGTTTTTGTTTTTCAGAAGATTATTTAATGTTTATGAATTTATTTTAATTACAACCTTTAGGGTTTTTTTTTGTTGTTGTTTTGGGGGTTTTTTTGTTTTGTTTTTGTTTTTTTTTTTAATTGCTTGTACCCTATGTGCATACATGCTTTATAGATCAGTCATGATAGAGTGATCACAAGGAATTGTTCATAAGAGAACATTCAGAGTTGCCAGACTGGCACTCCCTAGAGTGAATGTGGTCACAGCAGAGATTCCAATGAAGCCAGGAATTTAAGGATTTCTTTTACATTGATCATTAAGGAGGCTGCTATAAATTCCATTCTCCAATGAAATAACTGCTGAACAAATTTTTAGGGCAAAAAAAATCTACATGAATTATGTATAAGAACATATAATGTATATAATGAAATATCTAATATCAGGTTCATAGAACTTTTATGTTTTAAAACATAATAGAATATTGTTATAATAGAATATTTTACAAGAAATAGAATTTAATCATTTAATAGACTTAATAGTTTCACTGAAATATTGCAGTTTAATATATTTCTTGTTCAAGCCTAATCATTAAGACTTTCCAGTTGTCTAATTTAGATTTTTTCAAATTGAATACCCTGCATGATGATTAAAGAACTTCCTGATATTTACATGCCTTGAATTATTTAAGACAAATATTAAAATCTATTTACTATAAATATTTCTTTCAATTTTCTCTGGGGTCAATAAAAAGATGCTCCTGGACTTTTTTGAGCTACCTATGGAACTGGATTACATAGGTGAACTCCATTTTTTAAAGTAATAACGAAGATCCTGATTTTGGAAAGAATTCTGTCATGATACTTTTACATCATTTTGTATCTGTGACCATGTCATGACATTCCTTCTAGTTTCAAGGACTGTTCCTATAATTTTTCTCCTAAACTGGGATTGAGCTACCCCTCTAATACATTGTTTACTTCACAGAGTTCAGGTGTATTCCAGGAGACTGTACATTTGTCACCTGCTGCCTGCTCCACATTGGCCACTGTCATCACAGGGCCACTATCTCCTGATGGCATTTGGGCAACACAATAATGTTAGTGTGAACCTGTGTGTTGAGAAGTGCAGCAGCCACTAATGTCATTTCAACCACACATTCATTTTTCTGAGTAAAAGTGGACAATTTTCTAAAGGCTAAATTCAAGTCTATTGAACATATTCAAGTCTGTAGTATATTTCAGTGGGTGCTTTTTCAGAGTCTTCAAAATCAAATGTGGTAAATATAAGCAGTAATTTTACTGGTGAAAAGATCTCAATGAAAATAAATTTTCTATCTTTATTCATCTTTATAGATATTTGTGAAAGAATTAACATTTTTTTATTGATTTCAGTCATTGAAAGTAACACCATCTAACCCATGAAAGAAAGAGTCATTAAAGATCAATAAGGAAAAAAAGGAAAAAATACCAGGCACTGATGGGTCTGCCAACAGTTAAAATATCCAGGCTTTGTGTCACTTCTTTTCCTTTGTAAGTTTTTTTCTGCATCCTGCTTTGTTGTCGATATGCACTGAAATTGAAACTAATATTGACATAGACTTGTACAAAATCTGTATGTCTAACATGACTACTTAATGGTAATTCAAGGTTCAGGATTACCAGCTAAATGAAGTCCTGTGGAGTGTATTCATTAAACAAGTAGAGATTTCTTTTCCTACAGATTTGCTTGGGTATTTTTTATTTCATTTGATTGCAGGTTTTTGGTTATTTTTAAAACCCAAGTACTTAAATTGTTATTTTTTTCTTAGTTTTGTTGTTTTTCACCATATTGGCAGCTGGCAGTCACTGTTCCAAAAAGCATTTAGCTATGGATCCAAAATATAATAGAGGCCTCTTGGAAGATTTCTAGACTTTAAAGAGCCTCCAAGCCTTTGTAATACTTTTGAGGGCTGTATTTAGTGATGCCTCTCAAAATGTTTACTCTAATGTCAGTACCAACATTGATGACAATACAGTATTTAAGAAAAGAATTGGATGTTTCATGGAATTTCACCATCAGGTGGTATCCATTTCCATACTTAGAGGTATCCCTGGTAAGAAGCTTCTTATTTTGTCATATTGATGAGTAAATACAACATTTTTGTCTCCTTTTATTAAGACACAATGCAGCTTTGCAGCCTGAAATTGGCAAATATGGTTCCTTGTGCCAAAATGATTTTTAGGAGGAAACATTTCTTGTACTTTAGAACATTTCGCTGTCTTGGGAAGATTGTGTAGATGGGCAATGAGGTGTGTGAAAATGTTGGAGGAAGAAAAATAACAATACTTCTATTTACCAAAGGGAACTCTGTTGGCAACAATAGTGAATAAACATCTTGTGTTAGGCTCTTCAGCTTGAATTCCAAAGTGCAATTTAATTTTTTTTATCTCTGACAGACCATTCATTTAATATCAATAATAGATTTAAGTTATTATCACAAGTAAATGCTGAGAGGAGACATGTAAATAGTATCTATTGTATTTATTTTTTATATGCTGGACATTATGCAAATGTACAACTTGCTGAGATCAATTATCTGTGTGGCTGAAGAAAGAAAAAAACCCAAACTATTTAGTTTTTCAATAATGCACACTGCTTAGGTTGCTTATTTGTGGGATCTAAGTGTTTAAGGGAATTGTTATTAATTTTGTACTAGGAAGGGTGCAAGGACATTGTACATCTATTGAAAAGGTAATGAGATAATAGCGCTTGAAGTGTTATCTTAATTCTCAGCTTTTTTTTTTTTTGATATCTTGTATTTTGTTCTTCATTCATCCATCATTCAATTCTCAAACAATCCTACTGTGGCAGTAATGCACTGTCTTGGTTTGATAAGACAGGTTTCTGCTAAGGAAGGCAGGAGCCTCTCTTGAAATGGAAAATGTAAATGCCCTCCCTCCAAATTATTATAATTTTGAAATTGAGAGGCTTTCAGGCCAAGATTTGGGAGTAGGAATAATAGTTCTTTATTAGGAAAAATAAAAATAAAACTGCAGTAATAAAAAACAACACTGACAGAGTCAGAATATGAACTGACACTGTGTGGGTCAGGGTCTTGGTAGCAGTCCCATTAAATGGTGGCTGCAGTCCTCCTGCAGTGATAGANATATGGTTCTGTTGAAGCAGTGATCCTGTAGAAGGGTGTAGTTTTCCTCTGAAGGTCCAGTGGTGGTGTAGATGGGCCTGGTCTTCCTCTGGGAATCCAGTGGAAAAGACAGCTGCTTCTCTGGGAATTCAGTGGAAAAAGGCTGTCTGTGCTGTTCCAAATCTCAGATTGTATCCAGGTAGGAATGCTTGGCTCCTCCCCCTGGATGGAGCATCTCCCAATGGGATGATGTAATTTTATCAGTCATGCAGTGAGGCTCTATGGGCCATTAACAGAAGATATTTTCCAGAGGGAGGATTGGTTGTGGAAGAGATACAGAGATAAAGAGTTAAAGAAAACTGCCCCACCTGGTTTTAACAGGTGGCCCAATTAGCAGAAGAAAACTGTCCCACCCCTAACAGATGGCAATAGAATACACACTCTCAGCCACATCCTGCAACCTGTAGACCTGTACACATATTTTTTCTCACTCTCTTGGCATGAAGAATATGTGGGAGTTAGCCATGAATATTTACTTCCTAATAGGTTTGCCTGTATCAGTGAAAAACATGGTATAATGCTCAAAAAATGTTTTTCCCTTTCAGGTTGTCTAAAAAAATATTTTAAAGTATTGTTGATTAACCTAAATATCACAATCATATATTACATATTTCACAGAAATTTGAACTTCCTACATTGCTGGGTTATTGATGACTCAGAGCTGGCAGTTGTTTACTGTAATGTACAGATGAGAGCCCACTTCCCAGCAAACAGGGACTTTAAAAATAGCCTTTAAAAGGTGCCAGGAATCTTCTATCCAGTGCTCTAATGCACCCATCCCTTTCAGATATGGCTGATATGAATGAACCCTAAGGCTTATCAGTAAGGCAGAGAAGCAATTTTTTTAAACATTTTTTTTCTTTTTCAGGCATAGTTTAGTGAGCTGAGAGTTTGCTCAGGAAGGTTCTTTTGCAGTCATCCCATAATAGCCTGAAATGAAAATAAAAATGTAAAGAAAATATTCCAGCTACAGAGGCATCATATCTAAAGTGTGTATTTGAAATTGTGTACATTTATTTGAAACCATACCTTAATCAGGATGTCTCATGACTGACTTGGTCTGTCCATGTAAACAGGTGTTTCTGAGTGGTGACACTCAGGGTTGTGGCCCCAGCAAGTGTTCAAAATGTGGGTGTGGACTTGGAGACATGGTTTAGTGGTGAATGCACATGGTGCTGAGTTAATGGTTGTACTCTATATGATCTTGGAGGTCTTTTCCAACCTTAGTGGTTCTATGATTCTGTGATTCTGTCTTGATCTCTCCTGATTTTGGTTTAGTCTAGTCCTTCCATCTTCCTGTTTGAAGTCTGGGGAGAGAGAATTCTATCCAGAGCTGGATACTCTCAGGATGAAGTGAGTCTTTCATTAGAGTCTTTTTCCTTAAGCTGCTTGCAGGTTGCATTAGGTACAGATGAATCCACAGATAATATAGGAAAACAGGAGTCCCAACAAAAGTAGAAATAATCAAGTCCTGTTAACACAGCAGTAAATCACTCCTTGTAAGGCTTGCATGGGAACTGTTATGCCCGTACAATAAACTGCAAGGAATCTTCAGCCTGAGGCTTTTCAGGTTGGATGCCAGGCTGAAGAATACGACCAGTGGTGATGATTCCTGCAAACTGTTTCTCTGCTCATGTTGTTCATTTCATGATCTTCCAGTCCAGATCAGAGTGTTTGCTAATATATTATGTATCAGCTACAACATCAATATCTAAGAAAGTCTTAGGCTTGCAAAAGCTCAAGATCTTGCCCATGTTTGGCTTCAGCTGATACATATTGCAACACATTGATGCTTTGTGGATGTGAACAATTTTATAAGGTGAAACACTTGTATGAAAAGCTTGATGCAGAATATTATTTTGTGAGAAATTTTGAACCCATTGGAAGAAATCTGTTCTATGGATTAATCTATTACCTTTATTGCACAGAAGGCCAATGTGGTAGTTTTGTGTGGTAATACAAAGAAGTATGGACTTGCTGTTCCTCCCTGTTGGATGACAGAGTATCTGGCTATCTCATGACTGCTGTGGACAAACAAATGTAATGAAATAGAAGTGTATCTGCCTCATGAGAACCTTTGACTTGTTCTCCACGCAATTTTGATATGGTAGAACTCCTATGGAAAGAATTGCTCTTGGCTTTAGATTAGGAAAAAGTCAGCATTCCATGCAGAAGGTCTATTATTGAGTAGTGTTTCAGGTTGTTTTAATTTGGATATAGAATGGGACTTCATTTAATAAAGTTACAGAGGTGTTTAGTAAAAAGGGCTATGTAAGTATTATGATGAAGCAAATAATAAAAGAGAGCCTTTACGAACTGCAGTATTCATAGAGGTTATTGCTTTCCCTAACTTTTCCTTCTCAATTAATTTTCTACTTTCCTTCTGTGAGTTCCCAGTTTTCAAACTGATTACCCTTTGACGTGGCACCCTGTAATTTTGACACATTTTCCTTATTGTCCTCAGCTTGACATCAAAGCTCCCTGCAACTCCTTCATTACAAAGTAGTGATCTTTTTGTGTAAAGTGTAAAGGCATAAACTTATGTTATTTTTCATGGAAAAAAAAAATTTAGTTTTGTTTAGCTAAGGAAATAAAAATTGAGGATAATACAGGGAAAATTTCTGTTTTCAGAAGTTCAGATTCTTCCACTTAATTTCTCTCAGCCGTTTTCTGGACAGGCTTCTTTTACCAGCATGAGCACCTGTTAACTGTTACCAAATTTTCCAGTTCGTTAAGAAAGTTCTTGTCCTACTAATATTAATGTGGACGGAGTAATGAAAGAATAATGGGGAAGAGCCCCATCCTTTCCCTTAATTATGGAGGCCAGTAACACTGTGAAAGGAGCTAATGGCCAGAGGTACATCTGTGGAGGAATTCAACTTCCAAAGGCAATTATCCCATCAACAAATCCTAGATATTCTGGATCTAGCAGATTAATACGAGGTGTTTGAAAATATGTCTTCCCAATCTGCTGTGTCCTATCAGGATAGGTCTTCATTCCAGTAGTTTTCAGTGGCTCCTTGGTTTGCAAAAATTTTGTATTCTTCTCTGGATCTCTAGGAAAATTTTACATTCTTGATGTCCTTTTGAAACTGCTGGGACTGCTGGCCTTCACTGTCAGCTGCACAGCTCTATTGATCCATGACTGTGGTCTTATTCTGAGCTGTACATTTGCACTCAGAGATTATTTCTGAGCACACACCATTACTCTCAAGATGAGAACTAAACCTTTTTACCCCAGAAGCATCCCCATTTGAGCCACAGTGCAGCAGTCAGGGTAAAGCAGATGACCTTTCTGCGTGTCCTGTCTCACACCTAAAAGTAATTCCAAATCAGCACTTACACAATGCATGTTAAACAAACAAATAAAGATCCATGTTTCAGCTCAATGACTTGAGATAAATTTCCACTCAAGGGTGTTTCTCTAGTGCAAAATGGTGGGCAATTCATCCATAATGTGGAAATTTTGCATTTTGTGTTTTAGAGTTTGATCTGTGTAACTTTGTTGACTTTTTTAAAAATCGAAATCATCAATGCCCACTGTGGGTTTGACTTTTATATAATTTGATAGACTGAAGAAATATTATTGTGGCTTTTCTATCCACCATTCCTTCACTGCTGATCAGAGAGGCAAGATGACTTCTCTACATATTTTATTCTCACTATTTTATGCAGGAATGCTGTGAACATTTCACAGTCACTGCAGTTCTGAAGGTAAGGTAGCATCCCTAGGATTTCATAATAAGTATTACCTAGGGAAGGAAAGGGTGATTCTTGTGCTGTTCCTATCTTACTCAATATGTGCAAATGGCTTATAAAATACATTGAGAGATTGGTGGTGAGAAAAGCATTACTTTCCATTTCATTTGGTTCTGGAAAAGCAGAGGAATGTAAGCCAAGTTTTTTTCTACTGCCAAGAAAATTCAGTCTTATTAATAGTCTTTTTGAGTGTTTAGTGAATTCATCTTGGTGGCACTACTTATTAACTAAGGCCCAGTGCAGCATGAGCTGAAATAGAATAATGGGTAATTCATTGCAAACATGACTAGTTTTATGTCCATTTTTCATTTCTTCTTGACTGGTGTTTAGTACTTATACTCCAAAGTAATTGGCTCCCTTCCCATCTTTCAGCTGTGGGGCTTGAGGAATTTCTTTTCCAGGGTGAGGTGTGTGTCCTGTATTTAAACTGTCCACTTTGAGGTTTGTGGAAAACTTCTCTTTGTTTCAAGCAGGAAAAAAAAAAACAAAAAAAACCCAAAAAAAACCCACCCAAAAAACCACAAAAAAAAAAAAAACAAACACCAAACAACCCACCCACCAAGGGTCTAACTTCAAAATACAGCAATCAAGTTTCAAACTCAGGGTACCAGACACAGAATCAGGCTTTTCAATGCTTTCTCAGAGATGATAGCTTGCATGGTGAAAAGTGGTGATAAAGGAATGTGTGTTTAATGCGAAAAGCATCTCATAACCACAGATATAAGAATGGAACACAGAACAGGAACATGCCAAAGATTAATATGATACTGTGGTGGATTAACCTTGACTGGATGCCAGGTGTCCACCAAGCTGCTCTAGCACTCCTCCTCCTCAACTGGACAGGGTGAGAAAATATGACAAAAATGCTCATGAGTCAGGATAAAGGACTGAAAGAGATCACTTATCAGTAACTGGCATGGGTAAAACAGATTTGAAGTGAGAAAATTAATGGAATTTATTGATAATTAGTAAGAGAATAGGATAATAAAAACCAGTCTAAAAAGCACCTTCTTCCATCCTTCCCTTCTTACCAGACTCAACTTCACTCTTGATTCCTCCACCTCCTCTGCCCAGGCAGTGCAGGTGCACAGGGAATGGGAGTTGTAGTCAGTTCATCAGACATTGTCTCTGCCACTCTTTCTCCTCAAACTGCCCATTCCAGTGAAGTGTCCTTCCCATGGATCACTGTCCTTCGCAAACTGCCCCATCAGGAATGCTTTCCACAGGGTGAATTCCTTCTGGAAGAGGCTGCTTTAGCCTGGATCCCCTATGGGGTCACAAGCCCTCTCAGCAAACCTTTTCCAGTGTGGGCTTCTCTCTTCAGGGCCACAGGTACTCCCAGGAAAACTGCTCCAGGGCTCTCCACAGGGTCACAGCTTCCTGCAGTGACACATCTGCCTGCTCTGTCGTGGGGTCCTCCACAGGCTGCGTGTGGATCACTCCTCCACTGTGTACTTCTGTGGGCTGCAGGAGGACATCCTTCCTCACCATGGACTGCAGGGGAATCTCTGCTTCTGGGTGCTTGGAGCACTTCCTGCCCCTCCTTCCGCACTGGTCTCTTCAGGACTACTTCTCTCACCTATTTTCACACCTCTTTCCCAGCTACATTTGTGTATCATTGTTTCCCGTTCTGAAATGTATAATCCTGTGGGCACTATCAATGTAGTGCTTGGCCTTGGCCAGTGATGGATCAGTCCTGGAGCTGTGTGGATTGGCTCTGTTGGACATGGGGGAAGCTTCTGGCATCTTCTCAAAGAATCCAGCCTTGTGAGTCTCCCACTACCAAAAATTTACCGAGTGCACCCATACACATACAATGAAAGAATGCCCTTCAGAGAAAACCCCCAGCCTAGGTTATGCATTCTCCCCTTTCTACCCTCTTCTGTGTCACAAAAGCTTTCTATATGGTGGAGCAAATTATTTCTAGAGGTCAAGATTTCTGTTTTCTGCATTTTTTTTTTCCGTTTGAAAGCTAAGAAAAGGTCAGAGAAGGAGAAAGACCTTATAAGGTTTAATGGCTGGGTTAAGTATGAACATGATCAGGGTGTTTGGGTTTTAAGGCTTCTCTATGGTACGGATCAAAGAAAACATGCTTTATTTAAATAATAATGCGTACAATGTACTGTTGTAAAGTCATTACAACCTAGTGTTAAAACCTTCTTCTTAATGCAGCCATATGTTTCTCATAATTTAAACATTTAAATAAGTTTTTTTTTAATTAAACCAAGGTGTTAAAGTATCCACTTTTCATATGCGTAATATTTTCTCTTTTCTAAAGAAATTTATCAGAGCAGAAGCTTTACAGAAATTTACTCAAAAAGTACCATTTCCTACTTGGTAGTAGAGTATGTCTTTGTGAAATGAATGCATTCAAGTTAATTGTTTATCTTCATTTTGCAGAATAGAAAAAGAACAGGCTTACAGACTAAGATATTAGCTCACTTACAATGTATTTTTGAAGTATGGAGGGCATAGGAAACAAAAGTAGTTGGTGAAAATTATGTTCCTTTGCATCTGTCTGTTTTAAAGAAAACTATTTACTAAAAACTTCTATTCCCAGATGCTACCTGGGTTTTACTGTATTATGGTTCAGCTAATGAAGTGCATCACTAGTTATATTTGGGTTTTCTGTTAATTTTCTCACAGAGGAGCCTAATATATTTTTAAAACATTAAACAAAGTTTACAACTAGCTTACCTTCATTCCTTTATGCATTACATGTCACCCTTTAAAAAAGGTAGTATGCATCTTGAGTTGGTATAGATTCACTGTCTTTATTGACTGCAATAAATGTTTACAATTTATATCACTAAATGTCTGGACAGTGAGCTTTCCTTCAGTTGTAAATATAGGAAATACACTGTAATAATAAAAGAGAGAGACTGTAAATACAATCAACACTTCCCTTTACTTGTTCAGAAAGAAATATAATCATGAGTTTAAGAGTACATGGTATAACTTACACTTGAAGAACTTAATGTCCAATGTGTTCTCATAGAAAGCTCAATGATTACAGTTTATTCACTGAAGTAATTGTGAACATGTAATTATTTCTTCCATTACTAATAATTACCTACCCATTTTACTTAGACATAAAAACCAAGACAAAAAAAATTAAATTAAGGCAGCCTGAAAAAGAGGAAAAATTTATGTTCTTTAGTTGTGAACTCTAAAATAAAATATACAGAGCCAATGGGCCAAAAAATTGCTTTTGCTAAGCAGTTACATAACCCTCATTTCTTATTTCGACTTTCTGTAGAACTCCAGTCATTTGGAAATCTGCATCTTTAGTTTTTTTTTTTTTTCCTTTTTCTTTTTCTTTTTTTTTTTTTTCTGGTATTCACATTCTTGCCTAGTATCTCATTATGTTTTGCAAAAGAATGTGTGCCTGTGTAGAGTGCTGTTTTTTGTGAGTATTGATACCGTAACCTATGCATAGAATTGCAGCTGTGAAGATGGAACTTCTAAAGGTATCTATATAAATGAAAGAACAAGTCCTACTGAAAACTTTAGTCTTTGAACAGAACTATTACCAGCTTGCAACAAATGCCATTGCAGGGAAATATAAAACAGTGCTAAAAAAACCACTGATTGGAGTGTAGGTTCTTTGGGACAGGGATTCTTTCTTGGACTACAAAGCTGGGAAAGAAGTTAGGATCCACAGTCTATAGTTTATCTAGATGAGAATGTTATTAACTCCTCTTACCTAGGACCCATTTTTCCTGCCTAAATGGTGTTTGTTTTCAGGCTTGATGCTGTAGATTGGGTGTCTAGGTATTCTCAGAAATAATAGGTAATTGAACACCCCAAAAGAAAACATAAGGCATATTCATTCCACAATCCCTTCTCTTTATTTTTAGTTAAAGGGTTGAGAAAGAGAGAAGGCTTTAGTATCTAAAATGTTTAGCCTCTAACTCTCACTGCTTTCTGAAAAAGTTGTCTTTCAAATCCTTATCATAAGATAACTGACAAATTCTCTAGGTATATTTACTGGATCATGCCACAGAACTGATTAATGCAATCAGTAGTGGAGTGTAGATATTCTCAATTCAGTTAGAGAGAAAAGAGAGAGATTTCTGCCAAGCTTAGCCTGGGAAAAGTTCCGAGATAGAATGTAAACTATTTGCTATCTCTCTTGCTGTTCCTGTTGTTTAGAGATATATACCGCACTGAGCTAGGTGCAGAGCACCAATCATGTGAGATGTTTTTACTTTGAGACCAATGATATTAATGCTAACAATTCTGATTATAAAAGAGAGCTGTTCCTTTGAATAAACAGTCATTTACCTTCTGAACATAATAGAGTCTTGTCGTCTGTCCCTGACTCAGCAGCATCAGTGGAGCAGAGATCCCTTCTAGCCCTCCAACCCACTCACCTCCTCCCATGGCAATGGGGCATTGAACACTGTTATTTGTTTTTCATACAAGCATTAAAAAAAAAAAAAAAAATTCAGCATCCTCTCTAAAGCTTTCTTCCCAAGAGCACCTGAACTGAAAGCAAGGTTAAGTGTATTAGTTAGTCTGATTTTTGGATAACCTAGTTCCAAGCAATAGCTGCGTAGAGTTTATCTATGCAATGACAGTTTACACTGAAATATTTATCCTGAAAAATTGAACAAATCATAGACAAACTTTTTATCCTCTGAAATATACTGAAACCTATAAAGTACAGGACTGATTCTGTAAATGTGATAGCAGTATAGCTCTTCAGAGTAAATAAAAACAATTATGGGAGCCTTTCAGCAAGGTTCACGGCAACTTTTCAGCATCGTTGCTAACTTAATGAGTATTTTTCAGTATAATTCATGCTAAATACCATGGGAGGAATCAGTTGTGACAAGCAGGAAGACTAGTTATTGAGATGTCATTAGACTGCTCATAATCACATATTTTTCCCTGTGGATTTGTGTTTCAGTTCGCACTCTTTATGTCCATTCACATTTTAATGTAATTAAACCTTTACTGTATCTGATCGGTAGGTTGTATTTGATTACACCAACTATGCATATTTTAAAATAAACCTAGTGTGATAAACTCAAACCGTGTCCAGATCTGTTCCTAGCATCCATTCTTCTCATTCTTCAAAGTAAATATCCTTAAGACAACCTAGGTATTTTTCCCATGCCCCAAATTTCTCTTATTTTTTCTTGCTTACCTGTTAAAATCCCACAGCTTCACCAGTTATTTGAGTAGTGCCAGCCAACCTGGTGGTTAGGTCATGCCTCCCTCTTTTACTGGACTTCTCCAAAGTTAAGGAGGAAACCCTAAATGGAATACAGCTTTCTCCCTCCAACATACTCTTAGCTTGCTTAAGTTTAGTTTTTTTAATTCCTTTTGTTTTAACATCACTGAGGTGTTTTAAAGGCATTTTACAAAAAACCCTCAATCAGAGACAGAACACCTTCAGCAGCAGTAAAAATTATAGAAGGAAAAATAGTAAAAAACCATTTTGAGGCATCTCACCTCACTAGAGACAGCATTTTTGTGGTTCATTTATCACTAGAAGATGATAGTTCTCTATCAAATGTTAACTTCCATTGGAGGAAAAGCAGAGAACAAAGAGAAAATGTGGTCAGATTCCAATTTTTTAACTTTTCCTTCAATTTTCTTACGGATCATTATAAGGTCTCAGTTATGAAGCCAAATCATGCACTCTCTCTGACAAATGCATCAAGACTTGACACGTCTTCTGGTCAGATTTCATTTGTGTGTGATGAAATTTCTGCACTTATTCAGGCAAACCGAAAACATCACTGTTGATTAGGTATTTTTTGAGCATAAGGCTTTCATACTGAAACTGTGGGTATGTGAATTTAAGTGAATTTAATTTGTCACCTGTGAAAGATACCTTGGCTTATAAAAATTGAATGTGTCATGGAAATTAATTTTTATCAGATGAGAAACAAAATACAAGGATAAAGAAAAATAAAATCTGGATAGATTTGTTGAAATTATCTTATCTTCAAATAATTGTCACTTTATTTGTAACAAGTTCTCCCTTCATTAGTCAATCCTTCATTCCTAAAGAAAACTAGGCAAACATCTTTTTATTCAATATCTCCATATGTCTTTAACACTAGAATTCCTTTCAAAAAAAGAGAGGGATATCTAAATTTAAGGGGTTTTGACTTAATTTTCCTTGAGGGAGAATTATGTATGGAATTTGATAGGTTTCTTTGCAGAAATGACAAGAGACAGTGATCCAAATGAACAGTTTATACAATATATTCTGGCTTCTTTGTTCTTTGTTTGTTGTGATACAACAGAAATTGTGCTACTTAGAGTTCTACTGAAAATCTGAAATGCCTGTACATGTCAATTAAATTGTCTTCCCATAAAATTATATTGCGACCCAGCAGCATTTATCTTCATCAAAGGTAATATATTTTGTATTCTGTATGTACTTTTCATAATGACATACAGAGTCCTAATAAATCTAAAACAGGAGTACCATAAATTTATTTGCAATTTTTTATTGTTTAATGTCTTGTCTATTTCTGCTATTAATGTAGTCTGGTTTCAATATTGTGTGCTAAGCCAGTAGTATTTTAATTTGCTGGTTTTTTTTCATTTTACAGAAACTCTGGCATCTGTCCTGTCCAAGTCCTTTTTTCCTTGCACATCTTAGCAGTTTGGCTTTAGGTCTTACATACCATGAAGGAGAAAGTTTCTCTATGTCCAGGTGACTGCTTATGCAAAATAAAAGCCACAAACAACCAAACAAAAACAAAAAAAATCCAAAACCAA
>VXBC01012276.1:80498-164581 GCA_013399945.1 Ploceus nigricollis | reverse complement strand
AGCCAAAAACAACAAAAAAAAAAAAAAAAAAATCCAAAACCAACCAAAAAAAAAAAAAAAAAAAACCCACAAACCATTTTAATAAGATTCAACTCTAAAAACAGGTAATCAACTCAAAGTTGAGACTCAAAGTCCTGAACTCTTGCACTAAGCATACCATGACTTTTAAAAAGATGTTCCTGAGGAGTGACAGTAATGCTCTGTGATCTCTGGGACATGGAGTTTGTCAGTATTCAGAATATCTTATTTTGTCATTTGTCATACCTTGGCAGAGAATAGAGTGTCAGGTGTGGGAATTCTGATGCTTTTGCCACTAACAGAAACCCTAAATCATTAGCATGTCTAAGACAACAAAAACTATTTAGTCTGGTTACTCAGTTCTAGATTTCATTCTTTCAGCAGCTAATGGATTTCTTACAAAACTTCTGACTGGCAATGCACAGCTAAGACACTAAAATAGTGGACATTTAATGTTAAAATTATGAAACTCAAATTTTAGACATTTAAGTTCATTGGCTATTAAAAACCTCAGGCACACAAACAGTATTAAATGTAAATTCTGTAATTAGACATGGTGTTCCTAAGTGTGAATAGATCCTCCTGAGACACAGTCATGTTGCTTGGTTAGCAAAATCTTTAGTTAACCCTGCATATTTCCATGAATTCCAAGGGAAAAAAAAATCCTCAAAGATGCAGATGTTCAGTCAATCAAAAATGTTCACAGAAAATTGGAGTAAAAGAAGAGTTCCTGGAGGCTGTTGGACAAGGCTCTGCTTCCATCTTATTGTAATAGATTTCCTGCTCAGTGGAGGCATCCTCATCTTTGGAAACCTTCCAGGAAAGCAGATCCACAACCTCACCATTGTAAAAATTCACTTCTACTCACATTTTGACTATGAGAATTTTTTGGTTGTTGCTCTATTTCCTTCCCCTACCCCCAAGAGGTGATCTCAATGAGTGTTCAGGTCTCTGAGGCACATTAGGGTTTGTCTGCTGGGCTGGTTGTTGCATGGACATGCAGAACTGATCTGTCCTTTTGTGAAATTAGTGCCACTTCCTGTCAGTCTTAATCATGCATAATGTTTATATATTTTTGTGTCCTAATGATTACCGTGGTGAAGAGACAACTTATCCTTCTAAATGCTGTCACTCAGGTTATGCTGTTAGACTCTTCTGAGAGACTAATTAACCTGAGCAATGTGGCATAAAATTCTGGTTTACTCTGTTTTTAAAAACCTTTAATCAGTGAATCACCAAAACAGCTGTTAGAGGGCAGTTTAATCCTCATTTATTTTGCAAACTGATTCCTCCTTCACTTACTGCGTGATGGTGAAAGAGTTTGTAAAAACAAGTATGACACTGACATTTAAATAATTCTGAAGAACTGATAATTATGTATTTAAAAAAAAACCCAAAAAAACAAACCAACAAACAAAACCTTCTATTCTGCTAGCATTTAATAATTCTTAACGTTTTTTTTTAAATGACAAAGTTTAAAAGGTATGTTGAAATACTGGGAGAAATTTCAAGACTGGAAAGTCTCCAAAAATTCATGTCAGAGATCTGTCAGCACTTTCCTATGATATTAAAAAAAATCCTATAAAACAAGATGTATAGTTATCCTTGCCCTTCATTTTCACTAACTTTTTTTCTTAAACAAATTTTATTTTTAGTTTTCTGACTGATTGTTTTGTTATGCTTTAAACAACAGAAACAACAACAAAACCGATTTTTTTTTGTGGCAAAAGAGTCCTTTTTCCATTGTAGTGGATATGACTGTTGTAAGAAGGAATCCTTGGTGTTCATTACATCCTCAGAAGAAAGGGTGTCCTGCATTTTAGTATTTCAAAACTGACCAACTGACAATTCTATATGTATATTTCACAGAGTTAGAGATTTGTTAGGCAGAAGCTGAAAAGTCAGGGATGGATTTTTGAGTGCTGCAGTTTATTTATTTATTACAGGATATTATTCCAGAATTTAATCAGTTAAACCTTCCTGATGGTGAGTTTTGGGATGATCTACACAGCCTCTCTGGAGTCATTTTTAATGAATATTCAGGCAGTTATTTGCTAAGCTTGTCTACATGTCTACAATACAAATCTTTAATAAATTGTGTGGTGGCACCTAATTTTAATAGTAAACCAGTGTAGATTAGAACAAAGTGGTTTTGGAAATAGGTATGGCATCCGCATTACTACAAAACAGATTTATTTCAACCACTATTATTGCAGCAAAATAGCAAATGAAATTATGAAAATGAATGCTCAAAGTCGTCATTCTTTCTAATACCCACTGACATTAATGCAAATATCCATGATGTAGGAGGAAAAATCATGAATACTGGAAGTCCCAGCATGGCTGGAAGTGGGAGCTAGAAAACTGCATTAGCTGTCAGGCAAACATTTCATAGAGTGTTTAACCTTTGGAAGAATGATTGTGGTGGGTTCTCTTTTATAACAAAGATTGCTGGCTGGGTTTCAGGCAACCAAGATCAACCCACCACAAGGAGTTTTTTCCTCCTAAAAATATTTTCCAGTTTGAATAAAAATAATTTTAAAACTGTCTTCTAACTACTTTTACTTATGTGTTGTGATATTAATGGACCTTTTTTGTTTTGAGATTTTTGAACTGTTGATAAACACAGCACAAAAGTACACTGACAGATTAAGGTTCTTCTTAAAGCTGAAGATAGTACTGCACAGTATTACAAAACTACATTTATGCAAATCTTCCCATTGAATATTTTTAACACTATGTTAGCTTTTTAAAGATAAAATGAATATGACATTGTTTTGTCTACTCTGCCTGAGATGCTTAGAAGAGTTTCAGCTGATCTGACAAAACAGTTATTCTGAATTTTCAGTGTGAATATTCTCAGATAGATTAAAGGTCTGTCTTCTTTTTTTCCTTTTCTTTTCAAAACATTTGACTTCAGGAATTCAGGGTCTGAGATTCAGATAAAACCCTAATGGTTCAAGTTTTTGGTATTTTCCATTTTAGCTTTGCTATAGTGCTGCAAAGAACATTGGCAAAAAGTTTCAGTGCTGAATATAGGACATGCAATCAATTTCTGTAAAACAAATAGATATTTTGGGGGAAAAAACTGTGAGTAACTGGCTCAAATCTAGCCCTAAATTTAGGTAACATCTGCAAGCCTGAAACACAGCCTTTCTTCTCTCCCATTCTAATTTATGATTATTTGCTCGGTGATTGTGCCAATGGATATGTAATCACAAATTGTGTACCTTTTCTCTGAGTAGAGAATTTAAGTGTCTGAGGAATAGGACCTTATCTATATCATATATAAACAGCCATGTGTCTATTAAGCCAAAATAATTTTACAAAGTGCCAATCCCAAAGGTGTCTTTCATGCCTGCAGCAACTGTTTGTGGTTTTTATTTGATGGTTGTAAATAGAAGTCTATCCATTCAGTGCTCCTGATTATTTCTTTGTCTTTGGGCAAGGACAAAGAAAAATAATTCATTTGTATATTTCCTTTATGATAGGAAATATGAATTAATTTAAAAATGGAAGTATATTCAAAATTTTCATGGGTTACAATTACATGGGCATGCAGTTAAAATATACCTCTAAGATCTTTGTATGAGTGTAAAAACTTTCTGTTGGATATATTTTGGGTATTGAATCCTGCAGTTGTTCTGAGCAGTAAAAAAGCCCCTTTAATATAAGATTATAACAGCATACCAGCAGTGTATGTTAATTGGGAATCTTTCCATCTCAGTCACCTTTTATCACATACTTGACAGTCTGTTTTTTTCTGTAGAGGCACTGTTTACATATACTAAAGATTCACAGTTTACTTTTAGTCCTCTGACATTTTGAGTTTATTGATTGGATTAACATTTCTAAAGATGAGGTGGCACTTCCTCAGATATCTGAGAAAATATATGCCTTTATCACTGTATGTTCCCACGTAAAACCTAAAATTTAAATGGAGAAAAACAATAAGTGATATCTTTGGTTGCACAGCACTGTATATAACCTCAGTTTATTTTTTATTGTGAAGTGGCAATATGGCTTATGAAGCACAGCTTGAGCATGGGAGAGAAGTGTGACTGTCTTTGTCTGATGTGCCAGCAGTCTGCCGCATCTCTCATGTAAAACCACCAGACTGGTGGTATCTGTTACTATTTGTAGGATTAACACCCCATGTTAATTCCAGCTGTTGCTCAAGCCATTGTGTTCTTGGTAGCCAGATGAGTGCTTCCTGTGCACAGCTAGGGCAACTGTGTGTCAATTTGGCATTTAAAAAGTCCTTATTCGGAAATATTCTCTCTTTCTGTGCATCAGAAGTCCCTTTCCTATGTAATTATAAGAGTAGAATTGTACGAATAGCTGATACATTATGATTTGTATGTAGATGATATGTTGCTTACTGTGATTTAATTCTTCATGTAAAAGTACTCCTGCTTTTCATTTGCTCGTCCAGGACATTTTCTGGCTTTTACTGCCTAGAAGCATAGTGTGTGCAGTGAGACATAAGGCGGATTCTAGTGAAAACACTTTTCATTCTTTCCATTTTGCATCAGTCTGGAGGACTGATCTCATCTGGATGGCAAAGAGTCGTGGCATCATCAGCACTGCTGATTTTTGAGTGCCAGAGGCAGTCTGAGTGACTCAGAGCTGAGACAGTAGGGCTTTTGAGAGCTGCCTCTGGGGCAGAGCCACATGGAGTCTCACAATCACTGTGCTATCAAACACAACAATAAAGCTTCACAATGCCTGTGTGTGAAAATACCAAACTCTGAGCGGGTTGCTTTCTCATACTGATAAGAGCTGTGAATGGTGCAAAAGTTCAAACTCATATAGTTGGATTTATTTTCCTCATGACTGAAATCATAAGAACAGATTTCAGATCTCTGATTTAATTCCCAAACCTGGCTGTTTCAATGGTTTCTTCCAGATTTCCCTGTCTTTATCACAGTTGCCTCCAGCAACAGAGGCGCACCTGCCAACATGAGTCAGAAAAAGTTAGCAGTCCAATGCTAATAAGAAGCACTCTATTAATCACCATCTTGCTGACAGGCTTGTGTGTGATGTATGTGTGTGGGCTGCTAGCAGATTAGTACCTTGTGTAAGTATATACATAACACACAAGCCTGGGATTTCATTAATATCTCTAAAAATTCTGTTACAGTAAGGAGTCTCTTCAGTGCAGCTTATTATACCACACACAGATGTCCTAAACAAAAAACAAGCTAATGAACAAAAAATGCTCTGTTCATCCTTGTATTCTCTTGGTGTCAAGAGATTCTATGTTTTTTACAAACTCTTTTTTGTTTGCTTTTGAAAGCCTTTTTGCAGAACAATTGTTAGTCCTCTAAACAGATAATTCAAAATTTCATGTGGTGTTTAGGCTTTTTTGTTAATTGAAATGTTTAATTCTATGTGTTCTGCAAAGAATTTGAGGTAAGGAATACCTTTTCCTTTTTTTCCTCCATAATATTATAATTCACTTAAAAGTGAAAATCTAGAAGCTTCTCTTCCACATTTTTCCTGAGTGATCCAATAATGTCCTTGGATCCTGCACTTTTATTTCTTTTTATTCAGCCTTTCCTTTCTTCTTGCCAATAGGCATTTTGGCTTTATCTCTTCTCTAATGACAGACATTTTTTATTTCCCTGGCTATTATCCTTTCCTGAAATTAAACTCTTACTCATTTTGTAGAAGGGAAAATACCAAAAAGAAAATTCCAGAGACATAGGACAGGGCTGAATAGCTGCTGAGATTCACTGAGTGCAGAACTCCTACCTTAGTATATCACCAACAGGCCAAATGAATTGCCTTAATCTGGAAAATGAAATGAAATTTCCAAAACTGGAATACCACAGGGCTGCATTCTGCTGTGTAGTAAAGCACCCCAACATGAAGAGGAAGGTCATCATTGTTCATGCAAGCTCCTCTGGGACAAGATTGTGTTTTTCTGGTGGTCCTGAATATTGGTTTAATTATCATGATTTGGGTTACTTCAATTTCTTAAAATTCTTGTATTTAACCTGTGATTTTTAATTATTTTTTAAAATTAAATCCCAGGGTTCATCTTATGGTGTAGCTGAGGGAAACAATGAGGCAGATTCAGCTGCTTTTTAAATTTTATTTTGACATTTAATGTCAAAAATACAACAAAAAATTCACTTGTTTTTTGTGCATTTTGGACTACAAAGCTACATAATGGAACTATTCTTATACCTGTATCCAAGCATCTACAGTTGCTGATAAGAACCCTAGAAGTATATCAGAGGACAATGTTATTAGTATTTTTCTTCAGTAATTAAATATTGTTCTAAATATATTTTGAATTAGAGGAAATAACAAGAGAGAAAAACGTGTGATATTCAAACAGACATGAAAGGCCTTCGTAGGAACAAATAAAATGCTTAAATTGTTAATGGATCATACAATTTTTCTTTGATTTTACAGTTTTCTGATGGGATAATATATATTGGGAAAATAGCATTATTGTAGTGCTTTCAAGTGTATGAACAACATTGTGCTAAGGTGTATATATATAAAAAGAAAAAATAATCTTCTGTGCAACTATGCTAGTAGAAATTATCTGCAGGAAAAAATTCTATTTCAGGTTTATATTGGGGAAAAAAAGGTATTGAGAGGACTACATTATGAAGAGAATGGGATGTACGGTAGTCCCTTGATGTGGCAAAATTATTTCTATAGTCAGCTACACCTGTACAGAAGAACTGATGGCTTGACTTGTGATACAAGAATCAGAGCTCTGGGGATCCATCACTGCTGTTGATATTTCACCTGAAATGATTTCTATTTGGGCAGTTATGGGCTGAGATACACTGGCAAAAGAACATCTGATGTGAGCTCTATTTTAGGGAGCAGGCCTATTTCTTACCCTGTACTAAATCATGGCAAGAGGATCTTTCATTGTGGCCACCTTTGCTGTCTTGTGCAGGTTAGATGATGTGTCTGACGTCGTGGTATATGAATTCACAATGTTAGGAGGAAACAAATAGCTTAGGAACATGTTTAGAATGAATTTTATATTCCTCCAAGATATTGATATATGTTCTTCTCCTCTTCTAAGTTGTCTGTTATCAGACACAAACAAAATCTTACTTTTCAGTGATCAGTAAACTTCAGTTGTCACTTGTCATTTTGCTTCTATTCATTTTTTTCATGCACAGTCAACAGAAGCCTTTCCAAGAATGTTTGTGAGGATGTTCTGTGGCAGTCTCCTGCAATGGCAGCAACAGTTCAACAAAATGTTTGGTGGGCTGCCTCTGCAGAAGATGCTTCAAAGCAGCTTTGTTACTTATGATAAGCATGTTTTATTCCAAATAGTTTAGGACAACAAAATATATCTCCTTGAACATTTGTGAAGATAAAATTGGCTTTCAGACCTTTGCTAACACTTAATTTTTTATGTAAGTTAGTCATTCCAATTAGTGTTTGAGATAAAAAGGACAGATAAATTCAGAACTTTGGTGTGCTCGTATGTCAAACTCATGTCATAATGTTATTCCATAATAGTTTATTGAAAGACAAAAACAAAACAACAACAAAAAAAAAAGTTGTGAAGTTTTCTCACTGGAAAGATAAATAAAATAAAATAAATTTTCTTTTTAATTAAGATAAATGTCATTTTAAAAAGGAGTGTGATGCACTTCCTCTCATTTGTCCGTACCTTTTCCATTTCAATCGTATTTAGCACAGGCACATATTCTTTCAGAATCTATGAAAATCAGACTCTCAGTCTTTTTGTTTATGTTGTTGTTACTCCATATTTTCACTAAACCTGTCATTTCTGCCATCTCATTTCTCTATTATGGTCCCATCCTTCCTCAAATAATCACTTTACTGTGAAAAAATTCTTCTTCATAGAAATACTGGTTACTCTTTGGCCTGTGTTTTCAGCATACTCAATGTCTGTTGTCCAGTACAGAAATTATTACTGAATTTTATAACTGTTCTGAAGAGAAAGAGATACAAATTTATAAGAACATGTTTGGCTATTAGATTTACCTTCTAAAGATTAGGAGTTTATTTGTTATAATAATAAATTTTCTGGACTATTAGTTTGCAATTTAATTGTGAATCCTTCTTAAGGTAAGTAGGTCTCCAAAACCATGGTAAAAAACAATACTCCATGTAACTAAAGGTGTTGTTTTCTGAAGAAGGAATTGTCATTAAATCTAGGAATGCAATTAATTATATTCAGAGAATGGCTAGATACCTATTACGCTGTATATTGAATTATAGAATATTTTGCATTTGAAGGGACCTTAAAGATCATCCTGGTTCCACCCCCTGCCATGGGCAGGGACACCTTCCCTAGGACAGATCACTCAAAGCCCCATCCAACCTGGCCTTGAACAGTTCAGAGGATGGAGCATCCAGTACTTCCCTGGACAACTTTAAAATTGTAAAATTTTGTCTTCTTTTTTTCAAGTAAAGATTTACACCTTGTCATATGCAACTTTGGAATTCAGAACCTATCATGGGAGAGTAAAGCAATACTGACAAAAAAAAAATCTATATGTGTTATATACAATATATGACATACATTTTTTGTGTAAATTCATATGTCTTATATATGTGTTTGTGGTTTTGCATTTATGTAAATATCTCATGTAATGCCCTGTGAAAGAGGATCCCATCATGGTAAGTGAAACATCAAAAAATGAAAAAAGAAAAGATCAGGTTTCTTGACCAAATCATTTTTCTTTCCCATTAGATTTTTGTGTAAGCTGCACAAGGTTTATCACTTTCTGCACTGTTCTCGATGCTGTCAGCTCAGCTTCTCCATAGACATCAGCTGTTTTAATCCTGACATGTAGGCTGGAGTGGTTGTCTGCCATCGTGAAAGAATTCATTTGCTTGTCTTCATGATTCCTTTGACTGTATTTTCCTTAAAGTGGGGTGTAGCTCTGTTAAATACTCATGGTACTGCTCCATAGTCAAGAATTCTAAGTTCTTAAAGTTGCTGTTTGAGTATATAAATTATGTCAACAAAAGAGCAAAAGTAATCAGGGACTTGAGTAATTGCATTCTGAAAGACACATATTATGAAGTATTTTAACTCTAAATCACATTTATTAGTCTACTATTTATTGCTTATAAAATATGGTAAGATTGAGCTTTTTTTTCCCCCTCCATCTTTTATGGCAGAATCCCCTTTTTAATGGGCTGTGTTAATCTTCACATATAGTATAAAAGGACACAGGTGTAGTGGTTTGCTCTGACTTCAAAGGCTATCCAAAAAACTTTACCAGATAAAATAGGTTTTATGGTGTAGTGCAGCTGTGCCTGATATCTCATTATTATTTAATTTCAGTAACTGAATTAGAATGTTTTTTTATTGACCAGCTTCTGTAGGCAAGTTTTGCTTTTCCTGATACTTCATATAGGAATGCACACATTTTGAACAAATACTTAACAGTGGTTGGAAGCTGAAGGCTAAAGAAAGAAAAGCATAGTCTAAAAGAAAAGAAAGACATAGTCCATTAAAAAGATAAGTGATTGTAAGTTTCACCTGCAATGGCAGGGTTTCAGATGGAAATCCACCTTTATCTTGCTTTATACACACACACCTGAAACTCATCCTCTGGCATCCTGCTCTTAAGTTTTTCTTTCCCCACAGGCCCAGCAGTGTTTTGCTGACCTGAGTGTTTATGTTATTAGTATGTAGTAGGATACACACATACTGAAGTTTGAAAGACCTTAACTTAAGTCCAGAGTTATGTCAGTGTTAATCCACAGTTGGTACAAATTGAGGCAGCCTGGAGCACACACCTGGCACAGCTGGGACCTGGCTTTGCAGATCCAGGCAGGCACTCCTCTGGCTGTGCTCTGAGCAGGACATTCCTTCAGAAGATAAAGCTTCCTTTTTCCTGCCTACTTTTTCTATTGAATTTACTTTGCCTTTTTACCTTGTAGGCTTCCTTTCAAAAAAAACGCATCCCACAGTTTCTTCCTGGCTCCTGTGGAAGCAATTCAGTGAAGGAAAATACCTCAAAGAAAGTAGAATTTTTCCAATCGCACATGCCCAAGGCTGTTAAGTAAATCTATTATATAACGAGAAGTACAAAGTCCTCTAATTCTTTTAGGGGTGCCTTTGAAAACTACCTCTGGCATTTACTTTCTGTCATTTAACTGCAACTCTCCTGGACCAGAGGAAATCCTTCAATAACCTGCATAGCGCTAAAGGCCTCTCTCTGTGTGGAGTGCTAACTAGTGTATCAAAGCGATTACTTATCTTTCTTGAACTGAAATTGTGTGTCAGAGCATAGTTATTAAGAAAAAGAAAATAAAATTAAATTCCTTCTGATTTTAAGTATTATATAAATCCAGTTAGTTATTTCAGATAGTCCCTGAAGAAAACAGGGGCAGACAGAAAAACTTAAGATTCAGACTGAACTTTATGTTCAGTCAAGTAAAAGGTACATTATTTAAATGATTACTCGCCCATGCTTTTCCCACTTTCATAATCTCCAAATGCAGGTGATTATAAATCAGGGAAATCTATCTTTCATATACAATTAAACTTGCTATAAATTTTGGTTTTCAAAAAATATCCTCACTATGCATGCAAAATTATATTTGGTTTCTGTATTCTATAAAGGGAGCAGCATTTCTCCTTCTTCCAGTTGTCTTAAAGGAAAATATATATGTATACTTATAAGTATACAGTACTTACATATATATATATATATGTGTATGTATGTATGTATTTGTTTCTTTGTTAGTTTTCTGTTAGTGTCATTATAATTCTGCATTGTTTCATGTAATAACATTATCAGAGCTTGAATATGTAGACAGTTCTTACTGATTGGTTCTTTGAAGGTCCAAAGCAAAGCTGTGCTTTTATGCATTCATACTTTTATCCTCAATTTCCTGGTTTTAGCAGACATTTTCCTGACTTGGATACACTTTATTTTTACCAAGTACCATCCTACCAGTCTCTCACTTTCTGTTTACAGCATTCATTGTCATCAATGATGCTGTTTACAACATCATGTCATCACATTTTCAAACATGCAAAATTTCAGTTTTGTTTCTGTTCAGAGACCTTGAAAAGAATAATTAAGTAATTAAGGGGACATATGGAGAGAGATTACTTTTTTCTATATTGTGCTAGAATTCCAACCATTTTCTTCCATTTGAATAGTCTGTTAGTATAGAAGAAATCTTAACAATCTTTTGCATCAAATGAAGAAGAATGCATCTACAGATCTGCATTTCTATACCAACCTCACTGAAATATTACAGTGCTTTAGAAGTTGTTTTCTTTCTATATATGAAAGAAAGAATGAGCTGTATTTTAAAGGACTGAATCCTTACTGCTGCTAGAGTCATCTATTGACACCCAGTAAAATCCTGCTTAATAAGTATTTATGTATCTTTTAGAGGATACCTGTGAGAGAAGGAAATAGCATTAATCCTCTGGCTATTTTAGCACACAAAGGCAAAAAGTGACAAAATGCAATTCAGACTTGGGTTTCTGCTAGTGGATCTATTTTTGTGTTAATCTATTACAAAAAGCTCTGTGTGTGTGGTAAGTATATCACATCACATATATCAAGATCACTTATGATACTTTAAGCAATCTTTTTGTTGGTGGAATAGACTTTGGAGCTGAATCAGAGTTCAGGATAAAAGACATCTTTTGAAAATATCTTATATATGGTAATGAACCATGATATAGCAATTTATTTGACTTATTTGTACATGAAATTGCTGTGACTCGAATTCTCTTAAACTACAACCTCTGTTCTATTAAGGTGTCAGGATGTCTTGGAACATGTGGTTTCATTGTTTCTCTTGAGAATTTCTGAGTCTAAGAGGAAGTACCTGGAATAAACCACTTTTGTCACAATATAATTTAAAACTTCAGATAACTCAGGGATTTTTCTTTTATAGGCCTATGAGTTTAACCTCCTTTCCTAACTGGAAAACATGAATAAAAGTGCAGATCCCTGTTATCCATACATTTTAGAAGGTATAGAAAGTATTTAATATCACAGATTTCTTTCTGTTACAAATTGACATTAAATAGAAACCACTATAAATTCCAGACTGGTACAGCTTTTAGAAACAAATTTAGCAGCACGTAGTACCTTTTAGATGACTGATTGGTGTTTCTTTTTTAATTTCCCTCTTATGGAAGTTATGTAATAAATTATACTTCATAACTCAGGGTGACTGAAAGACTAATTTTAGCTCTGAAGTGTTTTTACACCTAAATTGATCAATAAATTAGATGAATTAATTAATTTCTGATATCAGGGCCAAGGACTATCAGTGTATGTAACCTTGCTGATGTATAATTTATTAATTTTTCAAACAATAACTTTTTTAACTGTCTGGATATCCCTTGCATTTTTATGTCTTTGAAAAGGCTATTGCAAAGAATAAATTTCATCCTATTACTAAAATGTGGAAGTTCTGTCAGTAACACAGAGCAGCACTAACCTGCAAAAAGATGAAAAAACTCAGGATAAATTCAATTTATTTCTGACAGCTGCATAAATTAGAAAGAAGTTTCCTGAAAAATTAAGATCATTGCATTTTTTTCCATATAGCCAAGGTTTTACTGATCAGAATGAAATGTTGTAGGTGAAAATAGTTGAATTACTGACACACAAACAAATTTACAGGAATTCCCATTCACTGAATAAGAAATCTTTTATGTTTGGTGAAGCCTTTTGAAAATATTTAGCTTAAAAGAAGATGTCATTCCCCTGTTCATAAGTCATAATTAATTCTGAATCAAAAAAATCCAAACAAACCAGTACCTAAGGAACACCTGGGCTCTTTCAACACACATCAAATCCTGGAATATGCTAAACCATCATAACTCTTAGGAATCATGCCAAGGATTGTGCTACAAGTTCCTGCAATTCTGTCTCTGAGGAATAATTCCTTTAAAGAATAAACATATCTTCTAAAATGTCTTCAAATGACAAATATGTACAAGGGAGATTAACCATAGATTAACAATTCCTCTACAGCTGAAATTAAAATAAATGAAAAAAAATGCCTGAGAAACCATGTAAAAGTTACTTACCATATATACATTCCAGACTATAGTTTGAGAAATAAAATGAACACTTTAGCAGGAAAACAGAATAAAATGCATTATACAGATTTTTTAATATGAAAACAAAAACTATACTCATGTAATAGTAATGCCCAATGTCTGTTTTCTATATAATATGCCATTTCAGAGTAGTCTTTTATATAATATTTGTATCATATTTATACTTCTTCATTTTGCCCCAATGGTTCCATCATTTACTGCTGAATAATCAAAATACAATATTTCTGAATAAATTACCTTGATTTGGGATTCTTACTGAAAACAACTCAACTTCATCTGAATCTTCAGTATTTGTTTCTATTAAGCAAACCCATTTACCTTGGGTTGATAACTCTTCATTCTGCTGATCTGTAAAAACTTTTAGTTAAGTTGATTTATGATTAGTGATCAGTCTATTAGATAAAAGCCCTGGTTTGTGTGTTTGCATATCTGTGTTTTCACAGCTGATACAGGGCATATATTTCCACCAGGACTGTTTGGAGTATTGAAATCTGACGAGTTCTTACATACCCAGTCTTCTCTTTCTGATAAATAGGGCATTAAAAATTTTGAATAATCTTTATTTCTTTCAATTTACACTTATAAAAGCTCCAACTTGAAATTGCTAGAAGATTTATAAGGTTCTGATTATGATTTCTGGAAAGTGTAACTGATGTCAGTAGAAATAGCTGGATTTTTTTTTAGGGATGTGTCTTGGTCAGCTAATCAAATGGACACATACAGAAGCAAAAAAACAAATTTAAAAATGAGCTGGCTGTTAGCAAAATATGATTCTTTTCCTCTTTTCATTATTCTCTCTTCTATCCTACCCTCACTTTTTATGCTTTATGGTTATTAGTGAATTTTTGCCCTTCAATATCTGGTTAAGAAACCATTTGAAGAATATCAGTATAAAACTAATACACTAAATATTTGCAAAATACTTCATTTTTATTCTTAATTTTAAGACTCTAGGAAGTAGAAAATATATGCATGATGACAGATCTTCCTTTGGCCAAATCTCAGTGAGCAGTTGTAAACTTCTAGGAATTAGTGAATATCAGTAGACTCCAGTACACCCCATTCAAACCAAAACCTTGCCACCTGAGATTTTTTCTCCATATGTTGTATTTCATTTGTTCTTTAGTTATGACAATAGGGAGTTAATATCATTAATTTCAATGCAATTATCTGTTTACATCTCAGAGAAACTATTACTACTTACACGTAGCTATGGGCAGTTTCTCTCGCTTTCTATCAGCGTTTTTTTTCATTTCTATATCAACCTCTTCAACTTACTTATAAAAAGTTTGTGTTTGGGTTAGGCCTTCACACTCAGGTAATATCTGGCTCAAGCTTATGATGCCACTACAACAAGATATTAGATTTGTCTTTACTTTAAATGAAAACCAGAAATGAGAGGGAAGTACCATGTGTCAGAGTCTGCACTTGGCACTGCATTTCTCTGAATAGAGTGCAGCTGTTGGGAATGCTGTGGAAAGAAGTGGTATAAGGTCTACATGTGGGAATCTGACTTGCACACCCTCAAAAACCCAGCACGGGATGAGCTGCATTATGAAACACCTAAATGTCTTTAATGGTCTTGTTATTCCAGAATGTCTTTAAAAGTCTTGTTATTCCAGAATTTATCGAATGAAAGAAATCGTAGTAGTGAAATGGCTCAAGAGAAAAGTATCTGTAATGTGTTCAAAAATTATATAAAGGTGCATATATTTATTGTAGGGGTGCATGATCCCTCTGTTAGTTTAAGGATAAAAACATTATGGCATGTAAGGTGAAGTTTCCAAAAGTTTGGAAGCACTCCTAGGCTCTTCTGTTAGATGACCTTCATTAGTACGTTTCATGAGTACATAACTAACTTTAGAAAATATTACACTTAGACAAATTTAGTTTTCATATTATGATAAGGTAATGAGGTTCTCTTTTAACTTGCTAAATTAACACCAATACTGCACAAAAATTTACAATGACATGATAAAAGCATTATTTTAGTCTTAAGTATTTAAAATCTATTTCTCAGAAATAGGAATAACTATACAAGTAAATATCATAGCAAGATGAACAGAGCATTTTAAAAGCCTATTGCGTATTCTTATATTTTGGAATCTGTGTGTACTCTGTAATCATACTCCTAAACTGTGCTGCCAAGATTTGCATGCAAAAATCTATTATGGACTTTTTTTGTTCCAGTTAAAAAAAAGGAATGAGAACACATCCATTTATTGGTGACCTTTTTTTCCCCCTCCCTTTTCTGCCAGTAGTCACAAAATAGAGACAATTCAGTCCAGGAAATAAAAAATCCTTCTGTAGGTAGCTTTTATTTTTCTCCAAGGAGTTATCTCCATATTTCTGCAATATTTAAAGTACAGATCATGTAGCTCAGCCCTATCAAGCCCCATGAATTAGGAACATTTCTTTTCCAATTGCATCCTTGCAGTGCCTGCAATTTAAGCTTTCCCCGCACTGCACAGAGGTGTCTCACTGGTTGGAATGTGTAAGACAAGGCACCATTTGTGTCTTTGTTTTTCTTGCTAGGTCATAGTAAGGAAGGAGGATCTGTCTGTAGCCCAGCCCTGTTGATTTTTGAAATGAATGAGGATCTGGCCAAGCCACCTTTGGTTCAAATTATATGGGGAATTATAGGTCGAAATTGAAGAAAATAAAGGTGCATTTCTTTTCTTCTTTTTTGCCACATTATTAATATGCTTTTTTTTTTTCTTCTGTGAACTGCAAAGCTGCCAAGGGCACTTTATATCCAACATTGAAACTTCTACTTAATGAGTGGGATTCTTGTGTTTGAAAATGTGTTTGCTTTCATAGTAGAGACCTCTCAACAGAGTTGCAAAATTAACTAAACTGCAACTGCTTTGCCATTTAAGTTTCAAGAAATTGCATGTGGTTCTGCTTTCTAAAATTTTTCAACATAATTCTGTTGCAACAGTATAAAGTTTATTCTCCAATTTCAGATGTCACGATCACCAGCTTCTTTAAGTTGAGAAACTCTTCACACTCTATTTGTTGACAAGTTTGCAGTACTACTCTATTCCTCATGGCTTCCAGTTGTTCTGTAGAAAATAATGAGATGATTGAGCTGCATTATGAAGGAAAAACCACAGCCCACAGGTCCTGAACTCTGAAAAGAACTTCCCTTACTGGTTCAGGGAGAAAAGTACTCCCTCTGCTAACCCACAACCTGACCATTCTGGTTTGGGATGAGCAATCTTACCTGGACTTGGCTGTTGAATTATGTAAAAATCTCTATTGATAATTTAGAGGCATGGAAAAGAAATTGCAAGACCAAATATTTTATTTAATTATGAGCACTGAAATGTTTGTATTGTTATGCAGATTGGGAAAAACCCTTTTCTGAAAAGGGAAACATTGCATCCTTATAGCTTAAAGTGTATTTTCCTGTCAAAGTTTAAATTTAAGGGTTTGGGTTGTTTCATTTAGGTAAAGTTGATATGCACATTCAGATTAAGAGAGAGTTTTAAATTGGAAATTAGGAAGATAAGTAGAGGAGCAAGGCATTGCTCCTCAGAAGAGTACAGAATCAAATCCTAAACAAATAAATACAAATTTTTAGGGTACATTGACAAATTTCCTGGAATAATCAATGACTATGATGATGTAGAATTCTTAAGTGCTATCTACGTTGTTTTCTGTATTTATTACTATGATATATTTGTTCATTTTAGAGGTGAGTATTGCTTGAAATAATATTTTCCAAGTCACAGGTTATAGAACTGATGTATCTTTTCTGTTCCCTACCATATGGAAATGCTTAAAGTGATACATTATACCAGAATGCTTTCTCTCCAGTGCTTTCATTACTACTTGCTCTGTGATTTCTTGAAGTATTCATTAATTAAGGAAGCATAATGCAAATTATTGAATTTCAGACTAAGACCAAAGTAAATGAATGTACCTTTAAAAGGAGAAAAAATGCTATTATTAGAAGACTTCTAACTTAGTTTATTTAAATTATTTGCATAGCTGTAATTAATCTATAGTGCACTTCATTTCTGCATTAAAATTAAGTAGAATAAAATTATCACTTTTTAATAACATCCAATTAAATGTCATTAATGAGAATTTAATCACCATGTTTCATATTAGATATAATTAGCTAATGATCTGTAAATCTCTGTGAAACACACCTTAACAATATAACACTTTACATCATAAAATAACCTATCTAAGCCCAAGAAGTAATTAAAAGATGTCATATCTGCTATATTTCACTGTCCATGAGAGAAGACAATTGAAGCTCTGATAAAGTATACAGTATTAAACTTGACTTGCCCAAAGCCCTCTCTACCATTATTTATGCTTTTATTTTGTACTTTCTATTTAAATTATCTTAATAATCTTTTATTTCTTTGCATTTGTGTTTTGATAGTTTGTGGCAGGTGAGGAAATAGCATCTCTTGGCAGTTACTCCATTAAACGATTGCATAGACTGTGCTGGAGGAGTTGGCTTTGATTTTCTTGGTTTGTCCTTTACATTAAGAATGTTCTCCAGAGAATTTATTTTATTAAAATTTTTCTAAGACAGAATATTATGATTTCTGGGATGAATTTTCTCAGATTCTCTGGGTCCAATTTCTGCTCAAAATCAGTGAGAAAGAAACCTTCTATTTAGTTCATTGCATCAGTGCTACCATAGGATTTCAACTTTGATGACACTATGAGCTAAACTACCCTGCAAGTCTTCTGAAGTCCTGTCAAACTTACTTTTGGTTTTTCCAGTCATCAAAGAAAACAAAGCCATGCAAACCCTAAGAAACCAAATGCCCACACCTTATTACTATTTCCTTTTGAAATAAAAAATATTGACTAAAAAAATACTGTTGAAATATATTTTTTAACTTGCCCTCTCGTGTTCTTATCTTAGTTTATTTAATTTTGTCATCTTGATAACTCAGATATTTAAAAGCTGTCTGGACATGGTCCTGGGCAGTCAGCTCTGTGTGGCCCTGCTTGAGGCCCTGCTTGATCTCCTGAGACAGCTTCTGACCTCAGACATTTTGTGATTCTCTAATTGATTTGGCACCACCTTGTTATAAATATCTCGTGCACTCTCGGAATTTCAACATGAGATAAGCACGTTCTGTCAGCCAGCTCTGATTAGATGCTGTGAAGTACCATGTTAAAACTGAGGATCTTGTTTGCTTTTAATAAGATGCACCTGTCCTTGGAGCTGTCCCATCAAAAGACAGAAGAGCCCTTTAGTAAATATATTGATATTCAGGGCAGACTTTGCACTGGTATTTCATTTTTAACCTCATCTTTACCTTCTTTTCTTGATTGATTTATCTGTCTTTGGAGGCTGAAACAGAAATTGAATCTTTCCTTTGCACATGTTTTAGTATGTTATAAAGTTATATACTGCATTACTTACTTAATAAAGATTTAGAGACGTAAAATTCATTCATTGATCCAGACATGTTAGATAGTTTTTAAAATGTTCATTGTTATATCATATCACTCATGTCAAACCTTCCTTAGAAAGTCTTAGTAATCAAAATCATCAACATTAGTCTTAATAAAGGAAAGCAATGATTTTCTGGTACTATAAATGATAGCTAAAAATCCCTGTCATATTTAAATGATTCAAAATTATTTTTCTATTAAAAATTCTTAAGATTGCTTCTAAATACTGACTGGAACAGCATAAAACTACATTTAGGCAGAAAAGAATAATCAAATTACATTTTAAAATTTTGTCTCAGAATAAAGCATGGAGTTTCTCCGTTAATGCATTGAAAGAAAAATATTTTTAAATTCATGTAATAGTTTCCCTCATTATAAATATTTTCTCTGTAACTCCCACATCATAGAAAGTGCAGCTATGTAAAACTGAAAATGTACTCTTAAAATTTCACAACTTCATAATAATTTAATTGGGTGTCTGACTATTCTTTGGGTTTCCGTTCATTTCATACTGCTTTCCTAATCTAGCAAATTTAAATATTATGCTTTTATGTGTTTGGATTCTCAATTAAAAATGTTATGAGAAACCTTGATTTCTCTGAGATCCTTCATCACCATCCTCAGAAATCTTTTATCACAGAACAAAGGTACAGGTAGCAATTCATTAGAGATCATTGCTCAAGTGGGTGCAAAATAATTAGCACAAGAAAGAGTTGTCTATTAAGGGATATTGAAACCAAAGCTTATAACCCCTGTTCTGGGGAGTCCTTGAGCCACCAGTGGCTGGAACGGCTGACTGGAGATGTGCTGGGGTAGGATTGTTCCTACAGTGGGACACCCCACCAGCTCAGCCTTGCTGTCAAGATCTTACCAATGGGGGAAGAAGCCCAGCTCTCATCCCCCTCCTGATCCTGTGCCTGGCTGTTGGGAGTCTTGATTTCTGACACAGAATCTTCGTTCTGTGAGGTCAGGGAACATCCTGTCCTCAAAACATGGCTGTAATCAGCAATCATTCAGTTGAGTGTGATGATAATTGTTCACTTTCATCATGGATTTGCAACACGAGGTCAGACTTTTTTCTCCTCGAGGCATTTGAAGGGTGCAATTGTGTGCATTGATTAGGATAAAACTAGCTTATGTACTGCAAAATGTTTGAGAAAATCTATTAGAGGAAGCATTTCTCTGGTCTGGAATACATATTTCGCCTTCTAAAAACAAAAATGTGGGGAAATACAGACACCATCATCTATTACAAATTATATAAATGAGGAAGACTGATTTTATATAGCTTTTTATTCACATTTTTAGAAAATAAAATCAGAAATGTTTAGTTCCTGGTAAAGTTTAGCTGGAGGAAAAGAAGACAGACATTCATAATTACATGTGTGAGGAAAACCAGCCTAAGATGGCAAATTGCACAACTTTGGTCCTTTCATTTCACATTTCATTTGTATGGATGTACTTTTGCCCTCCCATATGCCTTTCTGGGGCCTGAACTTCTAGTTCCTCATGGGAGATGGAGGACAGGACGTGAAGCGTGGTGCTGGATTTTTCCAAGCCAGAGGAACACTCAGAGGTTTTGGTGTGAGGTATTTATTTCCAGTATGAAGAAGCATATGAGATGAAAGGTGTGAGAATACACCATAGTATGTGTGGTAGGACATAAGCACTGCTGGCTAAGTCAAAAAGTGAAAGGATATTTGGTGATATCATGTTTTCTGCATAGCAATGTGTGCAAATTTGTTTGGCATTCAAAGTTAAGATGTTTCCAGGACATTCAGAATTATCACCCATATTCTCTGCAGTTCAATGTTCTACATCTCCAGAGATGCCTGTTACTTGTTGATTTTTAGCTGCACAGTTAAACCAGCAACATAACTGGGCATCATGTTTCACCTCTAGATGCTTTAGACTAACTCAAATAGGTGTTTTTGTTGCAGATATCATAACATCCCAGCTGCTCATCAGATGAGGCATATCTCTTGACATAGTGGTAAGGAGGATATAATTTCCAACTTTAGTAACTGGTAGCTGCTGGTAAACACCTTCCTTTTGAAATTGGAATGTTTCAGGTTCTAGCTTGATTCTTGTCATTTCAGCAAAATAGTCTTCAATTCTGCCTAAAGCAAGACTTTCCAAAAATTATACATCTCTTCCTTATTCTCATTTCCCTGTTCTGGAAGTTTCAAGAGAGATTAGTCATAACTATAAATCACAGGGAGGAATTAATAGGGAAATAATTGCACTGTGTAGCTGAAACAGTCTCTCAAAGAGGCAGTGCTCCAGAGTCAGGTGGAGAAGCAGACTTGTCTTTTCAGTATTCACAGTTTATGAATATTTCATCTGGGTTTTCTTCATCATTCTTCTGAGGGTCACAGCCCCTCAAGTTCATTAATAGCCAAGTGTCTTCACCAGCCTGGTCATTAAATGTAATATTTACCTGAGTTTATCAGAAATTACTTTTACTGCATATAAGTTATGAGTTAACATAGCAGTCCTAAAAAAAAAAAAAAACACCAAACCCAAAAAACAAACCAAAACCAAAAGCCTCATGTTGATTTATGTGGAAACCATAAAGTTTAGGTATTTCGTTGTCAATTTCATTAGGTCCTGCAATGCATTTATTACCTGGCAGGTAGTAAATCTTTACTCAACTCGAACTGTAGGCTCAGACTTCAGCCTTTTCTCCATGCCTTGTCTATTAAACAAATTTGTTTATTGCACATTACCAATTTGGAGTCCTGCAGTGTTCATTAGGAGATAGGAATCTATCTGGGAAAAGGACTGTCATTTTAGCATCTTATACGAGTTACTCTCCAGGAAGCAGTTTCTGATGTTGGAAATTAAATATTGCTATAGCATGCATTTTAAGTAATCAGATCCATTCAAAACTCTATCTGGGGGATGTTTCTGAGTCATAAAATGCTGATGGCTGACTTTCCTTGAAGGTTTCAGCTTAAGTACTGTTAGGTTTTTTTGAAACCTCAACTTACATTTAACAGTATTTAAAAAATAGGAAACTTTGATTTGAAGACTAAAAACTCTACTAATCTTTGAGAATCATATGTACAATGGAGTTTTCAGATTGTCTACTAACTGGATGGCAGCTTTACAATGAAAGATTAAGACCAGAAGTGAAAAAGGACACTAATCTTCAGGACTTGCACTATGTCAATTAGGAGAGGTTGCTGTGAAGAACAGCCTTGTATAACCTCAACTGCTGCATGCCAGGAACGTGGATGCCCTTGCTTAATGTAGTTTGAATTCTGCTTACACTAAACAAGTACTTTTCTTCAAAACACTACTTTTTCTGAGGCCAGTATGAAATGTTATCACTATTTTATTTCTCCCTATTCAAGTGAATTCCATAGATTTTTAACTTTTTCTTTTTTTTCTACAGCATTTTAAGACAATAACATAGTGCCTTTAAGTAAAAATCTATCTTATATTTTGTTGTATGGCTGTTAAATTGATGAAAGGGTTGCAAGCATCGTGTCTGGGGCATTCTTTATTGCTACCCCTACTTATTTTCTTTAGTGTTCCATCATAGCTGGTATTACAGGCAATAACAGTCAAAGCAAAGAGATTTTATTATTTCCTTTGTGTTGCAGGTGTCTGAAGCCTAGCTCTCAAATTCTGTAGTTTCAAAGAAATATTTGTCTCTAGCCTGGGGGGAGGCTTGCTGCTCTACTTTCTAGTAATAGTGCTAAGTGGTTCATAGTCACTTAAACATAACACCTATTTAGCAATAGAAACAGCATTAGTATTAGAAGGAAAGCACCATTTGACTTCAGGTAGGTGGACCTTTCCATTTCTGCATAATAGTGAAATTTCCTGGTTTTCCAAGTGATGTCTGGAAATATCTCCTCCTGTCTCATGAATTTTGTAACACAGTTCAAAAAGAAACCATCCTTTTAGTGAAACAAAGAATTATGACATAATGTTATCTCAGTAATCCGTACTTGCCGTGTATTATTGCAAACTCCCAGTGTATTTTTCCTAACTGACGCCTCTATAGTGTTTAACCCAGTTACCTTTCACTAGGGTTTTGTTTTGTTTGTTTGTTTTTTTCTTGGTATTAATATCACTGTATTATTAGCTACATTGAGACGTTGTAAAGTACCTGTGACCTTTTCCATAATGGGGTATGTGTGGTTGGTTTCCACAAAGTTGGTGTCCTTTCCCAAAGCCTTGTCCGTTCTCTGTGTGGAGAGATCATTTAACCCAGAAGCACAGTTGCCATATTCTACCAGAAATATACAGAATTTGCTGAAGCTTGAAAACTTCAAAGTTTTCAAAGCAGTTTAATGCCGGGGAGCCTTAGAATGCTTTTTGAGATGCAAGAATATTTGTTCATGCTGCTTGCCACATCACAGGTTGTATCCATGAGCTATGCTCTTGTGGAATCCAGCTGAAAACTTTACATATTTTAATTGCAGAAGGCTTTTCCTAAGCTTTGAATCCTAACTAACAAGTTTACAAATATGTCAAAGCTCAAGACACACATCCCATGAACTTTGTTGTAGTAGTGGTGACTTATTTTTATCAGAAAATTTACATATAAAACTTTAAAGGATTATCTACAGTTCATACATTACTTTTTTCTGATATATTTTTTCCAGATTCAGCAATTATGCTAATTCTTATTCAAAAACTTTGTTGAAAACTGAGAAATTGTCTCTCTGACTTGTATGTGTTGAAGCCTATTCCTTGTCCTGCTTGTTTTTTGTAAATTACCTGTTTCAGAATCCCTTGCTTAATTTGTGTGTTAAAGTTTAGTTGTTAAATTTTGCAGCATAATTTCAGTATCAAGTTTTTCAGAGAGTTATTGTCAACAATACATATATTTCATTAATATGTTTATCCCTCTGCCTTTTCTGGATTGGTCTTCCTAGGATCTCTTTAAAGTGAACTGTTTATACAGGAATGGGCAGATGGGAAAGATACTTCTGACCATAAATTTTGCTGCTCTGTGTATGCAGATTAGTGATTGCACATGAATGTTTTATTATTTCTGAGGCAGAATGATTTTTCAGACTTCACATCCTTGATGTAGTTTAGTTTTCAATTAGTTTAGGATAAACTAGAAACAAAAGCAGAAGAAATCCCTTGAAGGAAAGTGAATTAACTAGCTAGGCATGAGGTCAGACAGAATGTAAATGTACAGCTGAGCACTTCAGAACCATGCTGGAGAAACAAATATAAGCACGCATGAGTGCTCCCATATATTACCTAGGCAAAAAACAATAAAAAGAAATCAACCTTGAGCCAACAAGGTTGAAATTAAATGGAAGAGAGGGATGTAAAAAGAAAAACATATGTTGTATTTTTCTTAGGTTATTAGTGTATTTGTTCATCATTAGGCAAATATAATGTATTTAAAAAAAGGTTTTCATAAAGAAACTTACCTTTAAGCCTTTGTTCTCATTTCAAAGCCTCTAACAAAACCTTATTTTTCTCTTCCTTTATAAGTATACTCATTGCTCAAAATATATGCAGTGGATGTTAAAATTACATTTAAAAGCACTAAGTTTTCTTACCTCTAGTCATTGCATAGTGTGTTTAAATTTCAAATTATGTTTAATCAATATTGTACACTTGTAAAGTTTTTAATGAATTGTGAACTTCTGGAAATTTAATTTTAAGAAGGGAGCTGTAGTACGAGTCATTAAAAACAATCCAAACCCCTTAAAAATCCACAAAGCTAACTAACTAACCAAACAAAAAGAAAAGAAACCCAAAAAACCAAAGCAAAACAAACAAAAAAAATCCACTGTCCAATGAACAAGAACAACCTTAAATAAGAAATTAAGAATTAAAGTTAAGCATAAGAGCACTCTGATATTGCATGCACATTAAACTGAAAAGCCAATTGATACTTACTTGAGAATCTCAGATTCAGTTTAAATCCCCAATATTTGAACTGCCTCACATTTTGAAAAAAAAACCAAAAAACCAACAAACAAACAAAAAAAACCCTCCAACCCAACAAAAAACAACAAACCAGTTTGGAAAATACTGAGTTAAGGAAAGTAACTTCCTGTGGAACTGTCAAGTGGGTGTGTTCCTTCCTCTAGGGATTGGCCTGTAATTTATCTGCTAGTTTTACACAGATCTTCACTGCCCTGGTGAAACAAAGTATCAGAAATGTTTAGAATCTTACATGCCAAGTATTCTGTCAGAACTCGGTTCTGGCAACCTCTGCTCATATATTGCAGTGCCATATTTTATGAGTGATTTCTTTATCATGTTCCAATGTCTTGGTGCTAGCAAGGAACATTCAAATGCATGAATATAATAACAACCTCCCTGTTAACATCAATAGTAGATCATATAGTGACTGCAGCTATTTGTAATCCTAGACTGAAAACAGAATATGAACTCTTTTGGTGAAGGCAGAAAATTAATTTTGAATCACACTGATGCTTTTTAGTTCTCTGAATTTTTTTGTTGTTTTCCAAGGATAAAAGATTTAGAAAGCAAAGCCAAATTCAGAAAGAATAGCGTTAGGCTCTCCCCCTCACACTGATTCTGCCCTGGGTCTGTTTTCTCTTCAAGTTTTACTGTGATTACCATGTAGGTGGCTGCAGATCCCTTCAGTCTGGAGGGGCCAGAGAAATGCTCCTGGATCACTTATGAATGACTGTGGCTCCTTTGTTTCCATATTGGTCTAGCTTGAAAAATGAAAATATTAAATACCAATAACTTTGTAGTAAATCTTCTGTGCTGAAAACACAGATTGTAGTAAGTTTCTTTCTCTGTCTTTAATTAAAAAGAAGAACAAAACCCCAGGAAATCTATTTTTGAAATGTCCAGAAAGACTTTCCTGAAAATAGAATTAGAGCTGTTTTTGTGTTAGAGCATTATGTGCACTGCAAAATTAAAGAGCTATAGAAAATAGACACAGAAATTGATCTCTCATGTTTAAAATAGCAGAAAAATCTTTAAAAAAACCCCAAAAAACCCAACAAAACAAAAAAAACTGATTGCTTGCCCAAAGCCAAAGAATGGATTGATGACACAACTAAGACTAGCTAATAAAGGTTCCCTCAAAACTCATTCTTTTAGAATATGTCTTCTCTGGGACATAGAGTAGTGTATTTTTACAACACTATATAGGTTAAAAGACCTTTTAACATATGTATACGAATTGAACCAACATAATTCAAAGCCTGGTTTTAAAAAAGTCAGCATGAAAATAGAAAATTATACATTTTTTTTTGTCTTTCCAGGGGGTGAGTTTCCATAATGAAATTATGATCAAATATACTATTTTAAAAAGTTTTTTCTTTAGCTTGGCATTGTTTTGGGTAAAATATTCAAATACTGTGGTTATAATCACAGAAAATAATTTCACAGTAGTAGGAAATTCCCTGTAAATGCAGAAAGCTCAAATACTTGAAATACTGAAACTATGGTAGGCAGAGTACACAAATTCCTGTAATTATGGACTTATTCTGAAGACTTAAGATCAAGGACTAGATTTGCAAGGAATTCAAACCTTAACATAAATCCCTAGCAATTTTTGTTACCTAGTGTTTAATTGAAAAATGAATTTCTCTTTCTTGTTGCTGATGGTGGGCTACTGGGTAAATTATAAGGAAGGAGAAACATATGAAAGAACGTGTTTTGCACAGCTAAATGAGCTGCAGTGTTGGTGTTACAGAATTAGTGTATCTATCCTTGATGCAATATGTACACTCTGCTACATAAAAAAATGCCTCACAGATTAAAATATTGATATTTAATAAATGGATCAAAATGCCAGCAAAGAATATACAACAACATATTTTATGTTTAAATTTATGGTAAACAAAAGGTCAGTTGGCATAATTTTTGTGCCAGATTTATTGCTAACATGCTGTGCTTCTTACAAAGTAAATAGAATGTTCCTATCTTTGAGTCCAATTTTCCTTGCAAATCCTTTAAAAAATACTTTATTTCAATGGGCCTTGCAAATCTCAATATAAGAATTTTGACATTTCATCTACTTACTCACACGGAATTTGCAGCTCCTTTATGATTCCTACGCAAAAAGAAAATTCAAAAGGGAATGACCCATAATACCTGTATAGTTAACAAACTGCCAAGCTCAACCTCTCCCTTCTTTCATGCAGATGTTTAGACATTAATAATTGGAAAGCTGGTACTGAAAGTTGTGGAGAGCCATGGACTACCCATTGATCTGCATTTCGCTCTGTGAAGTAGAAGGACAGAATCACTGATAAATTGTTCATTTATTAATCAGAGTTCCTAATCTTCATTTCTCACATCCTGTTCTCTTTGTAGATTAGGTGAAAACTCATACAACCCTCCATGGTTGTATAAAAAATCATATATACAAATAAGAAGTCATATATAAATCATTAAAGCGTAAAATTTTTAAGAGAAAAACCATTAATTTATTTAGCATTTATTTAAACCTCACTAAGTGGTTCTGATAATGTTATTTGAGATTGGAAGCCAAATAGTGACGTTAAGAATTAAGCAAGGAATTCAGACAGGAATTACAAACCTCCATTTTACCAAGCAACTTACTTTACATAAATGTGTTTCTGTATATGCTAGGATCATATCTTGGGTCCAAGATGGAATTTTGTAACCTAAGAGTAAAAAAGACTGAGGAGCTGATTGAGAGCAAGCCACAATATTCCATAATCCTTCACTGTGGTGGTTGCAAGATGGGCTGGGGAGATAGTTCACTGCTCCTTCTTTTACCCTCTTCTGCTGTGGCTGGGATATTAATGTATTTCAAACCCTCACAGCTTTCATATAATTGAGTGCTATTCCACTAACCAGTGGTAAGTAAAATGTAAGGGCTTTTGAGATGTTGCTCACTTCAGGGACATCCTTATTCTTTCAACAGAAAACATGGCGAGAACACCTAGATGAGCTGCTTTTATGCCATGTTTTGAAATACCCACCTGAAAGTTGTTTATATTGTCAGAGGAATTCTTAAGCCTAAATAGTTGACACAGGGAGAGGATTTCTTGTTTTGTGTTATTTTCAAAATAAATTGTAAGTATAAAATGATAGAAAGTTATATTAGTTTAATCTCAAGCAAATACATTTTCTCTTTTCCTCAATATAGTTGGTGAATATAGTAATTGCAACTTGAACAAGTAATAATTAGCAATTCATTCAAAAAACTGGGAAGAAAATCTGTTTTCTGAATAGTAAGATTTTTGAGGCATAAAAGAAAAAGTGCATGCATGCTTGATCTTTTCCTTTTAATTATGCTCTTTTCTTTCTATAAATATATTTCTACTGATACTGGTTTAAATTGTGTGTCATGACACTTCTTCAGATCCAGTCCTCCACATTGGCTGTATAATTCATCACCTATGAAGCTAATTATAGGATTCACTCTTCTAGCCCTTATTGTCTTGTGAGGAGAATAAATGTTAACACACATTGCTGCTTGGTCTTACTAAGACCAAGATTCAGACAAATCAGACGGATCACCTTCACAGGTAAAATCTGATTAGAATTATTTTAAGCACTCAAGATATGAAGTAAACGTACATAAATTTAAGCATATGCAGACTATCTCATGCAGAATTAAAATTACTTTAGAAGGGCTCTAGTTCATTATTCAACAGAGTGAACTGCAACTGGGCAGTTACTTTAAATAATAAATATCTCATATTTATGAGTAGAGATTGTGGTGCTGATGTGGATGTGGAGGGAGCTGAAGGAAGCAGAGCAGAACTCTCAGGATGCTTCACACTTTATTCTCCAGTGTCCTGCCTGCACAGCTTAGCTGTGTGGTGAGACTGAAACGAAGTTATTTCTGCATCTTGACAGGTAACTATCAACCAGCTCTAAGTTAACCTGAGAATATTTCTTAACATTCATAAGATTTTCCCTCAAAACTGATTTTTTGTGCCTTACTAATTAGTACTCCTTTCAGATGTTGTGAAAGATTGTCCACATGAAATGGATAGAATAAGGTTGCATATGTGAGAGGCATGATTTAATTTAAAACTTTATTTCTTGCAGAAAGTAGTATTGCACTTCTTTTCTGCTTACCATATTATTTAAATGCCTGAAAAGCTCAATATCTTTTCCACAGGTAAAATTCAGTATGAAGTTGAAGAGAAAATATAAGCAGATAAATCTATGCTGTCAGGGATTTTCAGAATCACGTGGTTTTTTTAGAACTGAGCTGCTTTTGATGTATCACTTTGGGGAAGTTTAATTCCAGAAAAGACAGACATGCAAAATTCGAATTGTTTGGGGTTTTTCTTTCTTCCCCGTAACCCTCATAATAGAAATACTGACATCATGATAACTGAGCATGCAGTCCAGAATAGAGCACATTTTGTGTATCAGATTTGTTGAAACATTAGTGTTATAAACATCTAGTGATGAAATAAGAGAGGCTTCAGGAGTGCATTTAAGTGTTCAGTTTTTAAAGCATCTTTAGAAGACCTATTCTTCTAGAATTATTAAACCATGAAATGGAAATCAGTTTTTTTCTAGTCTCCAAAAGGTGCCGCATTTTGTTCAATCACAGTAAAGTGCTTTCAGATGATTTTCTGAGAAAGGTTATGAACTGTCATTACATTTTGAGGTTTCATATCTTCTGTCTGAACTGATTCAAGTAACAGGCAAGTATTTGTGACTCAGCTGTAGACTCCCGTTCCCTAGAGATGCTGTTGTTCCCAGTGGGAGCTGTCACAGTTTGAAGGTTGTTGTACCTACAGAGGATTAATCTGGAACATAATAGATAATGTGATTTGTCTGTGGTCCTGGCCACTGCAGGACCACCAACATTATCAGTTAAGCAACTACATCCATATTGCTTGCAAATATTTCTGTATGATGCTTCTCATCCACTCTCATTTATGTTGTTCTTATTTTTTAGTTTATCCCAATCCACACTCCTCTTCCATGGGTGATTGTTCTTCATTTCAGTGTTTTAGAAAAAGGACAATTTCATTTGTATTCTTACCTTGAAGGTATGATCCCTTCCCTGGAGTTTTCAGGTTTTGTAGAGACTACTCTGTTCCTTTATCTCTCAGTTTTCCTCGCACGTTTTATCCTCTTTATCCTTTTTGGTTGCTGTTCTTTGCATTTTGTCTAACTCTTCTGTAGTTTTTATAAACTATGCAACCAAGCATCACAAAGTAAAATTTACACTTAATAAAATACAGCCAAAAAGCTCCAAACACCAAATACCTACAGTCGAGCTTAAGGATACCCAACCTCCCTGGGAACACCAGTCCTCAGTACAGATTGATGTGTATCCATGGCATTTTCAACCCCTGACTTTTAAGCATATTTATCAAAATGCAATGAAAGACCTCTGAAGCAAAATGCAATGTTTTTTCAAGTGCCTATGCTACTTTGAGACAACATCTTAAATAAAAATTAGTGTGAGAAGGATAGAACAGTGCGGGCAACTATGCTATGAGGTGAAACCAGTGAGGTACCTTCCCGAGGAGAAATTTTGTTCCTTATCACTGGATTTACATGTAAACTACTGTGATGAGGTAAACAGAACACACTCATACACTTCTGACTTCTTACCCTCCTATTTAAATGTAGATGTGTTAAATCATTTGCCAGTAAAACCAGAATAGAAAAAGAGCACGAGTATTTTCAGGGTATGCAAATGCTGGCTAAATATTTATCTTGCATCAGTATGTTTGGTTAGTGTTTCAGTGAAATATACTTACAGCCAAAATATTATATAGCTTAAAAATTATTTGGGGAGTTTTGTATCTTTTTGTGCTGCTTTAGGATTTAATGGAAATATAAGAACTTTATGAAAATATTTTGAGAACCAGCCAGATGTGTCACTGGATATAAACAAAGTACCAGAAAATTCCACAAAACATTGGCATTTTTCCTGAACTTTAGGCAATATTATGTACAATTTTCCTTTTAATAATTATGAAAATAACTGTAAGATTCATTTATAATTATGACATATTTCCACGGGATTTCTGAGATTTTATGTAAGAAAATAGTTCTCGTAGGCAAAGCACTGACTGATATAAGTTGGGCCTACTTTGCTGACCTCACTGGAGATTTTAATGTTTTTAACATTAACAAGATTAAAAAGTGACAGTTGAGTTTTAAACTTATACTAATTTTTATTTTAGTGACAATTTTTGGTTTTAGTATTTATAGCTATATATATAGATATAGTTATGTACATTTTGCCTGTAATTATTCTGAAGTTTTGGATGAAATTATGTGAAGCACTTTTCATAATTGAAAATTTTGCAGCTTTGTTCTCGGATCCTAAATTGTACCAACTTCCCTGAAATAATGCTCAAATACTGAAAGAAAACTTTTTTTGCTTTATTCATCTTAGCAGAACAACAAAAACCTGAACCAGACAGGCAGTGGAGTAAAAATCAGTGTAATGAAGAAGAAAAATTCACAAAATCCACAAGACTTCATCATCAGTAGGCTCAAACACACACACACAAAGTGGAATACCTGCTTTTTGCTCACTGTATGCACTAATAGCTTATGAAGACAGTAATTAAAAAAAAGTTCTGGATTCATAGTGAAGATTCGATATCTGATGCACAGAAAACACATACTGAAAACACATATTTTTTAAAAGTGTTATTTGATTGTCAGTATATCTGTTTTTATTACATGTTAGAGTGTTTTGAATTTAATTTTAAAGCCACAATTACTTTTTGACTAATCTCAACAGATTCCACTGGTAGTGGAAATAATATTAAAGACCTGTAAACTGAGAAGATAGACCAACAATATCAAATTACATGAAGGTCCCAAAGTGCCTTTCTTATTCTGACAGATGGGGAAGATTAGCAAAAATATAGAAAGTCTAAATTAGAAATTTGATCATTTACATTCCAGACAGGGATTTATAAATTATGGCATCATGATGGTATAAATATGTAGCTACCTTTTCATTCCCCCTAAACCCAAAACAACGTGAGAATAAGGAGTACACACTTTCCTTCCACTTCATAATCTGAAATGTATTCCAAGGAGAATATAATGCTATATAATTGGAATTGTCAGTGGGATTTGCAGAATATTAATTACTGCTTTTTAAATTGTTAACCATTAGTGAGTCATAGGACATGTCTACTTGAAATTATTCAACCTGCAAATATTAAATTTAAAAAAATAGACTATTACAATAATGATAGGGGTAGAGAGAAATCTAATTCCTTTTCTATGGCAACTTAGAATTTACTGAAAATAATGGAAATATCTGGAAATTTCTAAGTTTTTCATGAGCATTTAGGCAAATCAAAATGCCTATGGCAGGGTGGTTATGGGATTTAGGTCAGTTTTTGTGATTAATGTTAATGCTGTGAGGATGAACAGTGTGCTAGACTTGAGGAGAATATGCTTTACGTTTCATAATTTTTACTTTAGGCAAGGAAATAAAACCATGGAATTTCTCTTACTCTGCTGAGTACTCCAAATATATAAATAAAGAAGAAAAAATCCTTTATTTCAGGTCTGTGTACCCCCCCTGATTCTGAAATTGAGTGATTTATGTAAAAACAAAGAAATGAAACTTAACAATTTTGTCTCTATGTAAAGCTGATGTGAAGCAAACCTCAGGAGACCCTTTAGATCAGCAGTTATTGATCCAGTGTGTAGCCACGACTGTTCAGATGGGTGCAGAGGTTTGACAGGTGTGCAGGGGTAATGTACAGAGTAAATACCTAAGGAAAATTAAATTTGCTCTGTAATTAAGCAGGACGTTCTCTCCTCACCTTCTTACTTCTCAGTCTGTAGCAAAGAGATTAGTGCTTAACTGCTGATTCACCTCAAGGCAGTTTTCACTCATTTGGGGCCGAACTGGTGAGCAGATTTCAAGAAAAATAACAGGGAAAAGATGCAGATTTACCCCTCTTAAAAGTAATCATTCCAGCAGCTGTTTGTTGGAAAGGTCTGGCACGTGTTACAGGCACTTGAGCCTTGCCAGGGATTTTGTACAGGCTGTCTCTCTTGCCTTTCCCAGGACTTCACAGCCCAGCTGACGAAGGCGTGACGGAGGTGCTGGTGCAGTGGGAGCCCTGGATGGCTGGAGTGTGACCTTGTGGGGCAGGAAGAGGCTGTCCTTGGGGCAGACTAAGTCTAGATTCAAGCACCTGAACCAAAAACAAGTGAAAGGAGGAAACAGACTCTTCTGTGCTGTACATGAGAGCCTCCTCCCCTAAGTAAAGGGTAGCATCATGTAGCCAATGTGTTCATATCTTCACCCTGTGTGTACATAATACCAATGACAATCTGGTGCATTAGATATCAACACTATTAATAATGAAATATTATTAATTGCAGTCATTTTGCTCTCTTGCTGTACTTTCCCAGGCCTGATTTCAGCAATTCTGTATTTTTGCTGCATTGTCTCCCTGTTATCCAAAGCAAAACCCAGCCCATCTCTGTAGGGTTACCATGTAGGGTTACTCTGTAGGGTTACCATCTCATGTAGGGTTACCTTTCCAACAGGAGGGTAAGGTTATATGAGAGTCCTGACTTCTTTCCTGTCTCTTGCATCCACTAATAACATTCCTCTGAAGTGTGGCTGGGAGGGGAGGGGAGGTTTGTGGGTCCTAGGAGAGAGGCCACAGTGAGGGGTGGAGTGGTGAGAGGGAATGCACAGTGCTTAAGGGAGTGAATAGCTCAGGAAGTAACCTTGGCCCTTTTCATGGAAGTGAATTGGAACAGGGAGATGTGGGAGGCATCCTTCAAATCACTGGAAGGCTGAGAGTGGAACTTGAGCAAAAGGCAGAAAAAGGGTGGAGATGGCATTCAGGAGGGTGGGTCTGAGGGAGAGACCCAAGCAGACAATGGATGGAAAGGACTGAGACTGGTGTTAGTGGAGGAGTGCCTGGAAGGGGAGATGTGAGCAGCAGCACAACTTTTGGAGCTGGTTTTGGGAAATCAGATGCAGAAATGGGCATCTGGCCAGTGAATATGGGTCAAGGATCTGAGACAAAACCAGGGCAATGACTGTAAAAGAAAAGGGGAGAAACTGTGAAACAGTTTATCTAGAAAGGTACAGTTGGGATGAAGCATGTGAAGCAAAATGCCTGAGTCTGAGGCAAAGAGTGGACACTTGAGTGAAAAGTCAGAATAGGTAGAAAAAAACTATTTCTATTTGAAGGCAAGTCCACATTTAAGCATTTCTCTGATGTTAGAAAATAGACATATTTGTCAAGCAATGTCTCACTCACTACGTAGTTTGGAGTCAGTAAATTGCTACTCTTGTCAGTTTCTCTGTTTCATATATCTGTCAATAATAATTTGTGTCTGTAGTCAGGATTAATTTGACATATTTTGTCCAACAATTTGCTATTAAAATAATAGATATTAAATGTATAAAATGTACTAAAATAAACAGATTAAATGCTGGTTTAATTAATATTGTACAAATACAAGAAGTCATTAGGAAGTTCACAGCTTTGGTTCTGCTGCATTTACATACTTACTATAAATATTTAATAAAACCACTAAATCTGTACAGATCTGAGTGGTCAGTATGATCTAATTTGAGCTCCTGCATGCCGGAGCAAGAAGGAATATATTAGGAGGAGGCATTTATATAGTACCTAACTTTAATGATTGTTGGAGTAGGAGCATGTCAGTAAACAATTCCTAAAGTAAGTCTTNTTGGAAGCATCTAACAATGAAAAGGAAAGAGGATATTGAGTGATTTGTCATTAAACACTACAACCCATTGTAAGATTGAATGCAGCAGGCTTCTAGGGGAAAAAAAATTATATATTATCATGTCAATAAAATATGCATGGAAAGGGGTAAGAATATTCAGGACTCAGTTAGTTTAGCAGTACTGTGGGGTTTTTTTAGAATTGTTGGTTAGTATCTAATAAGTGAATCTTTACTCATAATTTGACTTCAATGGAGAAAAAATTAATTTCTCCTTTATGCAGACACAACTAAAGGCACAACTAAGCAGATACGTGTATAACAGAGGGAACTGCTAATACCTCACTTACACGTCCTGAGTCCATTGACAGCCATGGGAAACTTAAAGCAAGTTAGCAGTAAAAGGATTTTGCTCCAAGAGATTTTTATTTATTTTCCTTTACTGATTTTAGACACAGGAATTAAACATTTTACGTTTTAAATAAATAAACAAGATTGCGTCTTGGATGCTGCTGGAGTAAAAAATCTTCTTTTTTATGTTTTAAGTTTTTCTATTTTTAATAATTCCTAATTCCAGTAAGAAAAATAGCTACCTTTTTATATATATCTCTATCTTTAAAATACAGATAGATGGTTATTTTTTTTCCTTGGTTGCCTACACTGTAGAAAGTACAGGAAGTTAAAAATCAGTGGAATATACTATGAATATTTGAACAGTATGTGCATTAAAAAAAAAAAATAGATATTTCAAGCCTGATTCTGGAAATTCTCTTTTTTTTGTTTTTTTGTTTTTTTGGTTTTTTTTTTTTAAGTTACAGACATTTCAATTTTAACTGCGGATACCTTAGCTACATGCTTCCTGTCTCCCTTCTTTCCACTAGCCTCACCTGGCATGACTTTTGGCTAGCTTTGGGAGCTGGTTTACTGCCTCTAAATTCCATGTTTCACCTGGCTTTTCCATTCCTCACTGTCTATGTTTGAATGTGGTCATTTAATGAATTATTTTTGTTTACCAAAAGATAATACAATTAGTGGTTTGCTTAATTATGTAGCAGAGAAATTTGTAAGGGTACAGCATTAAGCCCAACATGGAAAGTAACTGGCTCCATGATATAATGATGGAGATCACAGTTTTAAATGTCACCAAATGGGAAGTGCTTTCATTTTGCCACTGATATGTGTGCAGGAACAAAACCAATCAACTAATCAAGCCCACAAGCAAAATACAAGGTAGTTGCTCTATTGTTCAGCAGAGCACTTAGACACATGATTCAAATCCTTCAGCAAAGGAATCAGGTGCTAAGGTAGCTGGACAAATCCTTTTCCAAATCAGAATCTAGCTGTCTACTGCCCAAAAGATTCCTCATCCCACTCTGACATACTCTTTCAGAGGAGGCTGTTGGTTGTATTGACCCTCCTGCTACAGCAAAGTCAACATTTTTCATTAGAGTTCTGATAATGTCTGGCAAAACTTTACATTTTATTATTAACTGATCTAACTGCTTCCTGATTAAGAAAAATTTCTCTAAATATTGAAATTTTTTATTTTTATTTTACTGTTTCAAAGATGTTTGAAAGTGATATTTCACTATTTCTTCTTTTTAAAAAAGTACTGACAGTGCTATTGTTTTTCCAGCAAAATGGTTTGAATTTGTTGAAATAAGACAAAACAGTTACCTATGTAACTTAAACCATGAAATGGTACTTAAAACATAAATAAATCACATTATTTTATAGGGAGACATTTTTCTATCACTGTTCATAACACATGAAATTGAGCAGAGCGTGTCAGAAACAGTACTGATTTTGGGAATTACATGTATTCAGCACTTCAGTGTTCTGGTTAATTATTTAAGAAAGAAAAAGAAGAAGAAGAAATGGAGCTAAGAGAATGCCAATTTCTTCACTGCCTTGAGTGCAAAATAGTAATCAGTAATCTAATCTAAAATTCTATTCACAAAATATGCAATTGGTCTGAATCTTCTTTTTCTTGTCCTTACCTCATCCATTCATTTCCTTTCACCTAGAAACCAAAGACCTTAAATAAACTCTTCCTTCCATTTACATAGTCTGACAGCTTTCAACAATGAGATGACAGGTTTGGAGGATGAGGGTAGAAGAGTGAGTAATATTTGTCTTGACTTTAGCAAGACTTTTGAGGCTGCCTCTTAGCATCATCATAGACAGGCTGATGAAGTTTGGCTTAAATGAGTGGACAGTGAGGTGGACTGAAATCCAGCTGAACATCTGTGCCCAGAGTTTTGTGAAGAGTGGTATGATATTCAGAAAAAGGAAGTGCCAAGTCCTGCTCATGGGGTGGAACAACCTCAGGCACCAGTGCAGACCAGGGGTGGCTGGAAGGCAGCTCAGCAAATATTTGATGGGAAGGAATCCAGAGGGAACCAGACTCTTCTCAGTGGTGCCCTCTGACAGGGCAGATGCCAGTGGGCACAAAACAAAACTCCTGAGATTCCTGGTGAGCACAAGAGGTGATTTATACTGTGAGGATAAACAGTGGGCCAGGTTTCCCAGAGAGGCTGGGTTAAGTCTCCATCCCTGGAGATATTTAAAACCCAGCCCTGGACACAGCCTGGATGCTGCTCTGGGCATGGGGCTGGGCTGAGCTATCCATGGATTTGCCTCATTGTCTCTGTGAGTCTCTACCATGGACTTCAGATAAGGCTTGTGTTATGTCTCTGTGAAAGACTCATCAGAACTGAGGCAGTATTTTGTCCCTGTTAAAAATGTCTTTCCCTTCTTACCCATGATGCTTAATTTTCTGTACTTTGGGAAGACTACACCTGTGTGCTCTTTGTTTTCTTGTTTTTCTTGTCATGTTCTTGTTGCTTGTCAGAGAAAATGATGGTCACAGATTTTCAAATGACATAATGAAATGATTATGTTTGGAGACCAAATGTTGCTTCACTGCCAGTTAGTTCATCTCTCAATTGGGGCCTACGTGGTGAAGGCAATGGATTTAGTTTTTATTTGCCTTTGAGTTGTTATATGCACCATGTATGTAAGACTTTTTTGAAAAGTAAAGTAAGGTATGCTGTGAGTTTTCTTTACTTTTATTACCAAATCAGAAACTTCAGGCACAGAAGAAAATAGTGGAGGGAGAAAAAGCCAATAGCTCTGTGCATTCAAAGTCATGTGTTGAGTGTGCATTTATACAAGCATTGGGACAGAAACTGAGTGTGCAGGCAAGTATGACACCGTGTATCACTTCTTCATTTTTAAGCAGTTTTCCTGAGAGATTGTCTAAGAATGTTTTGTATTTAAAGAAGGAACAATCAAAAGATTTTCAGACCAGGTACTAAACTGTTAATGGAATATATTAATTATGTCTTATTTTTAGAAAAACAAATTCAAGGAAAATTTTGCCCAATTATCTGTCATGAATAAGTTGAAAAGCAATCATTATTCTAACCTGCAGTTATAAACTAACTACACTTATCTCACTTTGTATTCTTTAAAGGATATGAAAATATACTAGCTTTAGATTTTTTTGAAAGCATTATTTGGTGTGAATTTTGCTTTTTTTTTTTCCTATTTTCACTTTCCCCTTACTTGTCAACCACTGTAAAGAGGAAAGCTATTAAATTTACTCATAAATCTTAGAAATACCATTTATATTTGGGCTTCAGGAGTAGTAGGGCATCCATTCTGGCCTTAATATCACATGTTTTTGTAGCTGCTATTAAAATGTCAACATTTACTATTAATTACCCCAGAATCATACTTGCAGTATTTCTCAATAGCTAAAATAAGAAATAGCAGTACTATTTCAGATAATGTAGTGCTTAAAGTTAGAAAAATCCACCATAATTGATACTTTCAGGATTCTTGAAAATCATAAAAGGCTAGGGAGCATTAATCAAAAAAGATCAGATGAAGTACACATATGGTGAAAATTCAAGTTATTAACATCTTGCTAATTTTCTTGTTTAAAAAAAATCAGTAATAAGTTTGTGTTAGAAAAATGACAGGATATTAGGAGATTTAGTTTTCCTTTCTGCTGAATTGCCTAAGATTTTGAATTATAGGACACTGCCACTTTTGCAAGATTCTTTTCTAATTTGCTAAGTGTAAGCATTAATATTTACCTGAAAATTATTCTTTATGAAATCATTAAAAAGACAGCTCTAGTAATATTTCACTGAAACTTAACATTTATTCCAAGGAGATAAAGAGAAGACAAGAGATATAAAAAAGGAGTTATGTCTTTTTGAAGCCAATCAGTATTATTCTTATAATTTACTCATGAACATGATTTCTTTGTGATTAGTTTATTTCATGTTTAATTTAAACTATTATAACTAGAAGTGAATCTGGAATAGAAATGAGGAAGTCTATAGTGATACACAACTATTCTGAGACACCCCAAATCTCTTTTTCTCTGAGAAATTGATGCTGTTCATATTAATGTCAGGTATAATATTCTAATCTGATTTCAGTGGAAATAGAATGGAGCCCTCATTTTGAAAGATCTCAAAGACCTGTTTTTCCACTGTGTCTATAACCAGGCAGTAATTACTGGAGGTCAGAGGAAAAAAAAAAAAAAAAGTGTTTCTATAAAGGCACTTAAATAGTACACTAGGTTTTGTTTAACAAGCATTAGTGTTTACTACAGATTTTCCAAAATGGTAGAATTGTTTCATGCCCTCCACTTTTCTCTCTGCAAAGATAACATGAGCAAGCCTTTGCTGTATATTGTGTGAGCATTACCCATTGACTAATATCAGTTTCTGTCATTCAGAATAAAAATGCTTGCTCTTCTTGACATATGATCTTCAAGGAATGAGTTTGTCTTGTCCGTGACAGTTATTAAAAAACCTGGATGTGCTGTAACTGTTATGCATGACAAATTGGGGGTGCACATTTTGTCAATAATTCTCTTTCTCATTTGGGAATTACATTCTTTTTGCATGTTTGTCAGAGTTCCATACTCTCTGACCAGGTTCTTTTAGATATTCCACATGTGGAGGGAAATCTAATTCACCTGTATGAAGACAGTTGATGTTCCATGGGATTTCTGATCTAGCAGGACAGTACAAAATATACCATATAACACAGTACAAATCTAAGTTACACTTAGAGAAATACAGCAATATCTACAGTCCAATCACAAGTTTATAATACTCTCACTATCACCATGCTGGGCATCCCCCCTCGTCAGGAAGGCATAGGGGTAGGTTAAGTCAACTCAAGCCTGTGGAGCTCTTTAAAATTCCTGTGTTAATTTTTGGGTTTTATACTCTTTCCTGGGCTAATCCACAGCTTCTCTTCTTCAGATACTCAATTCAATTCAATTCAATTCAATCTCACCTGTGGTGAGATTGGCCAGTTCAGGGAGACATTCCCACTCTTCTAATGAACTCAGGGAGAAACTTTTACAATGCCTGTTGATCCACCCAGCTGTTGATAGCTGCTTACCTGAAACAAAGGCCACCCTCTGGTCCCCTTGGTGCTAAGTCACCTTCTATATAACAGCTTTGGTCAGTCAAATCCTGCATTTTTCCCTGAGCTTCATGGAATGTCTCCTTGCCCATCTCCTCTATGCCTCTTTCCATTGTAGGGGTTTATTGGTCAATCATAATGTTTTTAGAAAAGGATCTTGGGTATGAAGATGACAAGGAAGTCACATAATATTTTGCAGTGAACTTAAATATCATTTCAGGAACACATTATTTGGCTTATAAAGTCCAAAACCAGCCATCCTCATTAAATAAAATTGGATTCCTCAGCTTCTTTCTGTAGTACTCATGTATTTGCCAGATCAACAAGACATTTGAGTTTAAGAGCTAAAGTAAAAGGACTTGATATAACAAAAACTCCTGCGTTTCTTGAAAATGAAGCTATAAGTTTTATTGCTTTGTCGTGTAAACTTTCTAAATGTCAGTGTACTTCCTTGGTATTTTCAAGAAAACCCTAATAATCCAGAGAAAAGCAGACTAGCTTCTATTTATGTTAGACCTGTGGACATAATTTGTAGATCCAGAGTAGTTCTTACATGGCTGATGCAATTTAAGTGATGATTTCCCACGTCTCCCAGAACAAGCTTCTGCTGCAATGTAACCGTTCTCTTTTTCTTTCTCTGTGCACAAAGACATGCACACCCATGCAAGTACATGTATAGAAATAGATGACCCAAAAATCTCTCTACTCTAATTTTTGCTTCAGTTGGACTTGTGTTTGTTGTATGTACTTCAGCTTGATTCATGCATATTATTTCATAAGTAAAAATTTTCATTAGGTAAAAAGCACTTATAAATATTTGTGAATATGTTTTATTCTTTCCAAGTGACTTTATAAGAAGAGCGTCTTGAAGGAAATGTTCATTTCATAGCTTAAAGGCTTCCCTTTTTGGATAAACAGTTGATAATGTACTGTCCATGAAGACGTGCATTAATTACTTGTGAAAACAAATGTTCTGTTAATACAGTTTCTAACTGCAGAACATCAATGTCTGCATCTGTGTGTGCATGTGTTTGTGAGCTTTTCCCTCCTTAAGGTTTTTTGCTATTCTGAAATAATGCAAATTCTCTTTGCTTGTTTGCCAATAAGTTTGGTGATATCAAGATACATCAGAATGTCAGTGACTGCTTCTCTTCTCATTAATATAATTGGAAGTGGGTTACAACAGAAACTCTCAAGACACAAACTGGATGTGCTAAAAAAATGCACATGCTATTTTCAGAACTTATTTGCAGTGGTGGGAATGTAGAATATTTCTGAATTATAAGATGAAATGGCTAGCTTATTTCCACCATTTTTATTTATTTCTGCCATTTTTTCCCTTCCCTTTTTATTCATTTCTCCATCCAATGTGTTCTTCCGAGCTTCAGAGTCGAGCAGAGAAAAGACAAGAATTAAATAATCAACCTTCACTCCTACTATATGCTTTCTCTTCCTAGTATTTTGCTATGGGTAACTGGAACTTTCAACATATACATTATATGTTAGATATATAACTTTTAACTTATACCTATATGTTAGATATATAACTTTTAACTTATACCATTAGATAACCAGACAACTCAAGACACGGTCTTTGACAAATGATGCCACAATCAAACAATTTGTCTTTACCAACAAATCACAGATCTAACATAGGGATGTCCCAAGTCGAAGTGTCAGCTGTTAGAATTTGTTTGTTGGACCTGCGGCATGATGATTCCGCTGAAAATAGGAAGAGTTCTGCAATATTTCTTTATCAATAGATTCTCTGTGATAAATGCAAAAGAAATGATGACCAGAAAATCTATCATCCATGCAGAAACCTTATTAATTTAATTATCAGAGTAATAAAAACATATTTTCTGTGGTGTCACATCTTAAATCTCTTATTATGTATCAGCATCCTTAATATTTTGAATAAAAATGAATTTTGATGCCTTATTACCCATTGGAAAGTAGAACAACACATCACACTTGTGAATTATTTATGCTTATGGTAGCAGAATTTTTTATGTTGGTTTCTCTAAATTTGTGATCCTCAAGAAGTCCCAGCAATTGCTTGGGGTTTGAATCTAAAACATTTATTCCCCTTCTCAAAGGTGGTCTACAAACCTTTGTATGTGAATGAGGACTCTAAGCCTGAGTCTCTCAACCTCAGCATTACCATGTTCACTCACTGGAGATCACAGCCCTGGATCATGAGAGCCATAGACTTTACAACACTTTAATTCTTTTTTTTTTTTTTTTGTTCCTAGGGTGCAGGGAAAATTTCAGCACCTTCTTTTCACTCTAATCTTGCCACAAGGGAGAGTCTAAAAGTCTTAGCTTGAAAGTGAAGTTGTGAAAGAAACAAGATTAAAAACTGTGCATGGAAAAAAGTGTAGAACCTGAGATGTTTCCGTGCAGCACTTTCTGTCAACCTAATTGACTGAGGAAAAATTATTATTCATCTGCTGGAGAGCCTGAGGGCTCATAGGTCAAGTGGACCTCAAGGTACCATTTCTGTGAAACAGTAACAGATGGAGGGTATCTCTCTTGGAAAGCTGACAAAATCATAATGATAGGGGTGGGCAAGGACCTGCTGAGAACAAATACCTTGATAGCTGCCTTGGTTTCACAAAAATTGCCTTTAACAATGCTCTTTTAGGGTTATTAAAAAAAAAAAAGACCACTATTTTGATGTTGAAATAGAACCTATAAAATCTCTTCCAAAAAATGTTTATTTGTACTTTTAGAAAAACAAATGATAAATTCTTACTGTTGGTAGAGGTAGCTATCATTTTATCAAATTAAAGCCATCTATAACTTTATTTTAATTTTTTTTATTAGTTCTTCCAAGCCCATGATGTTCTTCTAGACACAGACCCAAAATGCTAGTAATTTTCAGATAATTTTCAAAAAAACCTCCATAAGGTTAAACAATTATTATATGTTTGAATGTTATTTCTTCTCTTTTTTTACTTATTTTGTGACCTTGATCTGTCTACTGGACAATATAATGTAATATTGATCCTAATTCTGTAGATTTTTTAAAATAAAAAAATACATAATATCTCTGTGGCAATGAGATATAGGATGAAAAATTGAAATACTGAGTTGCCTTAAGCTCAATGACCCTTATATATCTTGATTAAAAAAACCCTACTAATAGTGGGATTTGCTTTATCAATATGGATTGAAATGGGTGAAGCTAGGCAATTACTCAGGAAAGAATTTGCATAACAAAGATACTGCAGTCAAAGGGAAATTCCTGTAAACAGCATCCTAAAGCCAGATTTTGGAATATCCTAATTATTTTCTACACTTCATCAGTTCTTTGAAAAATAAACACTTCATCCTAAATAAGACACCACCTTGGGGGATATGACTGACCCTTGTAAAAGTGGCAATGTGGAAATGCTGTGGATAGCAGCAGTGACCACGGTGATGACAGTGCATATAAGTGTTCTTTTCCCCTTTTATGTGTAAGTAACACTTCAGAAAAGAAGTTTTAATACTTCTACTTCAAGCAAAAATTTTTCATAGCTAATATTTCTGAAATTTTCTGTATACTGCACATGATTTTTTGCTTTATAACTTTGCTTTATTGTTAGATTAAGTAATCAGTAAAAGGGCTTTGTGTTATTTGGTTTGTTTATTTTTTTATTATTTCTTTGTTTTTTGATGTTGTTTTTATCCAATTCTGGTATGCTTATTAAAAGTAAATCATTTTCTTAGACATAAAAATATCCCAATTAATAAGAAAATAGTAAGGATAATGCAGGGGTCTGTCTTCTTAACTTGCTTAATAACAAAGAAGAGTAATTACAAGAGGCTGAGGGAAGGGTGTAATCAACAATGTTTCTTAAAACCCTGTGTTGAATTAGTCTGTTTCCTTGTCTTTTGCTTATAGATGGAGACAAAGTCCCCTAAGACAATTTTTTATCCCAGGTATTCTGTATTTTTGCTACCCTCAGCCTAGAATTAGCACACCAAAACCTATGAAAATTGCTGTTTTGCAGAGAAATCAAATTAGCACTATCTTTCCCACCCTTTGCTTTTGTGTATTGCTTGTACTGAAGGACACTAAATCACAAATTTTTTACCCTTCTTTTAACTGTACATACTCCATTTTCACACAGTACATCTTCCCCATTTCTGTTTTCCACACCTTTTCAGTTAGAGGGAAGACAGCTCTTTGGTCTTTGCAATTCAGTCTTTAAGTGTTGTGGTTTGTGGCAATTTATTTACTATTCTTGCTTCTGCTGCAAGTCACTCTTGTTTACTCTGGGATTTTTTGATCACTGAAGTTCAGTCACTGTATAAGGAATTTTTATCTTTGTAGTTAAAATTTTGTTTACGTACTAGCTTGATACTAAACAACTTGAAGTGAATGCAAATTCTGTTAATTTTGTTGAACTTTTCATACCCTTTCATGGCAAAAAAATTAAGTTACATTCAAAGAATATCAATGGTTTTGTTCACCTTGTTTGCCTTTTTTGTTAGTACTATTCCTTTTCTCTGGGATAAGAGGTTGGTTGACATGGCAGGTATTATACGTTTCTTCATTATACATTACAAACTTTTTTTTTTCCCTGAACTTGTGTTGATAGGTAAGAGAAAACAGCAAAACCAGCATTCCTAAGCATGAGGAATGCACAGGAGTGTCCTAAGGACATCACTACTAAGTCAAAATCCACCTGACTATTAAACTTCTAAAAAATGAAACTGCCACTATCACAGAGAAGAGAGATAAAGAATATTTGGGTTTGCAATTCATAGTCATGCTTCACAGGAAAGATTGAAGATATAGGATATATGTATATATATGTATATGTATAGAGAGAGGATATTCTAAAATCATAAACTGGAGAGAGGTCCCAGTATCTTTTCTATGAAAAAGCAAAAAGTCATCTATAAGAAGGCATCCACTTGCATACATATTTAATGTTACCCTGCAGAGACCATGGAAACTTCTCTTCACTGGGCTGTAATTTTATGGGGGAATACTTTAGTGGAACAAAATTCCTATCTTGGTGATTTAATCTTCATGAATACGAATACTGAATTACTCTTCAGTACTTCATTATTACAATACCAAGAAATCTTTTCTAACCATGTTGAATACATGAAACAACAAGACTGTCAATGAAAAGCGGTGATGACATTCTGTTTTTTTCACATTTAACTATTTTACAAGAATTTATTAATTGCCTCTGTCAGTTGTTAAAATAAGTAAGCAAGATGCCCTCTGCACGTCTATCAGGATGACTGGCCTAATCAGGCTCAGCAAATTCAATGAGTATTTTGCTAAGCTTAATTAAAATTCAGCCCTGCATTTGAGTAAGCCGCAGTGGTTTGGCAGACCTTCAAAGGGCTACACTGCAGCACAACAATAAAAGTGATAAAGGCACACAAGAACAATAAATATAATGCAAATGTTCCCATTATTCACAAATCAGGTATGATATTGCTCCTTTAACTAGTTTCTGTTTTCTGTGGTGATAAAATTCAAATTTTTGCGTTTTTCTTTTCCATCTCTGCGAGTGTTATTCTTATCCACATACCATTTTATGGTTCTAAGTAATTGAAGTGAAATAATTCTAATAATTTAATAACAATAGGTAAATTATTGCCAATACTGAATTACATGGTTTTCTTTGATAAAAATTTCAACAGGACTTTTGCTTTGCAGTGGCAAAACTTCAGACCCTTGGGGGGTAACACCTCAGCTCGACCAGTTACTCCTTCAGGTATATTCTTCATTTACATTTCTTGACTGTATGACCTCAGGTCTAGATTTCTCCTAGCATTATGTAAATTGCAGTTCTTCAATATTAGACATGAAATGGAGCCTTCCCTGCAGGTACTTCAGTTTTGATTTATAAATTAGATTTGTATACCATCACAGATACTTGTTTTCTTTTGTTACAACATTTCTACCATTCTCCACATATGTTAAATATCTTTGGAATGCTTATTTTTCACCCCTCATGAAAAAATGTTAGTTAGACTATATTATTTCTTCGGAATTAGAGTTTCTTTTTGAAGAAAAAATTGCTATGCTTCCTTTGAATGGCAAGGGCTCTGCATCATAAATAATTTACAGCTTATTCCTATGTCTTGTGCATCATGATGGTTCCCTTACCCTTGTCCCATTAGCTTTGTATCCTGGTATGGGCCACTGATATTTTAATATTTTCTTTTCATTCTTAGCAAACACTACATGAACAGTCAATCCTGGCTGAAGATTTTTTTTTCCTTGAAAAAGTCATTACTTGGAAGAGTTATGTCATTCTCTATCTTCTGCAATAAAGTAAACTAACAACTATGGTAACAGATTTTATAATGGAAAACAAACCCATTTTTCAACAACTAGAGAAGCAAAAGAGGAGCAATCAGCAAAAACTGAAGCAAATTGCCATTACTATTGAACACTGTTACTAAAATCAGATTTTGGTCATGGGAAATAAACATTAGGATTATTTAGAATGAAAAATGGTAATGCAGAGATAAACAATGATAGAAACATCACACAGTGAAGTGACATGTCTACCTAATGACATATTGTGTACTTTGATGTTTAGTATTTGCTAAAATTCATTGTCTCTGTAGTGAATCATACACACAATCTGAATCATAATTGTTTTTCAAGATAAATAAAAAAACAGTTAAATACATATAAAACATAAGAAAATATACCTAACAATAAGAAAATTTCTGTGTTTGAGATTAAAAATATTCTTCTTTAAAATAATTTAACATGATACTAATTATACTACTTTCACAACTGAACAGAGAATAAAGAGGAGTCCTTATTCATGTGAACTCCATAAACCTTGACAAAGCAGTACAAGTAAGCATGCAGCTTCTTCCCATATCCATGGGGGAAGATGATCCATCTGCCATTTTTTCATTTCCCTTTTCTGCAAATCTAATCTGGACTTTGTTAAATGAAAACCTTTGCTTTCCTTCAACAGATGTGCAGAGAGCAGATCCTTTACTAGGTAGCTGTTCACCTATCAGTCACTGGCCATTTCTCCTGCCTCCATTCAGCCTTTCTGTTGTACAGTGACAGAAATACTTCCAGAACATTTAGGATATTTACAGGTAATGGCAAGAGGAAGAAAAGAAAATTGCAGAGCTTATGCTTTTTTTAAATTGCTTTTTTTAAATTACTTTTTTAAATTTACTTTATTATTTTGTTTTGAAGTATATGAAAATATCTTGTTAAATGAGGAAGATTACTAAACATCCAAGGTGCTGAAAGATTGTGAGTACTGCCTACAAACTATGACTAAACATTTAATTCATATTGAAAGCCATCCTTTACAATTCAGTATTTTTTCCACACATCATGACTAAGGATACAGTTATATAAATCTTTATAAATTAGGATTCTTTCCATTTTCCCCAAATTTCCTTCTGATAGCATGTACAATTAATCACTGTCAGTAAAAAGGATCACTTAGAGGCAAGATTTTTTTTTCATAAAAGTAAAGACTCAGAAAGAATCAGATTCTTTTGTAAATACCTCAGTTCTCTTTGTGCTTTGAGAGAGAAAATGTGACTAACACAATAAATGCTAAAAACTGTACATAATAAATTAGAATATTATTACAGATCCAATGAAATATTTATTTCAGAAAAGTTTGTTATGGAATTAACATAGGTCTAAAATAACTTATAATTTCCTGTTTCTCTGAGCATTAAAATAATATTTGGTTGGATGCTCTGCTTGGTCTGTAACAAAATGACTTTCAATAAACTAACATTAAATATGCTATGAGAAATTTTTAAAATAATAGGGTTCAAAGAAGTTGGAAGATTGTTCAAGTAGCTTGGTTGGGAGTTGGCTTTCCCATGTCAGAGTATGGAATGTAAAATTCCAGAGTAAAAATTCCCTGTTCATACATACATATGTCTTTCTAAGTGTGAAATTCTCCATGCTACCTCAAAGTAGGATTTTTATTTAATAATTTTAACATCAAGACCCTGCCTTTTACAAGCCAAAAATGAGATATTAGTGGAATTGAGAAACTAAGTTAGATCTAACCTTTAATACAGATGTGGTATAACAGTCAGGTATGTACCTGTATATAATATTTAAACTGAGAGACAGTTGCATTTAATCAGACTTTCCTTACACAAGTCTCTAGCAGCATAATGCCACTGAACAATTTTCTGGATGATTTTTCTGCATTGAAGAAAGGCTTTTTTTTTGCAAGAAAGGCTTTTCAGGTGCTGGCAGCATTCATCAAAACTGCTGTACTAACCACAGAAATTACTCTTTTGTTTCCCATTTCAGTGCTCACAATTGCTTTCTCCTCTTTCCTTCAGTGCTTGCAAGGGTTGTCACCTTGTAAAAGTTTTGGGGCTTTTTTACCAATCACATGTTCAGGGTTTCCACAGTAACTATATCATACAATATCTGCCAAAGTACTTTACCAGTTTGTGAAACTTTTTCATTGTCTTTGTCTGCTTTCATAAGAACATTAGTAGTGATCCTCTCTAACTCTATGGGGTGCAGTTTTGTCTGGGATTAACAGATACAACATTTTGCAAATTAGGAAGGAAAAACAGCATAGAATTTATAGCTGAATTTTTTATTATTCATAGGTATCATTTTAACTTTAATTAATCTGAAGAGACCTTATTAGAAAAACTATATTGGAAACTAAATAAGAAATGGAACTGAATTGAAGATTTGTTTGATACCATGTCAAGTCTCTAATTTGACTCTGGGCTGATGTGCAAGTGCCTGTGCCAGCATGAGGGAATAAGTGAAATTTTACCTTTGGGTCAGAGCTGTAGGGGTAGATGAACTTCAAACAACTGGGCAGCCACCATCAGGAATTGGTCAAATCTGACTGTCTGGAAGCAAAGTGTCACTCACAGCTGAAATTAGTGTAAATCAAGCATGAGATTTATAATTACAGATATTAAAATACTTGGCATTATTAAAGTTCACAAAAGCTAACAGCTAAACATTCCAGCCTCCACAGCAGTGCTGGGAGATGATCAACAGAAAACTGTTAATGTAGTAGTTTAATAATAGTTAATATTAGTTGAAGGTTTAATGAAAATATGACAGCTGAAGCGCAGGAGCTGAAATTTGTTCCTAGATGTTCCACTAGAATTTACTGTTAGAACTGCAGATTTTACTTTGTATTTTGTCTTGTTTCTGAAATTGCAAGATTAGTAACAAGCGAAACTCAGAGCTGGACAAAAAAAAGGAAAAAAGAGAAGCTGTTCCCAGAGCCCTCACACATGGTATAAGAAAAGCAGAAAGAGACATGCATAGTAAAAAGTTCTGGCAGTCAGGACCATGGATATCTATTGCTTGTAAGGACACTACTGCAATTACTATTTTCATTTATGTATTTTAAAAATAAAATATGTGGTCATTTTTTGTGGTTGGTATGCAGTTTGTTGGCTTTGGTTTGGGTTTTGGAAGTTTGGTTTGTTTGTTTGGTTTGGGGGTTTGTTTGTTTATTTTGGTTTTTTGTTTGTTTGGGTTTTTTGGGGTTGCTTTTTTTAAGATATGCATTTACATATGGTTAAAGCAGAAAAGTATTCATGGCACCTAAAAGCACAGCAATGAAAAAACATCAGGCAAAGATCACGAGTAAAGCAGTAAATAAGTGCTTCAAACACTTTGAGTATTTCAAGTTCTACAGTTTAATAATGGCTACACCAAGGCTTGAGAGTATCTTTATGCTCTTTATTAAAATCTACATCCCCTCCTAGAATTCTGCTTTATGTTCAGCACTTCATAACTGCAACAAATTCCAAGGTAAAAATAAACGTGAACCCTGTGTTGGTTTGCATACAGCCCCAGTGCTCTGCCACATTCACCTCTGTGAATCAGCTTAGCAGGATTCAGGGGCAGTTTAAAACTGTACAGACTGCCTGAGCTACACCTGCATGTTTGTTTATCCACCACAGAAACATCTCATGGTGTGCCTCGGTACCATTCACACAAACACCGTGTTCATATCTATCTCATGCATGTTTAATATGTATGTGCATCATATTCCATGTCCCTTTAACTGTGCTCATGAGGGTTTAATCTACCTTCAGACACAAGATAATTTCCTATGTCTTACTTCTTATTAGAAAGTATTTGTCTGCAAGGTGGAATTTGACTAAAGTGTATTTCAATATTTAAGTGTTCAGCAGCATTAAGCCTAAAAATCAGTGTCATTTTAGGAAACGTCATCTTATTTTACCCTGATATTTATAGATTGTATCATTTAATAATGCTGAATTTATATTCCTAATTTTCATTCCAGTTCAGATTATTTCAATATTTAAGAGTTGAGGGGATTGAGAAGGGAAAGATTTTTATTTTGCTTTCTTACTCTTCGTCTGGTAGTGTGAAAAGAAGCATAACAGCATTGTGATTGAAGTAGTTTTGACTGACAAAAATAGATCTTTTCATATTTATTCTTTTTTAAAATTAAAACTTTGGCAGTGACCTATGTATAGCTCATTTCACTTTATGTTGTTTTGTTCTGTTATTTTGGGCATTACAATTTTCAGAGCACAAAAGGGATGAGAAATGTTTTGCACTCTAGGTCAGCATGGCTTTAAAGATCACAACTTTTCTGAAACACATGGGTATATGCACAAACTGAAGTTATTTTATAATCTTTGAACCCAAGAATGTGTCAAACTGACTGCATTAATTTATTTGTTCTTGTGCCTTCTATTTAGTGCTATCATCTCATGTCTGTATACTTGAAAAAAATGGCTGGACTGTTAGGTTCTAATCCTATAAATTTCTCTTGATTCAATTATTTAGGCAAAAAATGTGTTCCTAGGAGTTTCTGGGTGGCATGAAGTCCATGGTCCTGTGGCATAATCAGCTAGGGAGTCATAGAAAAATGATTTTGTCTTTTTACTTTGTTGATCATGAAATTTATGATAAATTGTTGTTTTGAAAAATGTGGCTTGTTGAAGTGGATTTTGATACATGAGATTAAAATGATGCTAAGAGTGATATCTGAAAACAGTATTTGAACATTTATTTTCCAATAGTTTCAAAAACTAATAAGGTGGCATGTATTCCTATGCTGCTGTGTTTCTGAAGCTATTATTTTCTTTCACAGAAGTAAATTAAAAAATCCTTTCTGAGTTACAGGCATGAGGCAAACTGTGCAAGTATTGTTTTCCTGCCCCACCCAGCAAAAAAAGGATGTGGCTATAAGATTATATTATAAGATCCATCAATGGATTTCTTTTTTCAGAAGTATTAGTATTATTATAAAGTGCAAATCCTGACTATCAGGTGTAATAGCAGCACAAGTCCTTATCTGGAATCAGTCAGGATAAATGTACATGTAAATGTACAAGGCACTCTGTAAGTGGATCTCACTGTTTTAAGCCACTAAGTAACCCTTGCACATAAATGTGGTGAACCAATCCTCCCAGTCAGTGTTGATCTAATCCTAAATATGCTGCTTGGTTGGGAAATACAAAACTTTGTCTTGTGGGTGTAGGAAAATGAGAGAAAATGACTGTTAGTGATTTGCACAAGGCTACATAGTAAATGAGATGAGGCTAGAGCTTCTGAATCTCTTATTATGAAATCATAATAAATTTTATTAAATTATTGATATTTTAAGTATAATTCTGTTTATATATTTATAAAATAGCTTCTTAAATTTTAAGTTACACAAGTCCTTTAGTTGCAGCCTCCTGATATAACTAGCTTGTGTGCAATAAAAAAATGCCGGGCATAAACGTATGCTTAACTATATCAAATTAACAGCTGTAAAGAAGTGATTACCAGAAATTAATTTAATATAATGTCTTTGCTGTAGACTTAAAAATTCACATAAGCAAATGTTGATTTATATGTTGAACTTCAGATTTTGCTGAGGAAAGTTTTAGGAAAAGGTCTTTCATCCCCTTTTGACTTCAAATCTTCACTTAGTATTCTGTTCATACTCAATTTTAATTGCTACGTTATGGTTTGCAAAGATGGTATGCAGCTGTAAAATGCTGCACTTTATTGCTGCAAGAGGAATATTTATCTGAACAGATACATTACTGTTACTGTAAAGAATGGGCCTATTTTACTTTATCAGCAGCTGAGGGGAAGGTTAATGGCTGTGATGTATCTTTTACGTTGTCTGTGAAACATGGAGTGCTCTGCACTGTTAAGATTTACAGTGTGGAAGACAAAGCGTGTGCTATTCCAAGCACTCTCTTAACAGCAGGCTGTAAACTTGGGAATTAACTTCAAAACCCCTAAATATCTTAAAAAAACATTAGGACTGGAAAAGAAAATAATTTCTTCACATAAATTCATACTTTTAAGCCTAAGTGCACGGAAAGACCTTATAAATTTTCCAGATGTCCTAAGCAAGCAAAGAATGCAAATGACCAGGATGTTTTCAATGTTCATTGTATTCATCTGTAGTGGAGCAGGATACAGAAACAAAATCATATAAAAATGGTTTAATTTTCATTGGAGAAAGAGTCAGTACCTTCAGCAAGGACATGATCACCCTTTAGCCTGCTATTGGGAGGTCCAATCTATTCAGCAAGGGCCAGGTGGCAGCTTAGATCTATATGAATACAGTGATAAATATCAAGGATAAAGGAGATAGTCAGTTCTTGGGGTTTCCATATTTTTTTTTTCCTGTAGCTGAATAACAATAGAATGGTGACACATTATCCCACTGGGATGAGGTATCCCTATGACTGCTAGCTGGACTGCTGTAGGGTCACTGCAGTTCTGGCAGGACTGACTCTAATGCCATTCAGTACAGGAATAATTAGGACTATGTCCATTAAAGATTATGTATTCTGTACTTGTGAAAGCTAGTGATAACACATATAAAGTCTGATCACTTGAACACAATTCAGAGCTCTCTTTTAGACAACTGAATCATACATCACACAGGAATGGTTAAGCATGTTTTAGTTGAGCATGGTTTAGTGAGGTGTTAGGGTATAGGTTGGACTCGATGATCTTTAAGGTCTCTTCCAACCCTGTGATTCTGTGAATTCTGTGAATGTTGGAGTAGCATCATAAACCACCAAAAAGACAACTGAGAACAGTCCCAAATGAGTGTGTTTATTAGAACTATCCAGTAAGACAGAAGTGCGACATTTGTTTTTGTCATTCATTTTTTCTAGAGTCTAGATAACTCCTTTGTATGGCTTGAGCTTTCATTTATGTGCCTGAATGTTTGGGAGGGCTTTTATCCCACATCTGTGCAAAAAGGTGTGCTCTGCACTTCCTCTGTGCAGCTCTCCTGTACTGGAGAAGAAGGAAGTTTCATTAGGTATGGAAAAGAACATGAAAGACAGTAATTTTCCAAGTAGACAATTCAAATGTTTGGAGTTGTCTGTTTTATCCCTTGCTTCCACAGGCATCAATATATTTGTACAAATTTATTAATTTAATTTGAAACTATTCCAAGAGGCCAGGAATCAGATCCCACATCTCTATCCTCCCAGATAAAGAGATATACCACTGAGAAACAATGTCAAATTCTTGTTTCTCTGCTGTTTGTAAAACTGATACTGGAGTTCCCTTCACCAAGCTGACCCACCTTTAATTTCAAACAGAGGAGTAATACTGATGTCCTCTATAGGACAATCATAATTAGTGGTTACAAACATTTCCTACAGCTTTGGTTTTAAATACAACTCTATTGGATACTGCAAATTGCCATAGTACCAGACTATGTTCTCTTAGGATTAAAAATTGAGGTTCCTGGATCATGTTCTATTTTCTTCCTAATCTAGGATCATAGTAATACTGAACAAGTTCAAATGTAGAAGGAGCATCAGAGCAAGAAGCCACTTTGAAGTTCCTCAGGTAATAGTAATGATGTTAATTACTACGTACAGAGTTTCAGGGTTAGACAGAAGATAAGTTAAATATCTCAGAATCATACCTGTTAAGGTGTGACTTTAAAAAGACACTTGAGACTGTTCTCACAATGTAACAATCAGAGCATGGCTTTCTTTTTGCCATATAATTAATTACCATAAAATGGACTGCCTTTGTTACCTGCAGGGGAGAGTCTGTCCATGGACCTTCAGCTGTGTTAGCAGACAGTTCATGTACATTCATGTACATGTAGAGAGAGTTGGAACCACCATAATATCTCAGTAAATAATTTGATACATTTTCAGGTTTTGAAATGTAAAAGTTTGTTCTGAGAAGTGGAAGGAAGGATATCAACAGGGTCATATTGATATTACATATTAGAGTTTGTACATTGAACTCTCTGACTTTCTGTTTTGTAGCTAAGAGAAAAATGTTCAACAGATTCACATGATTAAGTTTTCTCTATTTTATTTATCCATCCGTAATTTACACTGAAAGACTTGAATTAAAAGCTAGGCTTATCTTGATAAAATCTTCCAATGATTATTAATTTTATTTCCTGAAATATATCAGGTTTTTGTTTTCTTTTAAGCCATTTTGGTTTGGTTAGGTTTCCGAGATTCTTTTAATATATTGTTCTTTTCAAAATGCAATCAATTATTATAGCTTCAGAGCTTCACTTTGAGTATTTTTGTGATGGTGTATAGTTCCATGGAAGAAATAAGTGTTTTCCTAGTAAAAAATTTATTATTTTGTTTTTGTTTAGTACTACAATACTACACCAATCAGAGAAAATTAATTGAAGTTCTATGTATAAAAATTATCTTTCCACAAAATGATAAAGGGAAAGATAACTTTCTTCCTTTAGTGAAGCTTTCTCAGTCCACAGGGAAGATATCATTAATTGCCTGTTTCTCTTTCTTCTCATTTGATTATTTCAGATAATCTTCACAGACTTTCCAAACTTTTCAAATGAGAACATCCTTCTTTTCTTTATAGTAAAGTGTTAAGAACATTAACAACCTTCCATCTGCAATGTTTCATAGTCTGTCAGACTTAGCAGAGAAATACTTTCCATTTGACATGAAATATCTTTATGAGAAAGAGCTGTAATAGCCAATGTTGCTATAAATGTATATATGTGCTAAAAGTAAGGGTGTAAAATATAAGACTTTTTCTTTAAACAAGTAATCAGACACTGGTTTGTTTATTAATTTTTTTTTCTCATACACAGTGCTGAATAGAGGAGGTCAGTGTAGGAAGCAGCTGGGAAATTTGGTTGTGGGTGCAGGTCTGAGATCCTAACTTATCTGCTCTTCAGCTTTAGGAAAACTTCACACTTCTTGTGTCTCATTTTTGATAACCAAGGGGATTTTTTAAAAAATTAACTAGGTGCTATACAATTAATACTGCGTACATAGAAAAACAGAATATTTTGGATTGTAAGGGGCCTTTAAAAGTCATCTAGTCCAATCTCCCTGCAATGAGCAGGGACATCTTCAACTAGATCTGGTTGCTCAGAGCCCCTCCAGCCTGACCTGGAATGTTTCCGGAGATGGGACACCTACCATCTACCTCTCTGGGTTATCTGAACAATCTGTTCCATTGTTTTAACTCACTTCATTGTAACAGATTTCATCCTTATATCTAGGCTGTATCTGCCCTCTTTTAGTTTAAAACCACTGCCCCTTTTAAAACAGGTCCGGCTAAATTCTACATTTCCAATTTGATTTTGTGGCTCTTCCCATTCTTTTTCTTATTTTGTGGTAGCTAGAAAATGTCATTTCTTTTTATCAGAAAGAAATGCATTATTTAAAGGTTGTGTTGTCCATCTTTGTTGCTTCTGGTGACATAAAGGCTTCCTTGTCCCCAGTATCAGCTCATCTGGTCAGAGCATGGTGCTAATAATGCCAGATTTGTAGGTTTAGTCCCTGTACAGGCCATTCATTTAAGAGCTGGACTTGATGATCCTTGTGGGTCCCTTCCAACTCAGAATACTCTATGATTCTGTGACATGTTCTGATGTATTTACTGCCTCTCTTTCAGGGATCATGTTGTCATGATACTTGCTTGAGAAGAAACGTCCTAGAAACTGGGGGCTCATTTATTTGAATGTTTTGTATTAGTTGTTTGTTTTATTGCTAAATTCAGTCTCAGTTTGTTGAACTACTCTCTGATTATGCTAGGTCTAGTATCCATATAGCTCAAACTGATGTCAGGTTTCCCAAGCCTTCTTTGTAGAAACTACCTTCCAACATATTCCAAGGAGTGCAGTGTCTATGCATTTCTCTCTTTCTTGCAGCCAAACTCTGAACATGCCTTTCCAAGATGAGTGATGATACAAGTAAATCATTTGTGACCCCTGCAGCAATGCCAAAGCTGAAAAAAATCCTGTTGAAAGCCATTAACAGCCGTAACATCCTGGATTCATAAATCATTTGTTTCAGTTTTGAGCTGTTTGGGTTTTTTTTCACTCCAGCCCTTAAGGAAAGAAGCTGCCACAAAGCAGAACTGTATAAGGTTTAGGTGTGAATGCCCTAAATTCATTCCATGGCTCCCTGTTCCTGTGTCTGTTCTACTTGGTAAAGCTATCTGCAAGCCTCCAGGTGAGAAAACAAGATGATGTAAGCGAGAAGACACATTTGTGTTCTGCCAGCATCATGAAAAGACTAGCTTTCTCAAAAAACAAACAAACAAACAAACAAAAACAACAACAACAACAAAAACCAAACCCAACAACAACAAAAAAACCAACCAGATATTTCACTTTAAATTATAACTTCTAAAAGACAATACAGAATAGAATTTAAATAATGAAAGCTTCTACTAGAATAGCTACAGATTTAAATAGTACACTTAGTTTCTGGAGGCTACATAATTCCCTTCAAACTAAAGTTATCATAAGCAAGTAGATCTGGGATTAAAATATTAATAATGAGACCACTTTAGGCAACCCAGAACTCCTTAGTCTTCAGAAATTTGGTTCCCAGCACTGAATTTTGCAATCAAATTAAAGGATTGAAAACTTTGCCTCACATTTCAGTGGTATCAAAATTTAGGAGCAACAAGATGTTCTCTTCTAATACTGAGGGTTTTTCCACATCTTGGTGTCCTTCTAAAGGCCTCATTGTATTCAGGTTCTATTTCCATTTTTTCTTTTACAAACCTCTCTCAGTGTAATGCTATCAGTGAGAAGAAATACATATCATAAACCTGGGATAAATAATGAGAATTTACATTCCCCGGTCAGGTTAATTTTTTTGTTTGGTGGGTTTTTTTTGTTTTGTTTTGTTTTTGATTTTGATTTTGTTTTTTTTTGTTGTTGTTGTTTTTTTTATTTTTTTAAGAACACATATTCTGCAGAATTCACATCCACTAAGGTCTAGCTGCTGTATGTAAATGAAATATACTAGTAGTTATTAATGGTTGGAGATATATGTGCCATTGAGGGTTTTCACGGAGCAAGCATTATAGATCTGAAAGATCCCTAGTTCAAAATGTATGTTTACTTATGCTAGAAAATATTCCTAAAATTTCTTACTTTCCAAAGTGTGTCGACCAAAATCATAAGACTGTTTTTTCTCAACTGTTAAACTTTTTAATAATGCCATCAGTCTCATTATTTGAACTGTACTTATGATCACTATGGAAACTCAGATTTGTGACTCAGTTTTTCAGATTCAAAGGGCTTATTTCATCTAATTTAGGTAAATAAGATGGGATTAACATCTCTCCTCAATAAAAAAAGTCTGGTTTTTTTGTTTGCTATCACAGAAATATCTAGTGTTTTTTGATTTTTCTGTTTCAGTTATTTCAGTAACCTAATACTAAAAAGACATAGCAAAAAGCTGCCTAAAACAATGCAGATAGTTCTATTGAACAAGAGAAAAGCAAAGTCACAATATATTAGTATGCAGACCTTTTTAAAAACATTGAATAAAGGTCAAAATCTTTTGAGAGACAGATTACTGAGGTAAAAAGATATTTTCCATATGTTGAACTTTGTTTCTTCTGTTCTTCTTGCCTTTCCTTCTTGCCTTTCCTCTTCCTAATTCCTATTTGGAAGATAAGAACCAAATAAGATTGTTATACTACTGCTATTGTTATCACTACGTCAATCCATATCACTATTACTTCAATTTTTCTTTATTCACAAGTCTGAGGACCTAGAATGTGGTGTAAAAGCATCATACACAGATTTTTCTGTTTTTTAAAAGAGTGAGTTGTAATATTATTTGGTTCTCTCTTGTTACAATCCCATAATATTATCCATATAGCCTTGTCAAGTGATTTCCTGAAGCTCTTCTTTGAGACATTTTTATTCTAGAAGTTATTCATTCTGTAATCCAAAAGCATTGCCAAAATTAAACCTTCCTAAGTATTGTAAGGGTAAGATAGTCTTTCTGCATCACTTATATCAAAATGCATCTGCTTAATAGCAGAACTTACCTCACCCTAAAAGTGTACATCTGTAGTGCTTCTCTTAAAAAAATAAGTTGAGATACCATTTAAAACTCAATCTCTATACTTAAGTTTGAATTAAGCAAACAAGAATTCAGACGTGTCAATTTTGTGTATTGGAGACATGGGGAACCTGTTTTAAGGAGAAGTTAACAGAAACATGCATGGTATGTTCCCAGCAATGGACAAGCAAATTAGGAAAAGAAATGGCAAAGATGATTCAATGTTTGCTTTTCTTCATGTCTGCTTTGCTTGGGAGCCTGGGGGAAATGTGTGTGTGCATGTACCTGTAGGGTCTCTCTTTGCCCCTTCAACCTTAAGGTGCTACCCCTCCTTTCCCTGGAATTGCATGGGTGTTGAACCAAATAGAAAATCCTACAACCCCAATAAGACAATATTTCGTTAGGGCCAGCTCAGAGAATTGGGAGATTTTAAGGATTTTCTTTTCTGATATCTCTTGATGTCACCCTGAACCTCTAGTGCATTTTTGCTATAATACTTCTAGCTAACCCTTTGAAGGAGAAATATATGAGGACAAAAAATCTGAAACTGATATTAAACTTCTCTCAAAAGCATACTCAAGTTCAGCTTGCTACAACTACATGTATTTTCTCCTAAACTTATCATACTTCACTGAAAAGTTAATTTCATTTTTATGCCACTACTTAGAATATGTATAGTAGGCTACCATTTATCTTGCATTTTCACTAGGCTTAAATAATTGTGATTATGTAAGAATGAAGATATAGTGATAATACATCTATTAAATATTGTATTTTTAATCAAGCATTGTCTGATTGTTACAGATTTCAAAAATAGAAAACTAAAAGGAGAAAAATTTAATTGATTGAAGTGTCCATGGATTGGTTAGTGTGGATAGTCTCCAAAATTAGAGAATTATTTTAATGTTTTAGTTAACAGAGACAATTACTCAGCTTCATTACAGAAACAAGGTCTATTGAAAGAAATGGAGAAGTGACACATATTGTTCCCATTGCCAGACAAGCATCCCTTCCATAAGTTTACAAAAACTGATCTTATTTTTAAGATGCAGTTTCAATACAGAAATGTGGAAAATAACAGGAAAACATGCCTGAGAAATTTTATTTACAAGGTCAAAATCCTATACTGCAGAAAGGTGGATTTTGCTCTTGTTGCTGTAGATTATATATTTAAAAAAATGTCCCCTGGGTGAATTTCTTGTTGAGGAAGAAGACTTGCTTAACTTACTCATAGACCTAGAACTGCATAGTTACTTTCTTTACCCTCAATCTTACATAATATGAGGAAAAATGAAAAGATTTGTTTCATAGTCTATGTTCTCTGACAGAAAAAAAAAAAAGGCATTTTCTCTTCAAGCTAAAGTAGTTAATTTATTTATTCTTTCTTTTCTGTGGCTTCTTCAGAAAAAGAGATTTAGACCTTCCCTCTACTATCATGTACAGAATTTAGAATATACTTTCTCAACAATTCTAATGTAAAGTACAATAATAATTTAACTATATTTTCTGATTCCTATAAGAAAATCATCAGAACTGTAAATGGATCATCAATGTTGAAATGAATATACAGAGACTCTTCTCATACTGAGCACCAAAATTTCCTGTGATTGTCATTTTTTTTAGCAATAAGAGCACCTTATAAGGTCTGATTTTTCCATCAGATCTTAGAGTTGGGTTTTTAATGAAGAAAATAGGGGGAATATTTCAAAACTGGGGCATAAAGAAAGAAATGTAATTTTAGCTAGGGCTTGAGTCCAAGATGCTCACGGCAACTTACTATAGCAGAAAGGGATTTGTAATAAAGTGAGTTCATAATTGTATGGTCTGAAACACACAGGCAGCAGTCAGCAAATGTTGAAGTTCAAGCCAATTCCATGCTTAACATTTGCTGAACTTTTTATCTTCATGCAACAATGATCTTTTTACTAATACCTGCTTTTAATCCAACCAGTGACATTGTTTTCAAGTGTCACTGCTGCCTCATGAGCTTATTTAAACATGTATTCAGGCAAGATGAACATTCCAGTGTGCAAAAATTGGCTAAAATACAAAGTTTTTCAGCAGTCATTGAATTCAGAATTAAGAAATGAAGATTAAGATTATCTAGTTAAAGATTATCTAGTTTCAATCCTCCTGTCATGGGCAGGGACAACTTCCAGTAGACTGGGCTGCTCAAAGCTCTGTCCAACATGGCTTTGAACAGTGACAGGGATAGGGCTTCTCTGGGCAACCTGTGCCTGTGTCTCACCACCCTGAGAGCGAAGAATTTCCTCCTAATATTTGATCCATACCTACCCTCTTTCAGTTTGAAGCCATTTCTCCTTGTCCTGTCACTACATGCCCCTGTAAAAAACATCTATGGCTGCCTTGTAGCCCCCTTTAGGCACTGGAAAGTCCTATAAGGTCACCCCAAAGTCTTAAATTCTCTCAGCTTTTCCTCATAGCAGAGGTGCTCTGTCCCTCTGATCATCTTTGTGCCTCCTCTGGACTCACTCCAAGAGGGCCCTGTCCCTCCTGTGCTGATAATCCAAGACCTAAATGCACCACTCTGGGTGGGGGTTCAGTACATTGTGATTAAAACCATTTAGTCTGTGAACATTCTTCATGTTCCGAGGTTGGAAGAAAAGACTTTGTTTTGCAGCTCAGCCTGGCATCTTGAATTGATTCAGTTTAATCAATTCATTGAGATAATTTTCCAGCATTGCAGTGTAGAAATATGAAAGGTATTTCCAAGGATTATAGCTGATGTAAGCGTGCAGTTATTTTATTTGAGATCAAAAGACAATTGACAGTGCACTATCTGGGTATTTAATGATTTTATCAAAATTAATTTCTTTCTTTTTAATTTAAAAAGGTAAACATGGTCATCAGTCTGCTATGAAAGAAACAATTCTGTGTTCAGATGCTCAGCTACTGAATGAAAAGTACATTATACCTTTATTTTTTTGTGATGCTTTTATTATGCAAATATTATACCAATATATTTCTGTAAAATATACTCACATTTAAAGCAAGGACTTTACTTTTCTTCCTTAGCTGTTAAAAATTTTGTTTAGGTTCCTCTTCTGGTAGACTCTTTATAAAGACAGCATGTTACGCTGAGCCAGCAGAGATTAGACTAAATGAGAACACACTTGCTATAAATTTAACAGGGTTCATTTTCTGAAGCAACTGCTTTATGCATCTGCAAATGGAAAGAAATAGAGCAGCAAACTTATAATTTTTCCTACACATGTAAAAACTGAAATAGTGAATGTCTTGATTTAAGTCTTCAAAGAAATATTGTTTTTATTAGGTATAGAACAGAGTACAATGCTCAAAAAAGAGGGGGATGATGGAGGATTTTTGGGTTTTGTACCTGCCGTAAAAAAATAACTATTTCCTTTTTTACTTCTCCACAACATTTTTGCAAATATTGGATCACTGCCACTGTAAATAAATCACTGGATTGTACCGTTCTGTAAACTTCTCCATTAGTGATTGAATGAGGCTAAAACATTCCATAAGTTTCAGTAGTGCATGTAAAATCTGTTTCTACAGCATGTTCATTCCAGATTCGATCCATTTCCTCTTCAAGTCACTAATAATAATTCTACTGACTGGAATGCAACAGGATCACTAGGTTGCATATCAATTGCTGTTAGCCCATAAGGTGATTGAGTTTAAAGGCAGGAATAGCCTTTCTGGGAATTGACTTTTAAAACTATCCAAGATAGGTGTGTACTTGAAAGATAAGTACAAAAAAATTGTCCTTCTTCACATTTCCTGCTTATAAGTCAGCTTTTGTGGGTATCAAACAGAGTAATGAAAATATAGTGTGTGATCATGAGTGCTTAATGTAGACTTGACTCTTCAGAATTCTTTTTGTCAGAAAGTATTACATGCCATGAGTTTGGAGTTTTTAAGTTATATTATACAAACTCAGAGAAACTACTCTTTTCATATAGTAACATATTAAAAAAAAAATCAGGCTTCTCAAAAGTGGCATGTCTAGATAGGTCTTGGACAAAATGAAAAGAAGGAAAGAGCAGGAGAATAAAGAAGCTACTAATCCAAAAGATATGTAAGATAACTCTCTTTCACAAGGAAGTTATGTACTCATGCAAAAGAGCTGTCAGACAGTAATGACACTTCAAAAAGCAATAAAATAATATCTGATTATAAAGATTACAATTAATGCATTTTCAGGCCATAGAAAATAACTTTTTAGTTTTTTTTCTAGAAATAATAATTACATTCTTGGGTAGCTAACCTTGAAGTGGCACTAGACTTTTTTCATTTATTTCATAGAAAATTTCTGCATGGTATGTTAGATTTTTAATAGAATTTTTCAACATAAAATCAGAAAACATTTTCATAATTGTATCTGTATGATATCTTTCAAATCTGTGTATTGTTCTTCATGATAAAATTCCGTATGTCTTTTCTCCCTCTTTTAAAGTACAATCTAATGTAAGGGTAGAATATCTTGTATAGAATACAGATAATAATCAGCAAAAATAGTGATTCAGCATTGTATGAAAATAAAATTTGGGGTTGGTAATTTGTTACATTTTATTCTGACATTAATATATGTTAATTTCACCCTATCTATAATCTGACTATCACATCGAGTAATATTTAGTACTTTTTTACCCATTAACTATGAGTCACATATAGAAGTCTGCTGCCAGGAAAATTGGCTGAATAAAAGTTTCACAATATTATTCAAGGATGGATGTATGTATGTATGTATGTATGTATATGAATGATGTATTTATATTCTGGAAGAAATTAGTGTTGCAGATTTGTATTACTAGAAACTGGAATGTGTAACTTTAAAGGAAAATGTTCTTTATATATGTTTTACCGTGTGCACTAACTTTATAGTGGCTTTGTATATTTATTGCATCTTATTTGTACATAGTATTAGTATGTTCACCTGGAAAATAGAGGTGAACAAACCAGGTGCTTAATATTGCAGTCTTAATATATTTTACTCCAAAGCTATAGAAAGCAATATGAATGCAATCTATTTCTTTTACCAAATCTGTGGTATTTTATAAGAAAAAAAATCTGGAATTTTTAAATTAATTGTGCAGAAATAGTTTCATGCTAACTTTTCTGCTTTGCTTGACTATTTAGACTGAGTGTCATAGCTCTGAAAGGGAAAATTGGTAATGAAAATACCTGATTGTACTTTTCTGCCATAGCTGAAGATGAGAGAGGAAAGATAGAACAGGGAATCAACTGTAAGGCTAAAAAGCCAAGAGGACATGCATGTGAGGGTTTTCCAAGATCTGTGGGCACTAGAAATGCATTCAGATCTTTCAGTGGTTTGGTTTCAGTGTCAGCTTCTTGGGCTGAGAGGAAGATCTTCCAGTTAAGAGCATGCGGTGTGGAAGTCTACGCAGCTGCACTACAGGGTGTGTCAAAATAAAAAGGCAAATTTATCTACATCTAGAACTTTAATTTTAGAGGCTTGTCTGAGCATGACTTCATTGCAGAGGTCCTAAACATCGTATGTCAAGGCTTTTAAGTCACTGAGGCCTTTGCAGCTTCCAGCTTCTGGCGTTTTTTCATTAGAAAGTCTCCTGTCTCTGTGAGTTGCACAATTTTGTAGCATCGTTGATTATAGTCAATCACTTCTTTTCTCTGGATCAGTTGCCCCAAATGATATACTGACCTGTAAGCAATTGAAATGTTCATGGTCAAACAAAAATAACTGATCTCAGTTCTGTGTCTTTGTAACTGACATTTAATTACATGCCATTCCAAGTTTCCTGGACATGGAGGAGAATCAGGACCCTACTATTTCCTGTGGAAATACTTGTCTCTCTCAGTGCTACCAACAGGTTCTGTCTGTTCAGCACAATTATTAAATAGGAAGTTCTGGTATTCTCCCCTTACCCAAATAAACTCACACAAGCTAAAATTGCTCAACATATCCTAATGTCTGTAGAAATAGTAAAATGAAAGTGTAAACGTTTTCCTCAGTCTTTGATATGACTTTTGATGCAGATAATGATGACTCATTTCACTAAATGTTTGGACTTTCATTTGCTTCTGTCTTGCTAAAGCAGATATTTATGTGATTTTCTTCAGCTTAAGTAGACCTTTCATTTAAAAGAATATTGAGAGTTGGATCCTTATTGACAATGAAATAAAAGAGGGAACATCAAAGTACTCTTTCCAATTATAAGAGCATGTGCACACCATTTCAGGCCCCCACAGCTTAACTGACAGCATGGGTGCACCTTGGGGAGGCATGTGCTCTAGGAATTGGGGCACATGCTTGCATAGAAGAAACTAGTCCAGAAAATTTAGCGATCTTTTCAGGGGAAGATGAACATATCAGGTTTTTTTTGTACGTAGGTTTGAAAATAGGTAAATGGTTTCAGTAATTGTTGTAAGAATTTTAAAACTTTTCTTAACCCATGAAAGAAGAAATAGTCTTTTAATATACTGTCTTCCTTTACTCTTATATTTAGCTAATTGATTTCAATTAAAAATAAAATTCAACATTTTTTTTCAAAATCATTGTAAAGTTTTTCTTTTCAAATTTGCAGCTCTTCAGACACCACAGATTTATAGCATGTGGATCGTATATTTTTGATGTAGATGATGCTTACTTTGGTATTGTGGCTTTGAGCCCTTGCTCTGATAACATAGCATACAAAGAGGTGAAAATAGCCAAGAGCTTTTTAACCAATGCTGTGTTCTTTAACTGAATAGAATATTCCCCTTTCATTAAATAGATTCCAAAGCTAAATGAAATAACTCAGTAAGGACACCTCATTTTACAGTAGTGCTAAAGCAGCAATAAATGTTACATTATTAAGTCAATGGCCTTATTTTCCCCACTTACTGTACTTTGATTTGTCTTTGGACATTCTTGGAATGAATAGTTTGGCTTCTTTTGCATGAAACTAAATCCAAATCTCTAGTTGTGATTTTGTGTTCAGTCTGTAAAGCTAGAATAAAACAATCTAAAGTAGAACCTGGAAAAATATCTATCATAGAGATAAAGTACACAACACAAACTCTTTTGCTGTCTGCATCAGTTTTGGTGGTACATAGGGATGTACACTGAATACTGTATTTATTTATTATAGGATTTATAAACCAGGAATTTTTGATGTCAAGAGGGCTTGGCTTACATTGGGTTTTTTTTTGTTTTCTTTAATGAATGAAACTAGCAATTTGCTAAAATCTGTATACTTTTGCTTTTATAATTAAATCTGTTCCTGTCCACACAAGAAGTAAAGGAGTAAATGCAATTATTTCATTAGTTAGATATTATTAAGGCAAGTTTCTGATGCATTATTGACACTCTACAAGGTCTTCAGAACTTATGAATTCTTAAATTAGCTTTAGTTATTAGACAAGGTGATGAAGCAAACATTCCATAATATACTGACAATCTTTGGAGAGCAGATTCAGCTTAAAAGCTTGGATTGAAAACACTGAAATTACTATTTCACTGAATATATTTTTTTGGGTATGCTTGAACATAAATATCACATAGATTTCTATATATCTGTAGTCAAATCTTCTTATACAGATAAGTAAATTTACAGCCCAGAGTCATACCTTCCATTTTAAACTACAGCAGACACTAAATCTCTCCTTCCTATTTTTTATGGCTCTCATCTTCTGTAAACATGCATATGCACAATTGAACAAGACTTCTGGGTGCCCAGAAACTGAAATGGGCTGTAAGATGTATGGAACTTTAATGAGTCACTTTGTCATCCTCAGGGCTGTTTAAGCAGCTTTCAAAGTGTTACATATTCCCACTGCCCAACTCTTGATAATGGAACTATGAGTCTAATGTAATTTCAGTCCCTCTACAGACAATGGAAAAGCAGAATCACTTCCATGATCAAAATGGAAACACTTTCTAATTCAGGCCCCTAGTTCAGGATGATAAACTGAGTCTCCTCCCACCCCCAACATGAAACATCCTTCTAGAACCTGAAAGAAAGAGGAACAATTTTACAGAAGATGCATAGACAGGAGCAGTTAGAGAGCTGATAAAGCTGTTTTCATTATCGATTTCACTTCTGTTGCGATTCACCAATCATTGCCATTTTAAATTTTTAAACAACTCTGTTGTGAAGAAAATAGAGGTACATGTCAAGGTGAATTCTTGCCTCTAATGATTTTCACTCTGAAGAAAGAGACAAAGGTAAGTAAAAGCAGCAGCTGATTTTCTATCCAAAATACAGGTCGCAATGTGCCTAAAGGTTTGATCTCATTTTCATAGCAGCAGCAATTTTAAGAAAAATGAGGAAAAAACCCCCAGTGTTAACACTAATAGGAGAATCAACAGCACAAGATTTTTTGATCTGACAGAACTTTTAATATAGTGTAAGTGAAAACATATTTGTGAAGTTGTAAACATTTCAGAAAATGGCTTTGCTCTGTGCATGACAATAGACCAGTACTTTAAAATAACAGTTTTGTAGCTGAAAATACTGTATAGGATTATCTTTACCTTCTAGAATTTACTGAAATACCAGAAGGGGGGATTAATGTTCTAACTATGTACCACAGTTCTCAGTGATTTGATTTTAGTTTGTTTTAAACCATATGAGCAGTAGTACTGTGCTACATTAAAAGTTCACCTGAATGAAAATGCAGTGCCTGGAACGGCACAGACTTCACATTTTGTACACCCACCAGCACCAGTTCTCCTCCCTTTGGTGCTGTGGCTTCTCCCCTTGATTTCTTCCAGGTAAATGAAAACCTGTGCACACGAATCTGCTTCAGCATACAAACACAGCTGTCTTTTTCTGAGACTGTTTTCCTTCCACTTTACAATAAACCATGTTGTTCTTATGACCTATTGATGTTCAATTCTATCTTAGAGTTAGTTAAAGGAGGACAGTAATTGCTTTGTGGCAATGAATATTTAAGTGGCTTAATATAGTTATATAGCCATTTCTTCTTATCTCGTGAAACCTGACCTGAAAGTTTCCTTGTCGAATAGCAGAGCTGGAGACAGTGCTGCACACACCATGCTGGGATGCTTTTTTTCTTATTTAGTCTTCTCCTACTGGCCACTCTGGGAAGGAAACTGGGCCTGACGAGATTCTAATCTGACAGAAGCCATTTCTGTATTCTTTTATACCTTCAGAATACAGTATGTGTCAAATACAGTAGGAACGGACAGCCCTTTCATGAAATAAAAGTCCAGAAATACTTAATAAAATTCTGCAGCAAAAACATCAGTAATTTCTTCTGACTTTCTGCTTGTTCATGAACCTTATGCCTATTCAAAATGCAGAATGCTTAACCATTCTGAAGCTCAATGACGTCTGCAGCACACTGCCTGTTAGTGGCAGTTTGTACATTGTATCTGCTCTTTGTTGCAGGGGTCCATTTGATTAGTATTACTGAAAAGAGGAAAGAGTTAAACCTAAATTGTATTATAATGTTAATTGTAATACAATAATTAATTAAACTTAATAATTAATAAATTAATAATTAATAAATTAAACTTAATTAAAACAATACATGGTTTAGCATCTTGAAATGATATCTGTTACTTCCTCTGGAGAGTCACTGCAAATCTTCCCATATTTTCACTGCAGAAATATTAAAAGATATAAAGTTGTTCTTTCAAACACAAATATGTGTTTTAAAGTATAGATTTTAATTACTGTAGATCCATAGGTTTTTCTGCCATCTAAATGCTAGAAAATTCTAATCATTACAGCAGCATACATTTCATAATACTCATCTCCTAAGAGAAAATCCCAAGATTTCCCTGAGGAAAGTATTTTTCTCCATTTGCTGGGCTTTACAAATCCCACACAGAGTCCAATAGAAGCCTTGCAATGCCAAGTTGGCAGAGGCTGCAGTATTAGCTACAAGAAGGCTTAAGAAAGAGACTGTCAACATTTCCTCCTACAGACCCTAAATAGCTATGGGACATGAACAGAGCTTTGTATAAAAATGTGCTCTTGTCCAGCAAGTAAAGAAAATCAATTCTGAATTCATGCTATGGTGTATCATGACGGTGCCTCTGCTCCTCTTCACTGGTTTTTTTCTCTGTAGAATTGCAGCAGAATATAGTCTTGGCCTGCCCTTTTTTAACGTTCATAATTTCAGTCAACTTAAGTGATTTCTAGTAGAAAGAAGACAAGGATTAGCTTTTGAAAGAATAATGTCTCTCTTTCTCTCTCCTCTATCATAAATAAAGAGACAGACTGAAAAAAATGCAGGTAGTTAGGAGCAGTGGAGTACATTAAGCTTAGAAAGCCTTGGATCATGATTCCACTTCATCATTTGATTTTAGGAATAACTCAAATTCAAAGTCTGTGGCATGAACAAAAATGCTGCTGCTTCTGGCCCGATGGACATAAATCCATGTATCTGTGCTGCTTGCCTTTTTCTCTTTAAGCAGTCAGATCTCTTTGTGATGAATGCCTTTGTTTTCTTCCACCTGTCCAGTAAACAGGTTGTTATATATTGCCGTGGAACATCATCTCATTTTAAATAGAATTCAAGATTTTCATCTTTGAAAACAAGCCAGTGTAATGTCACTATGCAAGATCAGACATTCAGTCTTTCCTATGACAACTCCCAGTGAAACATTCACGAGGCATTATTTTGTTAATTTCTTACATTCTATAAAATAAAACAGCCACGTGAGAGTAAACAGCTTTTATGAAACGAAAGCTCAAATATTACTTTGGTAGTTGCTGAACTGTTAAACAAAACATAGAGAACAATTAAACTATGACTGATTTTTTTTTTGGCTGTGTGTAAGAACACATTTTTGAACAATATAAGTCTCCCTCTGCCATGGTATTTCAACTACCGTGTAAATACAAATATTTAATTTCTAGCAGAAATGTTTTTATTTTTTTTCTTCACATTGCAGAGGAAGAGCTCTTACAAGTTCTAGCTCAATATAGATGTGCCTGTTTTAGGTGCTGATCTGTTGTCATCAAATTATCTAAATTTTGTGTCAGAAAGACAGTTATCCACCATTTTGATTTTATGCATGGTTTATGTGCTTCTATTCATTAGAATAAAGCTTTATTTTTTAATCTTTTTTGAAAGCATTTTTTTTGTGAAATGATAGTGATAAATTGCAGCAAGATGAGTTTTGTGAAATCAAGCTTCTCTTATGAACTTCTGATGTGATATTTCCAAATTAAGTTTTTCCTTAGACTTAAAATAGTTAATCAAATCTCTGTCTTCCTCATGAGGGAAAAAAAAGGCCCTGAGGAGGCTACTTTTGACGTTTCAAACTCAAAATGCTTACATTTTTTACGACTTCTGAAGATAAATAGAAGAAAATAACATTTCTTGCCCCTCAAAAGAATACATTTTCCCAGCTCCTTCCCAACTCAGCTATTACATTGGTAGTAATAATTGGTAATTTTCAGCAGGTTTTTTTCCATACACTGGAAATCATTTGTTCTTGGCTCTTTTTACTTTCTATTCATTTCACTTAGGCTTTCAAACTCATACTTGATTTTAATAGAGATTACAATCTGTATAATTTCACTGTTCTTTTTCATACCTCTTTGTAAAGACATTTCATTAGCCTTTAGTGCATTTAAGACTGATTGGCTGGCACTAGTGTTTATTTTGGGGACTCTGTGACACTGAATGTCTGAGGCAGGGATACCATTCTGGAATAAATTATCTATCTTCAGGTGTCTACATGAATAACCACAGCACTGCCATGTGTTCAAAATTTCATTATCGTAAACGGGCATGTGCTAAATTAAATATTTAAAGAGCAATTGCTCTCCTTCTGAAGTGGTCACATTGAGCAGTAAAATGAATCTCTTGCCTCAGGCCAATGCCTGTATTGGCTAGGGGTAGGATTTTCATGTGGCCACCTGCTGGCATTTGGGGTGTGCTGGGGTAGCTGAGACACCCCAGTGCTGCTGTGTGGCACAGCCTGCAGAGATTTGCACCCCTCTGGGTGTGAGTGAGCGAGGGGTACCTTTCATCAGGCAGTTTGTGCATCCGCTCAGGCTGCTGAGCCAGGCTTCTGTGCAGGGTTTGCTGGCTACCCTGCTGGGGTAGTGCTGGACACACTGCTTAATATTGCTGCCTAATACATCTTTTTAAAGGTATTTTTCTATTCTGAGGCAGAAGCTTCTCTTGCTAAACAAGTTTATTCTTCTCCAAGTGAAAGATGTTTATGACTTGAGAGTTGTATGAACTTAAGAGAAGCACATGCTGAAGCATCTGTAAAGGTTGGTTTCTTATGTTTGCATGGGTTTATATTCCCAACTTCATATTCAAACTGAGGGACTGACTTTTTGCCTATTTAGTTTGTCTTTTAGAACAAACATTGAGATATTTGACTAGATCTAGAATACTTTGCACTTTATTTTGCTCTTTATTTATTTCTAAAGGTAAGATGATAAATTACTAACAAAACCACGTAAATAAAACAGCTGCAAACTTTTCTAATGGATACAGAAAGAAATATCTGATTTTATTACAGTTAGAATGAAGTCAGTCTGTGATGTTTGAGTTTATGTAAAGATAATAAGAATTTCTGTAAATGTTACTTCAAAAGAAATATAAGATTTATAATGTTATCAGATAAATTTGGGCATTTTTTTCTAGGATGTGCATTGTCTTGAATTGCTGGATTGCCAATTTGTATATTGTGTTGTAAGAAATTGCAAAAATATAATTTTATCAGCAGAGATTGTTCCAGTTGCATTTGCTTTCAGTTAATAAGACCATATTATGTGTGGGTTTGTCTGTGTGGGATTGTCCCCACATCAGATTGTAAATGAAGAATGACAGAGGATAAAAGCCATTTAGTTTTATCATTTTTAAACCAAAATAAAGCTGTCTGATGAACAACAATAAAATATCACACAACTGCCAATGTTACTAATTAGTAGGGTTTACAGGGTTTGATATATTCAGCAGTATGACTTGTGTTTGTGGCTAAAAATGAATGCTAATGATCTGTGCAGTGTTAAAATACAGATACTGCATTGTCAAAAACTGTTATAAATCTAAAGACTCTTTTCTGCAAAATCTTGAGGGAGAAATAAATACAGCTGTAATTCCCAGACAAGGTTATTATCTTCTCAGTTAAACTTGTTCCAAATCAAAGTGTGGCTATTTTCATATGGCTATTTTCACTTGAGTTTCTTGATCAGATTTAGAAAATTTTGTACTGATTTTGATTTCAGTTTCAAGAGAGGATGAGTGTCAAGTGAAATCAGGTAAAAAAAAATAGATGGAAACGAGTGGACATTTGATTTCAAAGTTCTTGGAGAATTCTCTATCTGATTATATCTTGTATTTACTTGTTTATCAAACTTAGGTCCAGCTCTTTTCCTTGTGAAATTAATATAAATGTCTTCATTCATGGTGCTGGTTATGAGTTTCACATTCCATTTTTCTTGTAGTAACTCCATTGAAAATTCACCAATTCATTTGTTTTCTACAAAAGGAAATTAGACAAGGAATAATTACTTTTTTTTTTTTTTTTTAAATAGTGAACACAAGCATCTTTTTAAATGCACATAATAATCATACATAAAGCATATACATAAAACTATGTATGATAATATTGCATTCTTTCCTTTGAGAGAAATAATGCATTTCAATACTTGGTATAGTTCTTCAGCTTTCTAATTTTCTGGAACACAAGTGAGTCATGGGAGACAAGCAAAAGTGAATTCAAAGATACAATTATGTATCTGATATTTAATCACTCAAAAACTCCACTTAAGAGGAAAATATAAAGATTTAGGAGAAAGTGATTGAATAGGAAGCTGTTCTAATAGAAATAGAGAGGAAAAGGAGGCTCTCACTTCAAGTTTAGGCTTTCCTCGGAATTTACATATCTCCAGGCAAAGAATAAAGGAGAATCAAATGTCAGCTGTATTCATCTGTTGCTCAAACAGCCATTATTGGCAAATTTTAAATATATCCACTGATATTTTAGCACCAAAATATTCTCAAGCTTTGAGATATTGGTTAATGTCTGAGAATAATATTTTTTGTATGGCAGTACTTAGGAAAGGATAGCAGTATTCTAAACTTCTCTGAGTCCAGGTTTGTCTGTCTTTAAACTTCATGTAACTTTTGAGGGGAATAATCCCAAGACCACTCAAGATGGAAAGAGGAAGAGTTGACAAGATCTTACTGCAATGTTGCAATGTTTTGGCACTGTGCCAATTTGGAAGAGTAAATGATATTTGAGAGACAAATATTGATAAAAATTGGAGAAACTAAAAGTCCAGCTGAAGCTGGGAACTTTATTAAGGAATATGATGAATAATGTTTAGAGGGCAATGAGGACAAGTCAAGATGGCAAGTCTAAAGAAATTTTTGGGGAAAAAAGCTATATTGCAAAACTGGAAGACCTTGTATGTAGGAAATCAGTCCAATGCAAGCTACAGGAGCCTGCATAAGAAACTGAAAGATAAGAGGAGGAAGAGAAGGAACTGACTTAGCAAAGGATTAGTCTTTAGATAGGGTCACGACTGTAATTTCTACATGTCAGTGAATTTGATGCAACTCCCTAAAAGCTCATTTGTCTATGACAACTTATTACAGACATATTACTCTGAAAGGAATAAGAACTTTTAAATATAAAGTTAGATGTCTGAAAGTTAGACTATTCTTCCTTCTTCTTGAAAAATTCTCTTGACTTATTGATACCTTTCACAAGTCAGTCATGCAGCAGTTTTATTTGCTAGAATGAAGCAAAATAAATTTTAAAAATCTGTATGCTATAGAAGATGAAGGAAACAACTTTCTTCAATATAATTAGACAGCAATTACACCTTGAGTTAGGGGACTTTTAAGAGTAAAAAGATAAGATGTTCAGATAGGTTGGAAAGACAACAAAACTGAGAAATGGAGTTTAGTAGCAGCTGTTGCCTCTATGAGAAAGACAGAAAAGAAAGAAAGATTTTCTTAATCTTTCCTTTTCATTTGGAAAGAAAGATTAAACAAAACTTAGTTACTTTATCAACTGTGAATATTTATCTTTTATGGGAAGAATACCAGTCACCTACTGTGCTTGCTGCTAATACCAGTACTCCTTCCAGCACATACTTGGTACTTAGATATTGCACATGCTGCACTTAGTTCTCTAAAATCTGAACTGTATAGTTTCAAGGCTATGTTTTTAAGTGGCATTTTGATTAAACAAAATTTTTTTGATCTCTTTTTCTTGGATAAGAAAAGATGAATCTTTCATATCAGAGTTATGTCCACCACCTTCTTATCTGGTGACAGTTATCTGGTGACAATTTCTCATTTTGGTGGTCATGTCTAAATACAGTCAGAATATAGTGAAGTATTTTGTGACATATTTAATTTGAAAATGCATGTCTTTTTTTAAAAGGTATATTTCTGTATGGTTATATTTTCACCATAAAGTTAGTTAATGTTCTTAAGGACAATCAAAATATATCAATCTGTGAGTGTCATACCGAATCTAACAAGTACTGAATCTAATAAGTACGGGTTGGCTGTCTTTTTTAAGATCAATTTGAACCTGGGCATGAAGATTTTGTAAAACACATTTTGCAAAACATTGGAAAAGCATCCGTATACTATATGTTGGCAGAGGAAATGGACACTTTTGAGTGAAATTAAACCAAGTATTTTCAGTCCTCGCAATCTAACTCTTGTGACCCATGTCACTTCTTTTATACTCTCTATTTATTCTAAAGTTAGTGGTTTATAACTGAGTTTGTTAAAGTCTCTAGTGATTTGCAGAGGACGTTGTGTTTTTGATCCCAGTTTTTGATCCTAGTAGGTACTGTATCAATTCATAGTATCTAGTAATTTTTTTTTTTTTTTCTGAGGTTCTTGTGATGTTTGCTGCATTCTTTGTCTCCTCAAGAGTTGCAGGAACTGGAAAACATAGTACACAAAGAAAATTTTGAATTATGAGTTTCCCTCACATTACTAAATTACAGTATTGCATCCCCTCTGATAGGCCTATTACCTGGCTTAGAAAGTTATTCTCTATGCATCCCAGGAGTCCTCTGGAATGCCTACAGCTCACTGGGGTACTTGTCCAGTGGATGTTGAGGTGGTTAATAATTACTTGCAGGACAAGACGCTGGGGGATCCCCCTATAGCTGGATCAAGAAGGCTTTGGCAAGAGACTCCCCTTGACTGAACAACCTGCAGCAGATTCCAAACACTAGTTTCCCTTTGTTGCCTTGGTCTCTGACTCTTACCCATGAGTTTCCAACCTGCTCATGGTTATTCCTCAGAATCTGCTTCTATCTTGATGTAGAGTGAAACTTCAGTATTTCAAGAGGTCTAATATATCTAAAGCGTATCTAGAATAAATGTATGGAAGACAAACTTTTAACGCAACATTCATCTGTAACACACTCCTCACAGTTTTTGAAAGTGAGAAAACATGTAGGAGAAAATAAATGTTTGGAGAACTACCCTTGAGTGTAATAGGGCTTTTCTTTTTATATATATAATATTACTTACAATTCTACAATGTACTAGGGTACTTAAAATGTACTAGGGTACAATTCCCTAGGTCCCACAGCCATGGGTCAGTTCCAGCTGTTATGTGGATACTGGCTTTGCTGTCAGTATGTGAAGGGAGGAGCTGGATGTAAGCTGGTCTCCCAGCTCTCTGCTCAGGTGAGGACAGTGTGTGACTGTGTGAGCGGAGAGGGCACCAGAAACTGCATTTACCTAACTAAATTAATCATTCTCTCTAGAGCAATGGAGTGGAGAAAAATTGCAACATAGACCTTTTTGTAGTCTTGTCCCAAAATACATGGTTGGACAAATACAGGATTATTTCCACTGTCATGGATATTTTTCATCAAATTTTAAAGGTTAGGATGATAGGCAAGCTATTGACTTTCCTTTCGAAATGCAATATGTGTTAAATTATATGTAATTGCTTGAAGTATACAATAAAGTTATTGCAAGGGAAAATTTGAGCCTTTGGTGATTGCCCAAAAAGCCTTTGCTGCTTTTCATGGCAAAGAAGTCTTGATATCAAACAGATTGCTATGCAATTAAAATATTTCTGAAAGAAAATTCATTTCATCTATCACAAAGCCTGCTTATACAAGAAAGGACTTGACTGAAATAATTTTATAGTCCTGTAGTTACAGATCCTGGCTGTATTGATCCAGAGAATTGTTGGCTTTCAATTACTTCAGTGGGAGGTAAATGCACTCATGATTTTAAGAGCAGGACATTTGCCAAATGTCATAAATATATAAAAGAGATCCACTGTATATGGAAGCACAAGTTTTTATTGCCAGTCACTTTACCACTTGGACTATTCTAACAGAAAACATGTTCATCCGTATAGAATACTCTCTGCAGACAGCTGAAAACTGATGTAGTGACTGAGAAAAATCTCCTGTGAATTGAGGTATTTATAAGTTAGTTGTCCTTTCTAAGGTATTTTCCTCATTTTAGTTAACCCAAAGTTTTTATGTGTGTTTTTTTCTTCACGTGTTATTGCTAGCAGAGCAGTGGGTATATTGTCTAGATGTCATTTTCTAGAGTCTGAGGATGCACAGAACATTGTTAGCTTGGATCCAGACCCATATGTCAATCTCAAACATGTAGAATGCTTCTGTTGCCCTTGAGATTTTATTTAATCATTTACTTGAACTAATATAATTTTCTTTATTGTTAGATTAAGGTCCACTGTTTACAGTTTGGAAGTATTCTAAATAATATTGGAAACTAATAAAACATTGCTTGAATATGACTTTCCCAAATATTGTTTTATGTATCATCCTACCCACTCAAATGAGCATCTAATAAGAATGATTTACCATTTTCCTTGCATATGAGAATAAATAAAAGATGTCAGGAAAGAAAAGTAGCATGAAAGGCAATCAAAACTCTTTTTAAAAACAAGCCTCTGCCATTTTCACCCCAAAAATTACTATTTTTAGTTTGCATGTTTGGAACAAGGGTGTCCAGCTCTTCACAAAAATAGTGACTTAGAAATAATGTTTCTCACCTTTTCTCTTAGACTCAAAAGAATTTCAGAAGCTGCAACCACTATTGCTCATACCACTGTCTTGTAGCAAAGATGAAAATAGCATGACTTCTCATACTTGTATATTGTTGATTCATTAGCATGAAATTATGTCTGCCTTCAGAATATCCTGTGCTAATTACTCAAAAAGAAAAAGACAGTTCCCTCAATAACAGTGGCAAAGATCCAATGACTTAAAAATACTTACTCTTTGATGTTAATGTTCATTGCAAGCAAGATTAACAGAAACTAGCCTTTGACAAGAGATTCATTGGCTATACCCTACTTTTGTATCCTATTGAAAAGCACAGTGTAAAAATCAGATATGTCAGTGTTAATATTGGACCAGTGACCCATTTTTACTCTTTATCTTCTATATTTTGTATTAAGAGAAATGACTCATTGCTAATATAAGTCTAAGTGATTTTAACATCTATCCTAGAGGTATTACAGGTGTTTCAGCCTGTTTCATTTATTACAGCATTTTGTATTTATCTCTCAAGTATCTTCCTTCAAAAGGGATATCTGCTGCACTTCTGCATCATACCCAGCATCAATCACTTTGATTTGGGTCTCATTCCACAAACCAAACAGCTTTTCTTCCATGGCAGCTCCATATGTTTGCTGCAGCTGTTACAGTTTCCAGGCAGAATGTGACTGTGCTCTGTTCAGAGTTTGTGTCCCTGTCAAAGAGACAGGAAATTATTCCTCTCCGCTTTGATTTGCCTTGAAGTCGAGTGTCTTGAAACTGCCCTACAGCTAGACTAGGGTTGCCTACAAAAACATACTCAAAATTGCATCTGCGTTACTTTTTTCACAGCTATGAGTCCAAAGAGTGCACACTGCCAAGGCTTGCTCCCACACCACTGATTGAGTATCAGGTCAGAGGAGTTTCATTGCTGGAGAGGCTCCTCCATGGAGTTTTTAGCCCAGATCCAGTGATAGAAGAATGCTATCATAGCTATGAGTATGAAATGTACTGAGATTCATTAATGATTTTATGGTTTCTAACTCAGGAAAATATTTCTCTTTTGTTATTATGTTTTGTCTTGCACTAGGACAGTATGTAAAGCTACGTAATACACTGTACACTACACTGCAGTACAGTATTAGTACTGCCACAGTACACTGTACCACAGTACACAGTGCAAAAAATGCACCAATTAGGAGATCCATCTGTATTTGAAGAAATACTACATATTTCTGTGAAGGGCACCTTAAAGATCCCCAGCTTACTATGATTTATTTACATCTAAGATGAAGCAGAGAACTCAGGTTATTAAAACACATATGTATGAATGTGGCTAAAATTCCCTGCCTGTGAAGTAGAGATGATTTTTTTTTAAAATTCTGATCACTGGCTAAGTCTGACAGTAGTCAGCCTTGTAAGAACTTTATTCATCCTGAAAAAAATATGCACTTGTTCAGCAGCTAGGCATTGCTGTGTCACTTTTCTTTGCATTTCATTAGCGGGCTGCAAAAATAAATATGCAACGGATCATTACTTTTTGGTGACAAAAAACACAGTTTGGCATGCCTTAAATATGCTTTTAATGAAATTTGTAATAGTGCACATGTTCTGATGACAAGTATTTTTAAAAGCCCTATGAGTCCATAAACTCAGTTTGACAATTAAGGTTTGACACAGATGAATGAATGTAATGTATTCACTTTGCTAGAGGTGTGAAAAATGACTTCAATATCAGGATATCTTACTGTTCACTGATCCTCTATCTCTGTGATTGCACATTACTACTCTGGTTTTAGCAACTCAGTAGTTGGAGAGAAAAGTTGTTCCTGATGGTACCTAGACACTGTTTCTCTGTGTGTGTGTGACACCAGGGTGACTGTGAATAGTTGAGCTGTCACAGCACAGAATTTTCCTGTTTCCCACCAAGAATGAAAAGCAGGAAGCACATGCAGAATATCAAACACATGCACCATGGCAGCAATGCAGCAACTCTTACAGCAGCTAAGACTGTTTTTATAAGGAAACTAGCTCAATGAAAAGTTCTTCTCACAAAACAAAACAGTATCTAGATTTTTTAATTGATTGATGCAGGTCTTTATTGGATGGTTTTGTTCCCTCCTTCCCAGAAAATGTAAATTTTGGCTGAATATAAAAAGAAGTCTCTTTAAACACTTTTCTTTATTCTGATGTACAGGCATCTAAAAGCAACAGAAGCAAAAGTATCTGGGTTTTGGTTTTCAATTTCCTGATGAAATGCTTAGCCTTTTCACTGAAGGAAGAAATTTTCTATCCTATTTCAAAATCAAAATAACTTTTTGTTGTTATAGTAAAAAAGCTTTCTAAAATTTTTTTCTTAGTTACTGCAAAAAGAATGTTCTTGAACTCCTGGATGGGAATAGGAAAATATTATCTGTATGAATACCCTTCATACAGAAGGGTATAGTCCAACAAAGCACTTAACTTTAAAGTGTGAATAAAGCCACAGATTTCAGAGAAACTTAAGTGCTGCTCTGAACAAGGTTGTAGAGGGAATTTTAAAAATTATTTTAAATTATTAAATTAGCGGAGAGACATATTTAGTTTTGTTCTCTGCTCCTCACATGCCCCTTTCCCTAGTCATTAAGTGCTAAAGTGAGGATTCTAGTTGTTTAAGTGTGGAATAGGAAATGAGAGGAATGAAAGCATGCTGAAAACACCAGGGAGGGGTGGAAAAAGCCCATCTGGGGAGTTCCAAAGCACTGGAGCCCAATGGTGCCCTTGTGTTTCAAGGGGCTCAAGTCCTGTGTTGAGCCCTTCAGCAGTAATTGCAGTCTGGCAATGTTATACTATGTGAACAGCTAATATAATTTCTGGTCCCTCAGGAAGATTAAATGCTTGCAGATTTGTGCTGGCTATAAACCAGTTTGTGTTCCAGATCCAAATGCTGGGATTCTAGCTAAAATTATCTTCCCTGTGTAACTGTGATACAGATGACATTAGGAAATCAGTTGTAGTTATTGGTTCAGACCTCAAATGCCAACACTTTACAGAGCAGGCCCCTTTCCTGACTCAGATTGCAAAGCATTTTTAAAGGAGTAGACAGTGTATATTACCTGTTAGCAGAGAATCAAAGTAGCTGTATAGTAAATGTTTTCAGAATGTAATTAATGGTTATTTTGTGCAGGAATCATGAAGTATACTGCAGTGTGTATGAATAATTCAGACATCATCAAAAAATCTAAATGTTTTCTGGTAATTTTTGCTAATTAAAAATTAAATTTATCTGTATTTTACTCTATGTGCTGTTACTTAGGTATGTTTTAATTGTGGTGAGTCAAAACCTAGTCATAGAATCACACTAAAAAGGAAAGATTTTCTGCTAGATTTTCTAGAATATCAATAGTCAATGGATGTATATTGAACTCCTATATTTGTATTTCATTAAATTAAAAAGAAAAGTTAATTTAAAGGTAAACTTATGCTCATCTTATGTGTGCACAAAGAGAATCAATCAATATATCTAGTCTATCTATTCAATATCTATTCAACAAAGTGCTTTAGTTGTACTCATTTTAAGAAGTAGGCGGTAATTTTGTAGTTGGTATGGCTCTTTTGAAGATTTTTAGACCAGAAACAGGGCATGGTACTGCCCCTCACACAACTGCTGACTAATGTGGTCCTTCATTAGGATCAAATATAAAATATTTTGATTTCTTGTTTTATTGTATATGTAAATCTGTGTACAAAGTATTGTACTTTGTAACATGATATTTGAATGAAGCCAACAAGAATCTAAATTAAGATGGGAACAATGGGGCAGACAGCTTCCAGATCAGACATCATACGTCCTAGATTCAAGGGTCATGGTTACCATGAAAACTCCATAGGTCTCAAGCACTTGGATCCTGTATCCCTTAATACTTGGCAATATTTTATTTCATCTGCTCAAATGAATTCTCAGTAGCTGTAATGAATCCTTTCCTTTCTGGCAGAGAATTATATGATTCCCTAATATTGACTCAGTTCCCTTGAATATTCAATGCAAAATCATTGGACATTTGTTAATAGAAGAATTAACATGTACCAAAAAGGCATTGCATCAGGGAGATTATATTTGCTAATAGATTTTTTTCTGCTGTGCTAAATTATATTCTTTCTTTATAAATCTTTATTAAACACTGCCAATTCAGCATCTTTAACCTGATTGTTTCATTTGCATGCTTTGCCGTTGTGATTGGATTACAGTTTGTTGTACTTTACTCTTCATTATCATCTCTCTGGATGTGTAATTATGCATTATTACTTAATATTCAATTTACTTTGTCCAGTATTTGAGTATAAGGTATTGAGGCAATAGTATGCAAAAATATTTTTCTGCTTCTTCAAGCCCTTCTGAAACCCTTCACCTCAGGCTCTGTAACTGTGGAAAAAATTAACTGGCATTAATTTTGGTGCCCAAATTTCAAACATCTTTTAATATATTCTCAAGGACAGCAAATTAGCACAGGAAAATAAATAGTGATAAAATATACAATATTATATAAAATGCTTTTGTTTAAAATAATTTTTAATATTATTATTACTTATTTAAATATGCATTTATAGCAAATAAAAACCCCAACCTCAAACTTAAAAAATAAAATCTGTGTTTTCTGACTTATCTAGATTTAAATCAATAATTTACTCAATTGCTACACTAGAGTGACTTAAGGTGTACCTCACAGAAATAAAGTGAAAAGCTATAAGAAAGATAAAGAACTGGCTAACCAAGAGAATGCAAAATGTTTATGTTAAGAGTTCGCTAAATAGGGATTAGTAATGAAATTTTTCTAGGATAATTTTTCATATTCATCCTCATTAGAATGTTGATTAATGACATTACAAGAATGACAAATATGCCAAAGGGAGCTTTGGTGATATTGAAGACAACTGGGGCAGTTCGTAGCTAATAATGATGCAAACCAAAGGCACATCAGTTAGAGATGGCAATTCAGGAAACATCACTCATTGAATTAGTCTCTTATGGATGACCAAAGTGCAAATATTATATATCTCTAGAAAAGTCTGTCCTGATTTTAGTCACTCACAGGGCCTCACTTATAGAACTGTTTATATTCTGGTCTCTTAAGTTATAAAATAACACAGTCTCTTCACAAGTAGTCACATGAACAAGGTAAGGGCAGCAGGTACAAATTGCACTGGGACAGGCTAGCTCAACATAAGGAAGAAATTTTTACAGCAGGAACAATCAATCCCTGCAGCAACTTTCCAAGAGACAGAACCATAGAACGGTTTGGGTTGGAAGTAGACATTGGCGATCATCTAGTTCTAAACCCTCTGCCATGGGGCACCTTCCACTAGACCAGGCAGCTCAGACCCCAATCCAGCCTGGCCTTGAACACTTCTGGGAATGAGGCATCCACAGCTCCTCTGTTCCAGTGCATACCTTCATATATCTAATCTAAACCCCGTCTCTTTCAGTTTGAAGCCATTCTGCCTTGTCCTGTCACTATGTGCCCTGATAAATTCTCTTGCCCCATCTTTCCTGTAAGCTCCCTTCAGGTACTGGAAGGCTGCAGTTAGATCACCCCAAAGCCTCCTTTTTTCTAGGCATGGTAGAGTCTCTACTGCTGCTTTCCACATATGTTGCTAATTGCCTTCTAATTATGTACTCTCATGTCAAGACAAAACCCATGGGACATGGCAGAAAAAATTACTCTATGGTAAGAGTAATAGAGTAATAGAATAATAGAATAATTTTCTAAGTCTTTGTCTTCCAGTTTCACCAAAAAGCCATTTCGGTAGAAGAACTGGGCACTGAACAATGTTTGGACAAACTGGAAGAATGGATCTGATTATCTAGTTGAATCTCAAATTCCTGAGCCTCATCAGTGAGTCATGTGGCATTAAGATGGTAGCTTGCTTCTTTGTATTTTAAAAGGTCTTCAGTATCTGTTTTAAAATCATTTACTCATGGCTCTGGAAGAAAAAGTATTCATTGCAGGTCAGTTTTAGCAGAAGTACTTGGAACTCCTTTGCAGACTTGATCTCAAAATTATGCCTGAAAATCAGCTCTAGATTTAAATAACAAAGCTGTAAAGTCTGTTATCTTCAGATACTACAGCAAGCTGGTAAACATGTAACAGTTTGCAATAAAACCTGTGAGATTAAGCAGCATCATTATGTCTAGCCTTCTGTATCAACTCCTAATGAGTGACTGTCTGAAAGAAATAAGCAAATACAAATTTGAATATGAATGCTGACTAGGCAAAGCCATTTTGTAAAATGAGAAACAAAATAATTTAATCTGAGGGTGTTAACCTTAGATATAATTTCTGTTCTGAAATATTAAAATTTAGGGAAGCTTTTAAAGAAGAGTTAATCTTTAACTTTTTCTAGTACAAAGCAACAAAAAGCCTGACAGAAAAAATTAGATAAACCGCCTCATTTTTCCCAGCCCATCACTAAAAATATGTATTTGTACAATCACTGATTGGAAAAGCCATCTGTGTTATCTATAATTTTGTAGCATTCAATATTGATAGAACTCTTTGTGACAGATGAGTAAGTATCTTCCCTGAGGTTGTTGTGGCTGATAAAACCCATCACCCTAGTATTTCAGTTTGGCTTTTACTTTTCTTTCCTTGAAAACCTACTGGGNATTTATATATATCTATATATTTATACGAATGGATGCATCCACAGAAATACATATGAACCCCTACATATGTTTACAGGACCAGGCACTTTTCCTTCCAAGTTACTATTGCTAAGCAACCAGTTCCTCCTGCCTGCTGCTCTAATAAAAAGTGTTCTTAACAGAGCTGCATGAAATTGTATTTCTCCTGAAAAACTCTTGTAGTCAATGTTGGAGGGCTTCAGTGACAGGCTTTTTTAGAATCATTAATGGAACATTGTTAGATTTGACACTTTAACAATACTGTTGAGGTATCCCAGACAATAGTTCAACAAGCTCACTTCAGCTGCGTCTTGGTAATTTTAACAATTTTAAAACCACGTTGAGTGGCTCTAACTTTTGTCAGCAGAGTCATCTATGTTTTTCTGATACTTTGAATGGGTTGATTATCCTTATTGTATATAGATATGTCTGAGTTTGTAATACAAACTAAATGTCCTTTTCAAAGAGTCATTACAAATATATGATTGTTATAGAAACATATTTCCCTATTTAGCTTGCACTTTAAGGATTTTTCACTTTGTTAACTGTTCCAGCTGTTCATGGTCCTTCTCCAAAAAAGACTAATCAATCGCCTGGAGGTGCCTCAGAGCATGGAAACTTCAGTCTGACAAAACCAAAAGTGTTTAGCAGAACCTCCTTGTAAATCTTTCAAATGTTACAGGAAGAGGTAAATAGGTAGGAGAGTGACAAGAATTTGAAAAAGTCCCCCAGTTATTTTTTAAAATACAGGATCAATATAATCCACCTCAGGAATTTATACTCAAAATATCAGCTCTTGTCATGTCTCTTGGCTTTTTCAGTGAGACCCACATTTAGACCCTACACCTGAAACAATACTTTTGTAAATTCATAATCCTTCAAGTGATCCGATTACAAATCCTCAATTATTCCTGCACTATGTTCTTGGATTCCTCCTGATCTCTCATAAGGGACCTATTTAGTTGTTCTGCACAGGATTTTCAGGTCCTTAGCAGACCTGACCTGCTCAAGTGCTATTATTTATAATCTTTCTGAGCTGCTGCTGATAGAGCAGTTTCCACATGACAGGTTTTCAACTGAATAATGTTTACATCCTGAGCTTTTCAAATTGGAAGAGTTTTCCTGGTAGCAACTCTTTGTGGCAGGTAGATGATAACAACTTACACGTGAAAATGAACAGTCTTGGTGTATGAACTAATGTGCCCCATTCTACCACCACCACTGAGCCCTGTTGTGATGGAGAATAAGTCATTCAATGACCATGGGTGAAATGTTTAATGTCTCCATGAAGCAGTTGTTCTGTATTTAAAAAGAGAATATGGATTACTTACAAAATTTTGTACATTGTATTCAGAACTCTGGCCCAGAATGTGCTCTACAAGTAGGAGTGTTACATCTGCTCTCAGTGCACGTGTAATGGATTCACCATCACTGCATGTAGAGAGGAAAGACATTCTGAGCAGCAATTTCAAAGGAAGGGAGTGCATTTATTATGCTTTTAGGGTTTCCATTTGCCTGCTACCCAGCCGATTTTCTAAATGCCACCATACTGTGA
>VXBC01012276.1:24044-80450 GCA_013399945.1 Ploceus nigricollis | reverse complement strand
AAAAAAAAAAAAAAAAAGCTGTACTTAACATTATTCATACTTTTAGCTGCAATTCAAAAACTACCTGACTGCTTCTTGGCTGAAAATCAGAAAAGCTACTCCAGTGGTAGTAAGTAAATACTTAAGAAGAAAGAAAAGAGAAAAATCATCAGACAGGTGATATTATAGGCAACATGCAAGAGTTTTTTGCAAGTATGAACTCAAAACATGCCTTTTATCAAAAATAATTTTAATGTATGCTTTTTACTTATTTTTTGATTACAACAAATATATAGATGAAATTTGTTGTGTATTAAGTCGTCTGTCAACTTAGAAACTTACACATTTACAAATTTTACACTACCCTGTAGGACAGTACACTGCAATTGTTGCACTGTATTTCAAAGGAGAAAGCAGATTTCCTACTGTTTTGAATGGGTTCTTTTAGTAAACAAAGCCAAAACTGTGTATGTGTGTATGGGGTGGGGGGAAGGGAAGGGTATCATCCTGAGGCTCTGAGGATGTGTACAGTAATTTACTTTTTAAATCACACGTTCAGTAGATACAGGTAATTTTTTAACAATTGTGTCCAGTCATTTAGCCATTATACTTAGCTATATAATATCATATTTCTGTTATCAATGGAAGTGATTAGCTGCAAGAATAAAAATATCTTTTGGCTTATAAACAATTGCACCTGCTACTTATTTGTAAGAGGTGTAGTGATAGCTAAGGCTTTGTCCTAAGAAAACATAAAAGTCTGTTGTTACAGTGACAGACAGAAAAATGCAGGCATGAAAGAAAAATGTTCATTTTCAATAACTGAAGAACTCAGTTACTTTTAGGCTTGTGGATTTTAAAAGAACTTATTAAACATTTCAAGTTTCTTAAAGTAAGTATTTAACAAATTTAAGCATTGTTACTTATGGAATTAAAATGTTAACTAAAATGTTAACTAAATTTCCAGTTAGTTAATATGATTCGAATTGTGACTTCCTTAATGTGACTTCCATAAGGCTTCTTTTCATGCAAGTATTTGGTATACTATAAAGCACAGTCTCTGTCAAGTCTCCCCATTACTGAAATGCCAATTTGTGGTGCCCTTCAGTTCAAGGAAAATAGCAAATGCAAGGAAAAACATACTGAGCATAAACAATTATATATTTTTGCTTTCTGAGCATTCTGAGGTTGCTAACTATTGCAGGTTATACGTGTTGATCCACCACTGAAGTGTAAAGTGGCAGCTGCTCAGGAGCGCAGAGCAGAATTCCCTTTCTTACACTGCCGGGCAGAGAATATTGCAGACAACTTAAATTGCAAGTGGAGCTAGAAAGACAGGACGTAATTACTCAGGGTATCTTGGGAATAACACTTTTAATCCTGTGAAAAGTGTTGTGGGATACTTAGTGACCCACCCACTTAAAGTGTTTGTCACCTATCTTTCATCTAGAAGCATTTACCTCCATCCAGTTGTTAGAACAGGTTTGGGTTTTTTGTGGGCTCAAAAGAAAAGCTGTGTCCTCTGTGAATTTAGATTGCATCTTGGCCTTTCTAGCTGCACAAACCCATGAAATTCATCCAGGAAGTCATGAAATTTATCTTGACTTTGGATGTAGAGTCACAACATATAAATTGGTAAGGGTAATACTGCTTTATGTTTGGAATTGCATTAGGACTTGTCTACATTAATGCAATTGTGAAAATTAACCCAAATTGACTAAAGTCGTGAATTCAGAGCATCATTAATTAAAGTAGATTAGTGGATTCACATCCTGAATAAATTAAATTAAACCAAATGCAAGCCCTCCTTAATTCTGAATGAGAGTGTCCAGGCAGGAGTTTAATATCGTTTAACTAATCCATTTTTAAAGATAATTCTGATTGATCGTAATGGGTGTCCATGAAAATGAGGCATATGAAGGTGGATATCTGTATGTGTGGGTGAACTCATACAGAAACTCAAAGAAATATAATCAAATTAACAAAATACAACTTTGTTCATTTACATTTTCCATTTCAGGAAGTATGCTGATTAAAAATTCAAAATCGTAGATGAGGCCAAGGTAAAAGAGTTCCATGTTTCCAGCGATATTAGGTTTGTAAAAATAATGAACCTTTAAGGTCAAACTATATGTAGGAAAGCTTTATTCACTTTTGCGTGTGGATCATTCTCATTAAGCCTCCTGCTCCCTTTAATAGATATGTCAGTCTACAGAGGCAACATAAATACTTGTCCATACAGAAAACTTTAAACAAGGTAGCATTGCAGACAATAAAATAAACTAGACAAACTTGAACATCATACACACACTATTCCCTTCACAAGGCATAGCCTGTCCTCAGTGCTGCAGTGACACAAGCTGGGGAAAATAGAAGGAGATAAGGACTTGAGGTTTAAGGACAAAATAGATTGCAAGACTCTTCACAGCTTGTTTATTTTTAATTTCCCATTTAATTTGCAATATATATTCCCCTTCCATCTTCTATTGCTGAAAAATTTTCCTCATTGTGCAAATTGTAAATCATGTTTCAGCCCACTTGGAAGGACTTTTGCATTTCCTTGCTATAAATGGTCCTTCATACTAATGTGGTGACATACACAAAATTTGTTATTGCAGTTTCTACTTTCTGAAAAATATTAATTATTATTCATGATAATAATTACCTGTTTGTTCAGAAAACTTCTTCAGCTGAAAAAAAATTACTGGGGGAGCAAACTTTATATGCTGCTCTGTTAAACTAGTCATGATGTGTGGGGTTTAGAGTGGAATGAAGGATTTCTATTTTTATAATATTTTCTGCTAATCTTCAATTCATTATTCTTCTCTGAATCAACACCTTGCAGAAATGAAACAATGCACACAAGAAATTTATTCTAAATGATTGCAAATTGGAGCCAAAAATATGGGCCATTTCATGTAAAAATGGAATATTGTCATATGCAGATTGATAAACTACTGAAAATAGGATGTGTGAAAGAAGGAACACTGATTCTTAGGCAAAATGTTAATATGCTGAATATCTAGATCACAATCACTAAAAATTATAGTAATATGTAATGTCACTTAATCATTAAAAAATAACAGTAATATGTAATGTGGAAAGTTTAACACTCAGTAGTGTGAACAATGGGAAAGGTCAGATATCTAATTACTGAATTTGTCATTGCCTGGAAGGATTTGTAGGAACTATAATGGTAAAATCTGTTTTTATATTGATTTTACGACTGGTCCCAGTTTTTCTTTCTGTATTTGCCAAGTTCCTCACTGGGTATTAGATCATACTTAGACTTCTTAAGAGAACTGTAATCTCACATTTCAGGACTAAAATGTCAGTTAGATAAAAGTGAGAAATTTGTTAATACTTTCCTTTTTAACAGAATCTGATAGCATACAAATCAATTTCTAGCTTTTAGCCTCTGAAGTACATCTTTAGAATTATATTATATAAACTTTATAAGGGAAGTATTGAGCTAAAATGAAATTCTGAAATTTCACCTGTCAGTTTAGAATGCTGAAATTTTAGCCATAGTAGCCTAATCATGTCATATTTCTATAACATTTCTTGAAAATCCAACTCTCTAAGATTGTGTTTCAACTCTGTATATTGGAACAATTGCCATCTTCTATCTCTTGAAATAATGTCTGGGTTGCATCCTGTCCCCATGCAGGCAAGACTGGATAACATGCAGTCTTCCCTCTTTGCCCTGATTTCTGTGGAAAGGACATGGAGACACGTAGTCCAAAGTGGTCCACAGCTCATGGAAGAGTTCACAACATTTGGGATAATAGATCTGTATTTGCTGTACAAGTTCAATAAACCCTTCCTGTCTTCAGAAGATGATTTTTAGTATTTTTTTGGTCAGACTGTTTCCAAAGCACTGGGAAACTGGGCTCTGCATCTATGAACTGGTTAGGCTGTCTAGAATCCTGCTTGTATAAGGTCTGGGGAGTGTTATTTCAGGGAGAAAGTCATAATAACTTGCATGCTAAGTTTTCAGTCAATAGGAAATACTGAATACAGAGTACAGAGGTACATCTTAGTGCCTTTTGCTCTTTGAGGGTTTTCAGTATAGAACTTGTGAATGGGGAAATACCCTGTGTTGTTGGGTTGTGTTTGTTTAGGCACCTTAGTAATCTATTTTAAAAATGGAACAGAGATTATATTTCCATGCTAAACCTCAGTGGGAATTTAGCACTGCTTTTCTGTAGACCCCTGTACCCCTGCTATCATCTGAAAGCTTCTTGGTGCATTGCAGTAACCCACACTGTGGGACCCCTGTGCTCTGCCCTCTGCACTACAAGAGGCTGACGCCCATGCCTGCTCCTCTTTGTTCTGAGCTGGGGGCGTCTGATTCAGCTCTGATGGGTGACTGGGTTTTCAAAAGCAAGAATGCAAAGTATGGTGTGCCAAAGCCAAGACACACAAAGAAATGTGACATCCAAGTTTTAGAGTTATCACATTAGAAATCAGTTTTGGAGACTGCAAATGGAGTTTATCCAAAAGGTTTAGTAGAGTCTGGGTTTAAATATGTGCTCTAAATGTTCTAGGTGTTGAACTTTTTGGCAAATTCTTCACTTTAGGAAAAAATAAATGTTTTTTAAAATATCGGCAGTATTCTGGAGAGTCATTTAATGTGATGTCATCTCATATAAAATAGGGTTTGTGTACAGTGTTCTATCTCATTAAAGAACGGTTAAAACAAGGACAGCAGCTATTTATTTTTTGATGCTTTAAGCATATTAGGAAAGGTTAAGCACTTAAAATTATATTGTTCAATATGACACAGAAGAATTAGTTTTCTCTTTTGCCCTATTTCCATTTTCACAAAGAGAAATGAAATGAAAGTTTATAAGAGAGATTATGTCAAATAGGCCAAAATTATATCAAATCTTGATGGCATATGGAGCCAGAATTTTTCCTAAACAGGAAAATGAAGCATTCCTTAGAGGTCACGGGGTACTAAGCTAAAATGAAGGCATTGCAGCTAATATCCAATGTGCTTTGATAGGTGAGGACAATGTAATGGCCCCTGTGAGACAGTCATTAGGCAAAACCATTTGAAGCAGTTTTGTGGTTGCTCTGTCTTACAAAACAAATTAGACTGCAGCTGCCGAAGGGATTTAGACAATACAAATATCATCACATTTTTCCCTGTTTTTCTCTTTCAGTTCTGACAAAAAAGTCTGCAGATGTACTCAGAAATCTGTCCAGTAGTAATTAGATTAACATGGTAATTGGACTGTAACTTCATTTATTCGTGCAAGTGAAGACTAAACCATATTTTCAACCATTTTTTATTGTTTGTTTTAACAAATAGAGTAACTTATTTGGTATCACATTTTGTTGACTTTTTTTTTTCAGGTGTCAGATTTTTCAATAGGTGAGAAAGTTTCTTGAGGCTTAAAGGTCACATCATTGTATATGAACACGAGGTCTTGTCCCTTCAGTGAAGTAGCATATTTAAGAAATATATAATAAGCAAGCCCAAATATGAGGGGTAGTTTCATTGAATATAATTTGGAATGGTCTTGATATTCTATTTCCTTTTTGCATTTAATATTATTTATCAAATGAGAAAAAGCAAAAAAGTAGGGAAGATAGTGACCTATATAAATCTTAAATATCAAGATTAGATATACATTGTGCTCAATTTTAATTTTGTATATTTGGCCTAACCTTACAGGTCATGGGTTTCTGAACTGACTTCCTCCTCAATATTGTTAGTATCTAATTAGCTGTAATCTTCTATGAGGATAAATGTTTGGGGTTTTTTCTCAACTGACATGCATATCTATTCACATGCATGCATATATGCACATGCACACACACACACATGCACAGACACATATATTTCAACTCCAGTTGAATAAAAGCAGTTTTCAAATGATGCATTGTCACCCTCAGCACCTGAAGGACAAAAAAGAAAGCTCACCTGATCTGTGGACATTTTAGGGGTTGTTCAACTGAGGGGCTGTTTTTCACTAAAGTTTGTATTTTGATGCACGCATATGCTGTAAAATTCAAACGCCTTCAAACTGCAAATACAGAAGTCTTGCACATGCAATGCAAACATTTGAACTTGCAAACATACCAGAACTGACAGGAAAAACTGCAGTGTAAAATTTATTTGACGAAGTTGAAGAGATTCATTTGTTGTGGAAGGATGTAATTTGTGCTAAGCATGTTCTGTGGTTGGAGAAACAAAGACTGACTTCACCTCAACACTGTAACACAGTTTGATTGCCAGCTGGAAGAACGGTGTTGATAAAACTTGTAGGATATTTATGTCTACCAATGTTGAAACAGAGGTGGACATTTAGTCTGAAGTCTGTGATTATCTGTAGTATAAACAAAGATATAGCCTTGCCCTTTTGAAAAGGTCAGGTGCAACTTTTCCTAAGATGCTGGGCAAACTTACAGAGCAAGAAAGGGCAAAGGAGGAAGTATTCAGAGGGAATGTGGGATGCACAACCAGAAATGCTATGTCAGCATGGCTGTGTGACCAGGTTAAAATAGGGGAAATAGGCATAAACACAGTAATCAGTTTAATTTGATGAAATTAGAGGAAACCAAGTGATTTGTGTTAATAATAATGTAATTTCTTTATTTTAAAACTGATCAATCTTGGCTAATAAGGATAGGTACTAGGATAATTCAGTCAATGATTCAGAAAGGTACAGAGCATGCTAGCATGCTGAGTAAGAGAGGAAAGCTCAAGAAGTGTCAGAAGGTGACCAGGTGACAGATTTGTTTCCCAGGTGTTGTTGCTGGCGCTGCACCACTATGTCTACCTTGTTCTTTGGAGGCTGTGGCACCAGGTGCACTCTGCAAGGCACAGGGCAGGAGTGATCAAAAGCTCATATGAATCAAAGTGATTGAAAGAGAAAGGAAGGTTAAATCTGAGCTTAGAGAATCTGTTTTACTCTGTTTCAGTGTCTGCTGAGAACACCAACTGCCTGAAGCCATACTCTGTTAGGTTCGCTGAGCCTTTGCAGCGGTGCCCTGCTCCCAAAAAACTGTCAGCAGTGCCTGGCTAAACACTATCTGTGACCATCATATTAAAATCTACAGTTTTAGTATTTTTTTTTTTCCCCCACTGGGAAGAAAAGACAATGAGGATGCTGGGACAACTTCACTCTACCATGACCTCTAGAACCACAAGCTTTTGTAATAAAAATGTAATAAAGAGAGCCTTTAGATATAAGGTTCTCTTTCCGAGAACCTTATATCTAAAAACTTTGTGTTGCTATGCTAGAAAAACCCAGTGACAGCATATAGAATTCAGGATTACATTTTTAAAAAATTTCAATGTTTTTAAGTATATCAGAGACATAAAAGTTTTATTTTAACCGAATGCGTTTTAAAATATGTCGGACAAGTCAAAATATTCCATTGGATCTTGATTAATAATTAAATGGAGCCCAGCATTTTTCTGTTACCAATGGGGTTTATTTTTTTCTTTTATTCACTATCTTGCAATTCAATCTTTCTCTTTTTTTTCTTGTTTCATAAATGTCCTGATAAGATTTTAAATACCTTTTTATTTCTCAATGTTTTTTGAAAAGGATAGGTGTCTGTAGTAGTCTTTCCTTATAAGTAGTTCTGCAAAAGTTTCAGAAAGACAAAAATGTTAAACTTCAGTGTTAGGTCCAGGCCTGCACACAATCCTGAAACTTACTTTTTGACCATCCCACATCTCTTATGACCATTAGTAATCACAAAATCAACCACTATTGCCCATCAGAACAGAGGAAAAAAAAATGCACCCAAAGATATATTAGAGCAAAGGAAAAGATTAAAGACAAAAGCAAACAAATCCTTTTTGACTCATAGAGAAGAACACAAAATGTCAAATGGAAAAGATTATATTATAACCCTCATATGCTGAAATTCCCTTCAAGGCCAACTGTTCTATTTACTGAATAAATTGATCATTATTTCTATTCTGCATTCAACATGAAACACAAGTAGCGTGACATTAATTTGCTTTTCGGGATGATTTGTATTTTTCTGTCAGGTACCCTAGATTTAGGAATTCACTGTTTTGCTGTGACAGACTCCGATCTAATGACTTTGAGGTACTAACATAACATTCTTCATTTTTCCCATGATGAGTTGAAAGGTGATATTAGGGAAAATATAAAAGAAAAAAATGCAGTTAGTGTCTATAGGAAATAGCCTTATATGAAACACAGTGGGGGTACATGCAGTGAAAGGTGGCTGGTTAAGTTCATATGCTGTGATTTTTTTATTCTGTATTTCATAAAAGCTTCTACATCTTGGAGTAAAGACTAAAAGTAATTACACCTAAGTACAAGTGAGTGCAGGCCTTTCATGTATGTGAAATCCCTGCTATTTTTAATATACATTATTTCCTCCTGAGCTGTATTTTATGCCAAAATATTCTCAAAGAGTATGCTGTCTAAGGAACAAGCTGAGAGTAAAAAGTGGTGCAAACCAGTACCAAGAGAAAAAAAGCTGACAAGAAACTAGGTATTTTGGATTTCTAAAGTGGTCTCTTGGGTCTTGCTTGAATTTTGAAAAATACCTCAGCTGCAAAAAGGTGATTTTTGAAGACAGTGAAGATATTAGACTCCCAGTAAGTATTCTAAAAAAACCACATTGCATCAGTGGGAGTTCATGGGCTGAAAATAAGCTAGAAACCTCCTTTTAGAGCAGAATTCTCATGAATAGTAAGACCACAAATATCTTTTGGCCCTTTCAAATGAAATCCAATGAATTTTCAGTGTAAAATACATTCTTCTTTCATAAGTGCCTCTAGTACATTTGAAATACCTCTCAGAAAGAACCTCTTGCTAAGACTAATTGCATTTATGTCATCTGTAAAGTGCATCTGCAAAAAAAAAGAAAAAAGACAAGATAGAAAACAACAAGAACTGTTGAAATTAGCACTTGTACTTTTCTATTGCTTTATATTTCTGTTTTCCTTTTATGTAAGATTAAACATGATGTTTAATTGGAACATAGATACATACTCTGGAAGTAGAATTTTTTTAATATCAAATTTGGAGTAAAGTCTAGGAATTCATGATGGAAAGTTGCATGCTTCCTCTTTGAACCATACCTTTTTCTTTCGACATTCTGAGTAAAGTTCTGCCATTTGTTCTCCTCTATAATCTGAAAGCCATTACCATTTCATAGAAGTTTAACATAGTGGGGAAACCGTGTTACAAATTAACAGGGCAAGGAAGAGATCATTGGATGACAGATATGTAGAAATTTTTCAAGTAAATTTTTAATTGGATAAAAGATACTAGTCATTCAAACAGCCATTTTTTATTTAACTTAATTCAAATCACAATTTTTAAGCCCTAAAGTTATGAAAATTAGAATTTTTCTTTTTCAGAATGAAAGGTTAAGTTTCCTCCACATCACATTTAACTTGGCAGCACAGTTACTTCATGCTTGAACAAAGAGAAGTAAAAGGATAATTATTTATGTGAAATATTTTTGAACTCAAGTATCATACACTTATAAATTACTTTTTTTTTTTTTTTTTGCAATTTGCCATAGCTGATCTCATACTCTTTTGGAACAGAAAACTTTCCCAGCCTTTTTGTTTGGGGCAATATGAATCTGAGGGACAAAAGAAAAGTTAAGAAGAGAAAATAATAGCTCAATTTTTTGTGACCAATCTCTGTGGTCAGAACATTAGAAAATAATTAAGATAATGAAATATTTTTGTCTGCATAAATTTCTATAAAACTTGATAGAGTTTACAAAAAAAGTTTGAAAAATTGCATTTTTCAGAAAAGTTTGGATTAAATTCTGTATGTTGAGATTTTTCTTATGTTAATATAAGAAAAATGCTGTGTTTAAGCAAGTTTGTCACAATGAATCATACTAAAACAGGGTTCATGTGTTCTGAGAATGTTGTTCCTGGTATATTATGCCCTAGGAAGCTAAAAAAACCCACAAGGTTTTATGTCATCAAGCAGCCTTTGACTTTTCATGGAATGCTCACAATGCATTTGTTAGGGGGAAAAAGCCTGCCAGGAGACAGCAGAAGACACATACAGTCAACTCACATTTGAGTAGGATACACTCCCTGCCCTCTATATTTGCTTTTGTGTGTTCTATTTTTGCTTTACCTGCCAAGTCTGAAATACCTGTTGGCTCCCCTGCAAGACTGCAGTGGTGGTCTCAGAGAAGTGACTCCACTTAAGTGTTTCTTTGGCAAGGTCATAAAAGGATTCAAAAGTGCTTGCAAATATTTGGAAAATATATTTTTAAGGAAAAAAAAATAGAACTTTTTTGTCTATAACTTCATCTATATGATCGATGTCTATAAATGCACTATATATATTTCACTCCCTGAAGTTATCCTCCATTAGTTGTTTGACTGTGACATTCTACAAATTTGAACCATTAGGAGATTACAAAAAGATGGCAAGTTAAAAAGGAGAATCACATTTTCAGAAAACTTGAGTTGAACTGTTCAAAATCATACCAAAACATGAAAATAATAATGTTCAAGAATCTCCTAGAAACAGAAGTGCCTAGTTATTATCCCTGATACATTAGTTCCCTTCTCTACTCCCTATTAACCCCCTTCTAGCAGCTCTTCTGCAGCATAGCTGATCCTTCATTCAGCTCTACAGGTGTTTGCCAGTGCCTGAAATAGTTTCTATCCACATATATATGACAAGATCACATTTTACCTCCAAAAAAAAAAGCAGTGCCTGCTTCTTATCATCATGTTAGCAAGGAAATGTTAGCAAGGAACTGGAAGCTATTTTTATCCTTTTCCTGGATGATGAGCATTTTGTTATTTCCCACTTACTCTCATTCCATGTATCACAGTGCAAAATTGCATTTTCTCAGGTGGATCTGAGGACCCTGTTTAGTAGTTTGCTTGGTTATAAGGGAGGCTATCAGAACCATTAATTTTGATCATGTAATCACGTGCTCTGCAGCACCCTCCAAAAAGATGAATCTCTTGCCATATGAAGAGATAGTAATACTACCTTCACAACATTCCCCTTTAATCACTTTTGCAGCACATTGTAAATCAAAACCTTATAAAAGTCTTTAATTTTAATAATTACTATAAAATGCTTTGTAAAATGCTGTTGACACAATTGAAATTGCTCAATCATGTCTTGCCCCCTTATAGAGCAAGATGTTATTAAACTTCTAAAAACTAGAATATGAAATATTAAGGCAAGCAACAGATTTATTCTGTAAGACTTGATTTATGGATTGACATCTTTCCCCACTATTAGTATTGCTCAATTACTTACGCTCTTTCCTGCACACTGTGGAAATACCTTCATGGCCACACAGCTTCACTATTCTCTCCTTCCCTGGGCACCACTGGTACCTCAGTTTAGGCAAGAGATCTCTGAGAAGATGGGGTTAGAGAAAACTGCTCCTTCTTCTGTGTCCTCTGGAAGCAATGCTGGGAACAAGAAGAGGTTCAAAGGCTCACAAGCTTCCAGTTGATGGCAGCTTCTTCATCTTTTTTGGGAATCCAGACTGTCAGAAAGTGGTAAATTAACACATAAAAGCAGTAATAATTAACAGCCTCTGCTAAGGGATAAACCAAACTAGTTGTGTTTTCTGGCTAGAAAAACTTATGAAGAAATGTGGAAAATATACAAGGAAATACAAGGAAAAGGCAGGTTTTTTTAAACTGATAGTAACCTGTATTATAAATGTTATTACTCAGAGGTGCAACCACACTGATTGATGGGCTTGCTAGACACAGAATTCAAGAGCTTTTGATCCATTTGGAATAAACATATATTAGGGAACTATATGTGACCTATTTTGCTTCTGGCTAATATAGATATAAGGGTTTTGCCTTGTAGATTGATATTTTTCATGATTTAGTGAGCACTGAAAAAAATATAAATGTGTGTATGTGTGTGTGTTTAGAAGACAAAAACCCAGAAGCAGCTTTCAGTACACCACTGGAAGAGTATTAACATTAAGCTTGAATAAGACAAATGCAGTCAGGAACAAGCTTGAATTTTAGAACTTTGTCCTAAAATGGTCATGAATTGTGTAGTGGACTTACTCATCAGTGTCAGATGAGTGTTGAGATTTAAGAAAGTAGGAGTGTTCTCCACAGAGTACTACTGAAGAAATATTAGGCAAATTAAACAGAAATTTCATCTTGCCTTGCTATAAACTTTTTATTTCAGAAAGAGGTTGTAAAGAAAGAATCAGTGGATAACCTCAAGTTTGTGGCAGTTTTTCGACTGAGTGGGAGTGTAATAAATATATTTTCATTTTATTGCTATTATTGCTACCTCATTATACAAGGCCTTAAAAAAGGGTTAAGTAAAATCTGGTCATTTTTGTTATGCTTCAATAGCTACTATTTTTATACTATCTTTTAGAAAATCTTCACCAAATATAAATGCTTCAGGATTATATATATTTTGGAAAGCAAAATATTTGAAAGGATCAGATCACTGCCAGTGCATGCTGTATTTTAAAATAGTTACTCAATATCTTTTTTGAGGAGCAGGCCAAATATAGATACTGACATTTCTTCAGCACAAAATTGTGTTTGGTTGTCATTAACATATATGAATTGCCACAAAATTTCATTGCTTATTTGCCAGTTTTGGCAGCAGGGCTGCAGAGTAATCTTTGTCCAAGACCATCTTAAGGTGGAAAATTTCTCATGTGTCAAAATACGTCTTCTCTCAGTTCCACTCTATCTGTCAGCTTGCAGCTGTAGACTTATACTTGAGTTCTGCCCTACAGTTCTGTGCACTTTCCCTCACTTTCTTTCTTTTTTATGAGTAATGTACAACAACTATTTCGGTGAAGACTGCTTTTTGCTTGTCACAACACAAACTAGAGTGATGTCTTTTAGAAGGATACTGATTTTTATAAACACAGTTTACAAAATTCTCCTTCATCTTTGTGACTCAAATCAGGGACACTGACACTTCTTAATCCCTATTCTTAGTAAATCTGAAAAAACCTCCCAGCTGTTACATAGAACACTATAATTTCATACAAGAAAAACACCAGTACTCCTGCTGTAAATGAACAAAGAGAAGTTGTGGAAGAATAGACCAAAGATCTTTTATCTCAGGAATCTAAAAATTAAAATACTGCCTTGCAATAGTGGCTTTTACACACACTTTGTGTGTGTGTGTGTGTGTGAGCATGTATAAAAATTTCTCCACAAAGTTGTCTAGAGACAAGGAGAAAATAAACAGTATCAACACCATGTTTTTAAAGAGTAGCATTTAAGTTGCTTTCCTTAGTCTTAGAATTGATTTTTTTTTGAATGAACAAACAGCTCTCCATCTTTCGAGTGTCATAGTCTTTGATCCTGTGCTAAAAGACTTCACATTTCTTCTCTAGTGTATTTGCAGGCTTTCTCTTTTCTATTTTTGCTGTTTTTGTTGATCAGCCCACTGGAACTCTCTTACCCCAGCTGAGAAACAGCAAGATATTTTTCTGTCACAGAAGCAGCTCTAGATCAAGTTATGAAGAGGTAGCACAGGAACAGAGAGCACAGAGAGTTGGTTTAGGATGAGTGGAAAAAAATTAAAATAATATAGTTGCAAAGAGAAGTAAAAAGTAAAGCATTTCTTGAGAACCTTTATTTCTGTAATAGCTGAATTATAATGTAATCTTTAATTACATGATCATGTACTTTTTCTATCTGTGATAGTGAAAAATAGTACAACTTCATCAAATCTTAATGAGTTTACATGAAACCCAGAAATAATGTTTCTTAGATGTGTGATCCAGACCTTACAGAATGCAAAAGTCTGCCTTCATCAAAGAAATTCCTTCCAAAGGGATTTTATTGAGCATTGGTTTTTTTCTTAAGAGTATCTAAGCAAATGACTGTTCCAGCAGCTTGTACGAAATACAAAGCTTATAAGCAGGCATGTATAGAAATTCTGATATCAGGAAGAGAATCCTAGATGTTCATTTTCCCATAAGCTTTACAGAAAGGCTGCAATGGGATAAATCCTCTTGGTTTGCACAGAGTAACAAAATGTATTGCCCATGGTGTAAGAGAAAAGAGCAATAGGAGCAGTTCCTGTCAAAGGAGTTTTCAGATACTCTTTTGATCATCTGCTGTCATTTCCCTCCCTTGTATGCAGCTCTGTCCCACTAGTCTGTGTCACTTGTCTCTTTTATTTGTCTCCATCTCTTCTCCCAGGTTTTCCATCACTGTGGCAGAAAATGTATGCATTTCAAGGAGCTCCTTCATTCCAACTTTCACCTCTATCTCAAGTTTTAATATTGTGGCTGGTGTGTTCTGTGGGGAAATCTGCCTGGTTTGGATTCACAGCTCCCCTCAGCTTCGAGTCCACCTATATACTCTAGGCAGGCACACACAAAGAACCTAAAAATCCTCTGCTAAGCCCTCATGATCTTCTGCTTGATTTTGCAGGGAGCGTGTTTTCATTATTCTGTTGTCTTTTCTTTTCTCTCCAAGTTAATTAAAGTTAATTGATTAATTGGTACTCTGCTATAGCAACTACCCAGCTGGAAAAGCACCAATCTGCAGTGATCATATGTGTAGAGCATGTCTAATTTGTTATCTTATGTGGAAAGGCCAGAACTCCTTGTAAATTAGCTTTAACAATGTGTATTTTCCAGGAGAAGCAGTAAGATGGAGTACAACATAAGTACTCACAGATTCTACTCAGGTTCTGTAGCAGACATACTTGAAATCAGGTGCACAGATATAGCTTTGTTTCCAACCAGGCAATTTCAGGAATCCCTCTTCTGTTAAAATGGTTTTTCTGGCTTCTTGCAATTGCCACCAGTACACCTGGCAGACTCTCTGGTGCATAAGCAATCTGCACATTTAGGGGGGAAAAAAGCTTCCAACTTCCTTTAATGATATACTGGCAACTGGAGCTGGGTACTTCCATAAGTCAGTGGTGGCAACTGAAATTACATGTTTAGAGCTGTACTTTCAGTCCTGTTTGCATGCTACAATCAAACCTATTCCTCTTTGAAGAGGAATTTGGAGAGGGAATTTGTAAAATTTGGGGCATTTTTTTCAGTTCATGGCATTTGCAAGTATGTGTAGAGTCCACTGCTCCAGTGGCTCATTCTGGAACATACATATTACCAGTCATCCTTATGTACTATATAAGAAAACTTTAAATTGATCCAAATAAAGCTTTCAAATGATGAATATACTGAAAGTGTTGGCTTGATTTGAAATGTCTCCTTATAATTTCATTTTGTAATCAGTTCCAAAATTTTCCATTCTTCTCCTGATTGAAAAATTTGAAAATACAAATTCCAAGTTATATTTTGCCTAGACAAAAAGTAATTTTCTTGCTATTTGGTTTATTTGAGCAATTGAGTAAAACAAAAAAATTACAAAATATCTTCTGCTCATTGAAGTTTCTGTAGAAAGAAGGATTTGCTGTTGTTTAGAATATGGTAGTAAGATACACATATATTCACCTTTGTACAGTTCTTCTAGTATCAGTTAGAGTGTTAGGGTAAACCTGAGTTTGAAGATTTTCTCTGAAACTGCACACTAATGCATTTGCTTTCTGTAGAATAACTTGGTTTTGTGCCAAAAGTGAGCTAGAAAATTAATTTCTGCCCAGAAAATGGGGTAAAGTATATGGTGTGTCTCTGTAACATATAAGAATGAAAAATTATGAAAATTGAGGGAAAATGTCAGTTTATGAATTATTTATTTTAATAAACTATAGATTCACTTACAGTCTTTTTCTAAAATCACAGATTTGTTCCTAAATATTTTTATGTGTATTTAAAGGTGTAGTGTCATACCTAACCTTATCCAATACCTACATTATATCTAATGTATTAGGTAGGTTGTGTTGTGAAAAGATTACTTCTCTATTAAACATAGAAATTTCACTTCACCTTATGCTAATGTAACAATTTTGTGGTTAAAACTATTTATTAACACATTTTTCCTCATTTTATTTTAGGATTTTCTCTAAAGCTTAAAAAGAATATTCATATGTCACATTTGAGCAAATAATTATTAGTACTTTTATCAGATAAGTCGATCACTGGAAAAAAAACTGACCTTATCCTTTTGAGCAGTGAACATTAAGGAGTTTTTATTCTTCAAGGCCACTTTTTTTTAGAAATACTTAGGGACTTACAAAACTTTTCAGGGAAATGCAATTTTTCCAGCCCAAAGAACTAAAGGTCAGACCTCAATGTTAACATTAATAAGGCTTCTGGCATCTAAGCAAATTATAAGATAGATTTGCATTCAGATTAAATTTAAAATGATTGTGGTTTATTTATTAAAAGGAAAGTGATAGCAATTAAAATACAATACAAAAAAACATCACTGGAAAGAAAAATCAATATTGCTCCTATTTACAGAATCTAATGTGAAAATCATCATTTAGAAAGAAGAGCCTGTTAATTTGGTAGGAAAGAAATCACTATCACTTATAAACACCACCACCAAAATCAGGTAAATCACATAATTAAAATAAATTATATTTATTTAAAAAATAGTTAAAACATTACTAAAACTCGATAGAAATCATTAAAAATTTGCTTAAGCAATATTTTCTTCAGTTGTTGAGGTTATATAATTTCATATTTGGATAGACATAGTTGCATTACATTTATTAAGCTTGTATAATTTTATTCAGGTGTATTCTTCATTGGAAGAAATGTACTTTTCCTTAACAACTTTATTAATTGGTGGTGGTTCATGGAATAAGAAACACAAAAGGAACTTCGAAAAATGTCTATTATTGTCATTAATTGTTTTGCTAGGTTTTGTAGAGAACTGTAGCATGTGGTATAATAAATTAAGGTGTGATAGATTAGTTATAAATAAGAGCATCAAGATTAATTGATTTGGGAAGATAACTCTTAGTTGAAAACACTCAAGTAATAACTTTAGCAGACATTGTTGACTTAACATGGTCCATTCTGACATGGATCCATCATTGTCTGTAAACATGAATATCAAAGAAACATACACACCTCAATAATGAGTGTGTGAGGAGTGTGGACCCTGCATGCAGCTGGCTGGAATTTTTATTTAACAGTCATTGTTTGTCATCAGTTGAATGAATTGAAAGTGAGTAATCTGTGGTATAGTCCAGTGGTGCCAACAGTTGAAGGTAGGGAGATAAAGAAACAAAGGACAGCAGAGTCACTGACTGTTTCTCTCCACCTCCTATAAAGCTCAGACCTGGATGGTTTAGATGCAGGGGAGATGAACCTCACTCAGAGCTTCTGTGTGCTTTATAAGGAGGTAACATTTCATGTAATATTCTGTTCTGTGGGCTGGACCCACAGAATTATGTGACATCAAGCTCAAATGGGAGGCTGCCAATTAGTTGCTGTTCATATGCTACAAGCCCATAAAGCATGGAAGGAATTATTAATGAAAGAGGACTTTGCTGCACCTTCCCCCTCATGAAAGGTGGAGCTTCATGTGTTATCCCCTGGATGCACCCTTGGTGGTTGCAATTGGTGGTTAAGTTTTTGTGGACAAAATGTTGACCAAAGAACAAAATCTGCTGGTATGACTGGCAGAATTAAATATAACAGTTCCTTGGAGCAATTGTGGACTGCAATGTAATTCTGTGTAACTACAGGAATTTTAAAATAAATGTCATCCTTAAGGGACCATGTCTAATCAATCCCTTACAAACTCACCAGAGTAACAAAAGATGCCTATAAGGGAGAATAGTGTATGGAATATCTAGCATCAGCTAAAAAGTCACTGAATAACTTCTTTCTAGAGTGTCCTTGTTTCGTATTTAATACGTAAATGATAATATAAGCCAATGATAAATATATTATTAAGGTATATTACTTGTTTTGTAGTGAATGTACATATATGGTATAAAAAGTTAGGTCTTTTTTTACTATAATTTTAAAAAAAGAGTTGTGAAGACACCGACAAAGTCTGTCAACTAACATTCCACTGTTTAGTGAGTTAATCTTGCATAAGGGCTACTAGGAAGCAATTCTGTAATGTAAATATTTAGCATTATATTAGACACTCCACAGTGCTTTTTCTGGTCTCCAGTTGCCTGCCCAGAAGGTGAAATACTCCTTCTATGATCCATGCCTAACAAACTGCTCAGCAAATTGAAACAGCATCAAACATGCCTAATCTGTGTGTGAGCAGCTGAACCCCCTCCATCAGATTCAGCCTTGTGTCTGTATTAACAAGATATTTACCGTGGCTGGCTTACAGGACCATATTTTGCTTATTGTAGGACAATTAAATGCAGGTAAATAATGATCTTGGGCCACTTGTGTTTCACGTAAACCTAATTAAAAAGTCAAGATAATTACTATTTTCTTTAAAAAGTAAGTAGTATTTTTGATCACTCATATTAAAAAGTGAACGCAAGACAGAAGAAAGGCTACATTTTACAGCAGGAGAATAAATATATATATATATTCTAAAAAGGATTTTAGACCAAGTAATGAAAAAAATTAAGCATTCAATTCAAAGACTAGTCAATTTAAGGCTAATTTGAAATGCATATGCATTCACTAAAATTAAGGTAAGTGGATAGCTGCATTTTTCAGATTAAGTGATATAGGGTGAGCAAATAATTCTCATTAAAGCTTAGTAACTGGGCACTTTGGAAAACAGCCCAGTATCTAACTATGTTGTAGTCATCTAAGTCTGTGCAAAAATATGACCTTCAGATCTCAGGAATCTTTCCAACTTATTTTAAATCATTACAAAGATAGCATACTAAATGAGTACCTAATGCATTTCTATTTGCTTTTTATTTTGAAGTGTGCTTTTTTATGAAATCTTTAAAAACATGAGTATCAATTTTATGAGTTAGCATGCCATGTGCAAATAACTGTCTGGTCCAGAGAGTACACATCCTTAAAATCATACTGACTTTACAGGTGGAGGAAAGCTTTCTTTCGTGCAATCCAAACACAGCAGCTCACCCCTGATGCCGTGCTGAACTATGGACTGATTTCCAAATCATGATATGAATCATGATCTGAGCCATTTGCTGCACTCACAAGCCTTAGGGTCACTCAGGAGAGAAGAGACCACAGAAGTTCCTAACACAACCTTTGCTCAGCCAGGAGCTCCATACAATACCGAATTCAAGTCAGGTCACTTAGGGTTTTGTTGTGTCAGGTCTTGGAAAACCTCCAAGAATGAATATTCCACAACTACTTTGGATGACCTGAATCATTACTTAACTATCTTCGGAGGGAAATTTTTAAACTTAAATGTGGTTGAAATTTCTCCTGTTTCAGTTTATCACATTTAAATGTGATGTAAAATAGTAAGACTTCATTTTCTTGATGGTTTTATGAATATAAATAATATCTGAAAAAGTAGGGTTTTGGTTTTTTTACTCTCTGTGCATTATCTCTTAAGTAAAATGCATCTGTTCTCCCATCTTTGAATGATAGGAAAATGAAGTTTAGGAGGAATGAATGTCACTTATTGATCATTTTCATCACTGGATTTTCTCAACCTCCACTTCCTACAAAAAATACCCAATGCAAAACTGTGATAGAAACTGAGCTTTCCCTGAGATATCTGGGTATGTAAAATTTGGTGTGTTTTTGTGATATATTATATTACAACTTTTCCAGCAGAAGGACACTTAAATCAATGTATTGTTAAATCTACTGACCTTCTATCTATTTGTCAGAAGGGTAGGCTGGTATGGTTTATTCTCCAAAGTACATGGATGACATTTTGTCTACTAAAGCACAGGATGCACTTTCAGGGTTATTATAATTCAAGTAAAAAAGTGCTGAAACCCACATGATAACAATTTTGATAGAGGAACATCATCTAGATCTGTATGTATTTGAAAAATCTAGTGCATAAATAAGGAAAAAAATTGTTCTTATCTCGATTAGGAAAGTTGTTAGATCGTAGTTCTTATAAGGAATTAGTTTTATTCCCTCTGGAAAAAAAATCTATGCAGAAGGACATTATTTTAGAAATCATGCATAATGTAGCAGGGGGTGACACCAGAGGAAAGTGTGGCTTATATGAAGGCAAGACTAAAGTTTAGAAAGATAATTTCCTGGGTGTAGTGTGACTGGAGAATAATGCCTTATTTGCAGATCTGTTCCTTCCTGTGCTCAGGAGGAGACATTGCCTATATTATTAAACTTGATCCTGATGATATACATTGATGTGAAATGCAGTGTACGTGAAATTCTGTGGTAGAATTTTAAGCATTGCAATTCCTGGTGTGCAAAGTAGAAAGGAATCATGATTTCACATTTTACTCTGCAGTATTATTGACAATTACTAACATAATAATTAAAAAAAAAAAAGAAAGAGAGCCCAGGCTGCATACCTTTTGTTAGGATATAATTATGATTTCCCTACTACCTAGAGAAAGATGCAAAATCTCACAAATTTTTATAGTGCATTATATTCTAAAATAAACTATTAGATAGACATGGAAATATAAAACAAAACAATCACTTGGCCAAGCACAGGAGAGTTTATTTCAAAGAAATGGAAGCATCAGCAAGATACTCCCTGATTTAGTCTTGGCACATTATCTCAGATTCTCCACTCTTTGAGCTATTATGTTCTGACTTCAGCATGGAAATGGTTAACCTGGGGCATGATTACACATTTCCTTACAGAAAGTGAGGGAGCAATCCAGAAGTCAGTAAGTGTACAATTCAAGTGGCATAGTGAATACAAGGAGAGAGGGAAAAATATGTAAATAAGTGTTGAAAGGTAGGAAATTTGGTAGATGAAAGAATAATCTATTTTTTGTGTATTTTGCTGGTCAATCTTTTTTCTTTCTCTTCCTTCACTTTTAAAACTGCTGAGCTCTCACGTGAATAACAGTGTGATAGCAGTAACCCTTCAAAAAATTGGACTTTTAAGTTGTTGGCAGTGTGTTTGTTAAAATACAGGAATTTCTGCTGTGATATTGATGTAAAAATTTTAAAGATGAGATCCTGAAATAAAATATAATCCATTTATAGGTGATTATGATATTAAACAATGCCAGAATCTTAAGTACCAATATGACTATTTGTATCCATGTTATGACTCCTGCAGGATTGCATCAGACAGAGATGCTCTGTCTTGGGAGTACCTAGTAAGACTCTAGGGAGTCCTAAAGAAAAACATGCTCCAAGAAATAAAACATAACTCCAAAATCTGAAAATCAAGACAGCAGAAAGGGAATCTTATATTCTCTCTTCCTTTGTTGCTTTCTTGCCCCAGCTGCAAGTTGACGTCCCTCGCAGGACTGTAACACTTTTGCCTTTACAATTTGACCGTATTAACAATAAAGTGGTGAAGATGAGGGAAGAAATTTCTGGCACTGTCCTCAGCCCCAAAAGCTCTTGTGCAAAATGGGTAATGCATTAGCGGGTGCTTGCCATGGATATTTCCTTTTTTGTGTTTCATGCAAAGCTTAGCTGTTATCTTCAGCATCATGACAGACTTACTATGTAACGTATAGAATTTTTGTTGTATTCCTAGTTGTTGTGCTTCTTTTCTTCAAATTATATTTGTATATTTTGACAGTAGACAGAATATCTATTGTGGACCATTTGTCCATGGTCTTAAAGATCCTCACAATTAATGTTAGAAAATGAAATATTTTCTTCTAAACATAGCCTCTGTTTGTCTGGGAGCGGGTTTGGTTCACTGAATAGAGACCTGAACATACCTGAACCATATACTAAGTGTAACAGCAGTATGTCTCTCAAAAGTTCTAGAAAGAAGATTTAAGATTGTCTGAGGTCAATTCATTTCCTGTCTCTGCTAGAGTGATAAAAATATGAAGAGCTAATGAAGTAAAAAAAGTCTTTTTCAATTTTCAGAACATACAAAGACTTTCTTGCAAAAAGCCACAAAAGGAAACTTAATGGGAAAAAAGTTATGATTTCCTGTTACAGTAGTAAATTTGTGGAAAATAAATGCCTGGCTATTTTATATCAAAATATTGTGATGTTAATTCTATCAGATTTGTCTATAACTGCTTTATTATCACAAGTCACTAAAGCAGAATGAAGCACTTGTTCATGAAAAGAAATAACATTTCACAAAACAAAGTTTTTAAACCCAAGAATAAGTTAAAGTATTTTAATAAATATCTCTAAATACAATGTGATCTAGTAATATGTCCTTTAAAATATAAGATGCTGAAAAAAGTTATCTGCAGGAATGATAGTTTGCCATGCTACAATATTTCTATATGGCTAGAGAATTTTTCTTATTAAAATAAAGAAATACATAAATGTTAATATATTTTAGCATCATTAGGATGTCACCAATTTCTCCTTCAAAGGTTGGATTAATTGTGTTTGCTTTATTATAGTTAATCAACATAAATAGATATGGCAATGCTTAGCTCAATTAAGATGAAAACATCAGTATTGGGAAAAAATGGTATTTTCAGATATGCCTGTTATTTTGGGGATATTTTAATTAATTTTTTGAATATCTGTAAAAAAGTTATCTTTCTTTTTTGATAGTTCATAGAATTCTAATGATTTATTAATGTATACAAATAAATGCAACATTTCTTATAATAAAGCAGCCTGTTAGTGGCCTAGAACTCGCTTCTGCTTCCACAGGACCTTTTTAACACTATTCATAATCCTGAAGGGTCTTCCAGAAGGTCAAGTAATCCCCTTTTCTAATTAGTTATCATCTCATTACCAATAGCTTGTCATAAACTGTCACTATCCTGTATATGATCTGTCCTGTGACTGGAGAGTGGAGCCCACTTTGTCTCCTGTATCCCAGCAGCAGCAGTGCCTGTCCCCAGCAGGCTGACAGAGATGAGGGTGCATCATCTCAAGGACAAGCCATAGATTGTTTGTTGGGTTGTTTTTTTTTTTTTTTAGTGTGATGAAGAAATAGGGGTTTATGTTTTTTATTTGCAGATTTCTGTTTTTTTGAAGGTGGGTTTTAAATTAAGCAATACCGCATAGGCCAGAGTGCAGAAAGTAGTGACCACTTTCCAACAGGGAAATCCTATCCTGCTCTTTGAGTGTCTGTTTCAAATGGAAAAACTTGCAGATTGAATTATGAAAATAAGCATTATAAATCTTTGACATGAGTTGCTCATACTCATTTCCCAGAAGTCATTTACTATAAGTGCATACTTAAGTGATTGTCTCTTCTTTGTTACATTTCTGAGAGTTTTTGAATAAGCTTCCCAGATGTTGCTAAAATACACCATCACCTGCAGTTTCTTCTTTGTTCGTGCTAAGGTACCAACCTCTGTGCACATATTCTTTCACCTTCCACTAATAATAATAATAAAAATAATAATAAAAGAGTAGTTTAGTGACTATTGAGGTTTAAAGGGCTGAATTACAGCATGGCAGGTTACCAATTACTTTCATACAGACAGTAGATACAAATGCATTCACCACAACTTTCATTCTGAGCCATAAGTTAAATTTTAGAAAGGAACATTGTAATCTAAATGCTGAAATTATGTTAGTAGTGAGAAATCAAAGAAATGGTGTCTAATCTTTTCCTTCATGACACGCTAATCAGTGACTTTTATTAGACACTTAACAGCAAATACTTACAAGTATTAAAAATCAGAAATTCTTGTGCTGGAAAGTGCTGCACTGACAGAATTGAGATGGCTCTAACCTAACCTTCACATTTAATCAGTACATTTCTCTGCTTAATAGTGCTTTTTCTCCTACTATTAGCTTTGTGATGATGAAAAACACATTTTGGTTTTGTGTCAGTACTGGAAATAGGACTTGAATCATAAAATCTTTTGCCACTCTGTGCTGTGCAAGTGATTGAACAAAAAATTCAGTCTGTCAAGCATCAGTCAATAGCCATCGTGGCAGCTGATTTTGTGCTGATCAAGGCTTCTGGAGTGAAAGCTTGTATTGTCCTGGGAATGCTGATGTCCTCAACTGCCCAGCAAAGTTAAAGACAAGTAGGGTTAAATGTAAGGCAAAATTTGTTATACAATAATGTTTGTTATATGATGACATTATTTATATAACTTTACATATTTATTTATGTAAATCATGAGGGGTATAGAATAGAACAGTCAATATTAAGGCATATATGCTACAATTTGTATGGGTAGCAGAAGAGGAAGGGATTACATTTTCTTAACCCTTTACCTTCTCAATTTACCATCATTAAATCCCTTACATTGGATTTCTATACATTTAATCATTCACTATGTTAGGGTATTATTGGTTGGTTTCTGGGAGTTACCTTGTGAGACAGCAATGCTGTGGTATTGGAAATGCTGTTGGTATAAGTTACTGCAGAATAAAACAGCTGCTTTATTAACAGCTTCAAATATAAGCTGTTTAATTCTAAGGGATAATTCTAGTTTTCAACTGGAGAAAAACGTGCAAAATTATTTTCGGGAAGATGAGTTCTGATATTATCAAACCTAGCACTGCTGAAATGCTTACCTTTTCTTCTGTATTCCATTGAAATGTAAAGACTCCAAATTGGCAAAGCAACAAATAACCATTTAAAAAGAAATCTTTAGAGCTAGAAAATAAGCATTGGGGTTTTTTTGTCTCTACTGTGTTGCTTTAATCACTTTCACCTATCCAGCATAAACCAACTCAAAACCCATGGTGGCTGGCCATAGCATCTAGTCTAGGATGTCTTTTGTAAGACTATGTCCACCTGTCTGTGACTGATATTTCTTAAAGAAAAAGAGCTCAATTGATTTGGAAGGAGTTTCTACAGACCTATTTACGACATGCAGCTTGAACAGCCTCAGTGCTATGTTGGAACTGGTAAATAGAACTGGAAAGCTACAGGACACATGGCAAAGAAACAGTGGTCATTTCTTTTGCTGCAGCAGGCACTTAGATGTCATGTTGTGTTGTCAGGGCTGAGGAAAAATCACCATTCAATCTTTACTGAGGATAAAATGTAATACAAATTTCCTTGGAAAATGGTCCTTAGCTGAATCAAAACCAGGAAGAGACAATCCAGGTAACTAAGCAGATGGACTTCTCAATTTTATTTTTGAAAGTAATCAAAACAAAACAGCAATAAAGGAGCCATTCTATAAATATAACCATGTTGAAAAAGCCAAACTTCTTTAGTATGGTTGGGTGTCTTCTTTCCTTGCTATTTGTTTTGTACTTTTATTTGTTTTTTACTTTTGGCAATGCTTCATGTATATATCTACAGGGAAAAACACTCCTGCTGTGGACTCTTCATATGTTCTTGCATATTCTCAGTGAGAACAGGGGAAGTAACTTTTTATAGTTTTACCCAGTTTTATATTTCCAGTTTCATTAAGATTGGAAAAAAAACCAAACAAACAAACCAAAACATTTCTGCTGTGCCACAGAAAATGGTTGCAAGGAATCAGTACATTCAAGGGCAAAATCAAGGCAAGGAGTGGCAAGCAGAATGTGTGAGAAATGTCACACAAGCCCTTCTGGATGTGCTCACCCACACACAGGTGGCAGAGGTCTGGGGATGCAGAGTATCATTCTGGGGCTGGGCTGGGACACTGGTCTACTCCTGCTCTGCTGCTGAATTAATGATAAGAATTTAACAGGCTTTTGATTGGAATTAATTGGTAAATTCTGAGGATGTAAGTGGAAGAGATGGAAAGAGGAGAATAAGGGAGGAATTCTTACACTGAAGTGTAGACCCTGCTGAGCTGGGTTTTTATGATCTGCCTGGGTTTGTTCCTAGAGTTAGGTGCTCCTGATAAGGGTGGTGGGATAGAGCTGAGCTCAGACTCAGACCAGTATGCCTATGCATATAATAAGCATATTACATAATTGAATTATTGGAGTGGATTTTTGTTTTGTTTAATGTAGAAATTCTACAATTAAGTTTAACCTATAAATTTTGAAAAGCATGGTTATGTTACATATGTCTTGTTGCATTCCAGTATGAACAAAATAGAATTCAAGTAATGTTCTTACCTTTTATTCATTTTGTTTATCATAATTTTCCATATTTGTGTTTGGATCAAAATTTAAGTCTTGGTTGAAAACGTCCTTTTAATGTATAATTTGCCACTTATGGATAAGTGTGTGTTTTGCTCACCTAATCGAAGTTGTGCTTCAGTATGTTTGAGAATGGTGTCTTGAGAATGCCAAGTGGTTTTTTTCCATAAAACTTTAAGTGAATTCAGATTGCCAGGCATCATTATCATTTAACGGTGACTAAGACACATATTTCTATTTTTATGTAAATGAAACAAGCAGCACCATCCTGCATATGTGGGGTTCTCTAGAGGTTCTCTAAAGATCATAATTTCACTGCCTATAATGAAAAGTTTGCATTGATGACTTTTTAAATAGTTGTTGTTGCTTCTTCAAAGTGTTAAGACAGTAAGGAACAGTATGTCTTGGATTACCATAAATAGGATAAGAGCACATTGAAATTGTACCTTCATACACTACCTCCAGAGCAATGTGTTTGGAACTTTTATAAGTTCCACAGTCATATAAAAACATAAACCAGAGAAACAAGAAGGAAAATGAGACATTTGTATAATCTGATTATAACTATGTGTTTTTTCTATTTAAAAATGGGCTTTTATTCCAAGAGAACAATGGAAAAAACTGGGGCCTCCTACCCAAAAGGGGAAAGTTCACAATAATTTTGTTTGTCTTGAAGTCCAGTCATCAGAATAAGTATATTACCTTTCATTCTACTTACTGATTATATTAAAACACTTAGAGATGTAAAAAAAGGTGTGTATATTTTTAAATATTGGCCTAGAATATCAGTCACAGACATGACTATATAATAAAAAAGGAAAATCATAAATCAGCTCTGTCGCATGTCTTGTCAGAATTTAGGACAAAATCTGTTGCAGGAAGCTGGAAGACATTCATCGTTGTTATTTTGGAGCAGTAATATTTTGCCAGAAGGGAAAATGCTTTGCCTCAAATCGGAGTCAAATTTTGCAGCTGAATCCAAAACTTTCTTATGACTAAAGTTTTTGTTTTTCTCAGTTAGTTTCTTGAACTTGGAATTCAGTAGGAAATATTAAAAGGATACAAATTCCTCATTAAAGTTCAGAAATTAATTCTAAAACCACACCATGCACTATCATGAAATTACCTAGCATTCCTAATGTCCCATGAGCCAAGCAGAAAAGTACTAAGAATAACTGTTTTAAAGTTGTATGTAAAATTTTTTGTGTATATATCATATCTATAAAAATATGTGAGAGATATATATATGTATATACATATATACATAAACACAACATATGTACTGTTAAATGCATAGGAACATTTGAAAATGAGACATGCCTAAAGATGGAATTAAATACAGTCCCTTAATAAGAAGTAAATAAAGCAAGGATGATGGTATAATAGTAGATGGCAAGATACAGGAAACAACTGTGGAGAGATTGGGAAGACATTGTAATAATTTGAATTTATTATTGGGTTGTATGAAATTGGCAATACCAAGTCAAAAACAGTTACATCTATTTCAGTACCTCAGTTTTCATCCCAGTCTGTGGAAGATAGAGAAGCAGCGAGGGGCAACCATGTTATTATATTTTTTTAGGGGTACTCATATGCTCTGTTAGTTGGCTATTACCCTCTTGACTCATTCCTTAAAGTTTTTTCCTCCTATGAATTAGGAGAAATGTTTTGAGCCTATGCAAGCTGAGGCAATCATTTACCTGCTTGCACAGAGTTCAACTATGCGCAAAGTGATAGCATCCCAAATTCCTGTTTTGATTCTAGTCTGATGATTTCAGTCCTTTGATTCCATTTTTGTTTTATGACAAGAACTCAACACTCATTCTTTATTCACCTTCTTCTTGGCATCCATGATTTCACAGACTTCTGTTGCATGCCTGGTTTAAAGGTCAGATCTCATTCAGAAGTGTTTGTATATCTTTGAGAATTCTTTCTGCCCTTCTTCACTTCTTTTCAAGTCTTATTATCCTTTGAGGATATGAGGACCGTATTTTATACTCTCTTCCTTTCCTTATAATTTTTATATGTTTTGGTTTTATTTTTCACTCTTTACCCTTTTTACGCTTTCCCCTTTAGATAATACTTTCATAGAAATCTTCATTATAATTGCAAATCTTTGACTAAGTAGTAAGGTTAAAAACTGATGTTTACTGACTACCAGTGGTAACTCCTTTTCACTGTTTCCTTGAAAAAAATCAGGATTGCTTTCTTTAGTGTGCACAATTTCAATGTGTTCAGTATTGGTTTATCCATTGTACTACCAAGTACTATCATGTTACTCTTCTTCACCTCTTGACACTTTTCCCAACACTCTGCTCATTTAATAGAAAAAATGTTCATTTGAGGCTGGGACATGTAAAAATATTCAGTGTTTTAACTCTGACATTGACACATTTTTACCACAGAATATGGTACATCTTATACCCGTTCCTAGAACACAGTTGTTTACAAAATATTCATCCTCACCATTGGCTACCCTTATAGGTATAAAATTGTGTAGTAAAATAGCTGAAGGATAGTAAGAAATTCTCCTTTTTGTAAAGGAAACAGAAAGCAGATATGACCAGTCTGGCAGCCCATCTCACCTAGTATTTTCTTTCTGGTGCTGTTGCAGATAGTATGTTTCGAAGAGTGCTGTAGCAGACATATTTGCAACAACCCATTTGGAGTGTGTATTTCTTTTTGTGTTTATCTGACTTTACAGCTTGAAACAAGAAGCTTCAATCCTTCATCCTTTAGGTAATTTCCGTCTCTCTTCAGGGCACAAGGTAATCTTTAGCTGACAAGGGCACAAAGCTACATTTTAGAGAGGCAGGTTGCTCCATCATTTTCCACACGAGTACATTCCATCTTTCTCTGATGTATGTGGTTCTGGCCCATGTTAGAGGCAGAGTGCTGAGCTAATCACAGGTCTGCTCCAGCATAGCAGATCCTGTAAGATAACAGATGATCCACAACAAATACAGAATTTCCTGTCAATAGTACATAATTCCATCTGAAAACACATAGTAATGCATGTCAAAAAATCCAATTGACTGTACTTGTAGGTAATTTTATACCTTATCCCTTTGTAAATATATGTGCTGCTATGAAATTCAGTATATAAAATACTGGATTTTATAACCTTGATTCAAATTGTGCAAGTATTCATGAATTTTTTTTCCTGGAAGGGAAGGCTATAATTTCTTTAATTTTTCAAAAAGCTTTGTTTTATGACATAAGCAATTTAAATTGTTTTTATAATTTTTTTCTTGTCTCTGTGGAATGGAGAAGACAACTGCAGCAGACTGGAATTGCAGATTGCTGTTACCTTTAATTTAAAAGTGCTGGCCTGATAAGTGAAAGTAATAACTGTTCTTTGTCTACAAAATACTTTCAACAACCAAATAAAAATTGGGACAGTTCGATTTCCTGCAGCATCATGAGTAAATCTCCGTTCTGTGTTCAGTAAATCATTTGGCACCTTCTTGACAACTGAAAATGGGACCAATGGTATCTTTATAACTCACAGATGTGGTGTGATGGACTAAAACCACTAATCACACAAAGTGATCATCTGATTAAAGATCTGAGACCAGTGATAATCCTAATCTAGCAGTTTTCTCAGTTAAAATCCTCAGCTGTCCCTTAAGCTGCTTCACAAAAAAAGACATTGATTCACCAGAAAAATCAAATATATATTGACAATATGCATGTTTTAGGGGCTCTATTTTGAATAAGATGCAGAGTATTTGAAGTGTTCTTGAGTCATCTCTTGACTTTTGAAATTGTTTTATAGTTTTCATTCTCTTACAGAGTTAAAACCATTAGGTCATTTCATGTAACTGTCTACAAGCCATATATCAAGATACTCCTTCAGGAAATACTTTAAATTTCGTCTGACTAGAGGATGACTTGTGGATTGTCTAGCACACATTTTTCAAAAAGACTCTCGTTTGGAATTTAAGCCATATGAAGAGAATATGCTACTTTCCATGGAATGTGCGTCAATTACAGGAGTTGAGGGAAGATTTTTTAGTATTTTTTTTCCCCTACACAAGGTAGAACAACATATCAAACAGACAAACTGAATATTTTGCAGGAGGAAAAGGTGGCTCACATGGATACCATAGAATTTCATAATGTTTCCAGTATGGCCAATGAATAAGAGGGAATATCATGCAGAATACAGTCTCAGCCTTAAATGGCAACATGTCTACATTCAAAACAGCATGAGAAACTTAGGGTTATATTTTTAAGGATTATTTATTTTTATTTTTTTAGTTGATTCAGTCTATCTGTTCAGTTTCTCTTACTCTAGAAATAAATATAACTCATAACTTCCAAACGTGAATACCTTCCATTTGAATTGAAAAAAATTCAGATAACATATACCTGAATAAGTTATTTTGTTCCTATTTCATTCAACTATTCAGATGCTTATTCTTCCATATATATATTTCAAAATGTACTATTCCTTAACTCCAAAAAGTGTCTTCATGCCTCTTGTAAATTAAATTTGAACTTTTTATAATTATGAAAGTAGAAAATAATTTAGAAGACATTTAAGGAAGGTTGTTTCAGTTCTGCACTGAACATCTGAGACTATTGACCCCTTTTTTAATGCAGTGTGGACTCACAGAAATGATCAACCTATTTCTACATAGATTTTCCTCTAATTGCCACATGACCAATTTAAAATTATGAAAATTATCCTAAATATTAGATAATAGGGTGATTTGAATCAATGCCATTTCGAGATATCATTGCCATATCGACTTAGGTATCCCTGTGAAGGGCAGTATTAGTCTCCAGTAAATAAGGTGTGTCTTTCTTGATCATGCTGTCACTTAACACATCAGTGCTCATATAATTCTGTGATTTTTTTTCTGTTATAAAGCCCTATACACTCACTATGTTAATTATTATCTTAATTGTACGTTCTTATATAACATCCTAGCTTTATTTCTGTTTGCTAGTTTTCAGAGTTTTCTGTGATTCTGCAGAAGATAAAAATCACAGGACTTTGTTTTCTTATACTGAATGCACAGAAAAAAGCATATTCAACTCGAATATATTCTCACTGTCTTGCACCAAAAGGTATCCTAACTATCAGACTTATTCAAGTCTTTTTAACCAGAAGTGTGCACAGAATATAAAATATTATATAAACTCCTTTGCAGGTGAAGACATACAACCAAATTTTGCTTTCACCTGCAGGTGTTTAAGGACAAAACATGTGTGTATATGATATTTCTGTAAAAAAAAGGGGGTCCCTAATGTGATGTTTTTCACTGCATAAAGCAGAATAAGCAGCACAGCTTGAGTAAGAAACACACGTCAGATAAAGAAGAAAAACACTGGTGGATAAGGAAATAAAAATTAAATTTTGTCATGCTTCTTCAGTCCTTTTTCAGAAGTGCTCGCCAGAATAGTGGTGGCTCTTAGCAAGTATTGCATCAAAGTCTACAGTCAGAAGTGCAGGAATGTTTTTTCATGACAGCATGCTGTTAAAGACACAAACTGTAATTCATTATTTTCTAAAATTTCTGACCTTCTAGCAAATATAATTCTTCAGTTTCATCCACTGTGAGATACTTTCAGCATTAGCAGGTCAAATCCATTTTTGTTTTGAAGTCAGTGATCCTGTGACATAAATTTATATCTCATCATCATCTAAATTTCTCAAAAAATTCAGCTCATGGGCCTGTGTAGATAATACTGAAATACTTTCTGATTGCCATTAGTGTAAGAAATTACTGGCTTTTAAACACCTTTATTGACCTTTTATGCCCTGGATTCATTTCTCTCAATGTCTTCCACAGACCAGTTTGTAGATTTGTTAATTTTGTATTTGCATGATAGTTCTGGGAAGCTATGCAGAATTCACTCATCCTACTAATTCATCCTTCTTTTATCAGGGCATACCAAATTTTCAAACACTGATGCTATTTTACTCTTTTTATATTTGTTACTGGAACTCTTAATGTGCTTGGAGACTTTGAAAGGCTTCACATAATAGTACTCATCTCTTTTGAGGATTCCTATATTTTTGTACATATTTTAGTTCTTTTTCAAGGATTTTCTAGGAACTACGAGCTCTTCTCTTATGATTCTTCATGATCATTGTGCTTTCCAGTTTGCCATCTTGGATGATTATATACTGCAATTACATAAATTTGTGTGTGGATACAAATATGTCTCTGTATATGCACATGTAGATAGGCATATGCATATGAACAAATATGTATACACACTCATATGGATATGAGTATGTATACATGCATAACATATATAGAATATGCCTATATGGATATTCATAATGGCACATTTAGGCATATAGGAGGCACACAGGCCTTAGCTGCCAGAGTATCTAGCTCTATAAAACTATCACAAAACATGATTTTCCTTTGGTGCTCTTTCTAAGGACTCCAGCTGTTCATGACACTTTCAGAAGTCTAGTGTACAGTAGTATCTGTGCATCACTGTGACAAAGCACTTTTTCTCTTCTGCAAATTGAAGTTCATTACATTAGTGCTGATGTTCTCTCAGCAGGTGGTCAATGTCAATTATTTTTTGCTTCTGTGTAATGAAAGCTGCTACATATTCATTTCAATTCTGTTACAGACCTCTGAAGTTCTGACAAGCTGTGAGCAGTTCTTCTATCAGGTAAACTTATGAACAGCTTCCTAATAGTTGGAATCATCTTGTCCTGACTAACCTGGATTTCTCACAACTTGTCTCTATGTTTGCCTCATACACAGTTGAGGTTGTCCTTTTCCTTTCTCAATTTTCACAGCTTGTTGCAAAAGACAGGCATCCAAACCTCACTTGCTCCCTTGCAACAGCTGTTGCCAAGTGTTGGACAAGGTGATTTTATTTTAACAGGTGCATGCACAAGATAATTTACATTGATCTGAGACTTGGACTATGTCCACATGAGAAACTTACCTTGCCCTTGTCCAAGCCAGCACTAAATCTCTAGTCAGATCAAGCTGAGTTCTGTTCCTCTGGAAATAACAGCCTCAAGACTATGTGCCAGTATCAGTCACATGGACACAAAACAACCTAATCCTGAATCTTGAATAAAGTGCTTCTTGACTATACACTGTTCAGATTAAAACAAAACAAAACAAAACAAAACAAAACAAAACAAAACAAAACAAAACAAAACAAAAAACCCACTAAACCAGAATATGGTATTACATTAAAAATCTCTTCCTAGTCTTCAACCTGCTGCAGTACTGAAATTCCCAGTTTCATTTCCAGGATTTTGCCATAACTTTGATATATTTTACACACACACACACACACACATATATAACCCCTAACTGTGAATCTGTGGGATTTTTTTAAAAACATTTTCTAGGTATTCAAAAAATGTCTAAAACAATGGATCTTTTTCAAAGCCTTTGTTTGTCTTATGACTCATTAGAGGGACAGTAACTCATTGGGCACTCATATTACACTGGCAGCTAAATCTGTTGAGAAACATCCAAGTTATGCTCATATAAATCTCCCTAACAGCCAGCTAGAGCACTCCCTCTGCTATGTGCACACACACTGCCAGGCATAAAGAAAAGATGGTTGAAAAGTTTTACTTTGTGTCCCTCTGGACAATAAGTCATCAGAATTCATTTTTATGACTGAAGACATAAAGAGTTTAGTGGCTGTGGAGCTGCCTCTGTTTACCAGAATTGGCTTCCTGGACTTGCACAATGCAGTGTGCATTAGTCAGGTAGAAATTTGTTATCAGCAGTATAAAAACATCTGTCATGCTGTCAAGTTTAATGAGAGGGAAGCATGGAAGAAAAGATTGTAATCTAGAGATACAATTAGCTCTCTGGAAAAAAAGTTTGAGCCGTATAACTTGTTCATTGAAACACAGAATGACCAACTCACACACTGGCTGGGGCAGGAAGGCACCTCTGGAGATCACCTGGTCCAAGCCTCTACTCAGAGCAGGGTCAGCAAGAGCAGGGTAGCCAGGAGTGTGTTCAGCTGGGTTTTTAATATCTCTAAGTATAGAGACTCCACAGCTTCTCTAGACAACCTTTCTGGGTGTGACCTTCTTCCTCTCAAAAAAGATTTTACTTATGTTTAAGTCTCTCTCTACTCTGTTTAAGTTTTGTGCCGTCTGCCTGAGAAAAGTTTGGCCCCTTTACTCCCCCATCAGGGAGTATGACCCCTCTGAGCGTTCTCTTTTCCAGACTGACAAGTCACAGTTCTTTCAGCCTCTTCTTTCATGCCAGATGCTCCAGTCCTTGAGCCCTTTCATTGGACTCACTCCAGTATGTTTACATCTTTCTCATACTGGGAAGCCTGGACCCAGCACTTCAGATTTGTCTTGCCAGAGTAGAGAAAAAATATCACTTCCCTTGAGCTACTATCAATGCTTTTGTGTAATGCAGCCCTGGATACCTTCTTGGATGCAAACTGCAGACTTGTGTCCAGACTTTGTGTCCACCAGGACACCCAGGACATTCCCTGCAAACTGCTTTCCAGATGGAGCATACACTGGTACTTGGGTTATTCCTCCCCATGGTCAGGACGTGGCCTTTACCGTTGTTGATCTCTAAAACTTTTGGCCCACTTCTCCAGCCTCTTGAGGTCTTCCTGAATAATAGGACACCAATCTGGTGCACCAGCCACTCTTTCAAGTATTGTATCATCTGTAAAATCACTGAAGGTGTGCTGTATCCCATCATCTGGATCATTAATTATAATGCTGAACAGTATTGGCACTATTACAATTACCCAAGGGAGAATCTTTGTGATGTTGTAGAACTGACATTCATTTCTTATGAAAAAAGTTATATTCAGACATTATATTAAAACCAGCTTTCCTACCATCTTGACTATAAGACAAAATGTTTCCATTCATTTTTTGAGTTGTCTTTTTAATTTCATCTATTTTAAAGAAAACTCTTCTTTATTGATGAAAAAGTAGTGTTTAAAAAACAAAGCCTAATGATTTTTAAAATATCATTACATTAATCTTAAACTTTGAAAATTTTGAATAATACTGTTCATGCTCTTTGTGTTGGACTTTGTTTCAATAAACCTAATTTCAGTTTTCAGTTCTGAAGTTTTCAGTAGATGGTCATCTAAAAGACACATCACTGTCAAATGATAAAGAGATAAGTTATTATAGTTTATATTAGTCTGCCTTTTGAGACCTCAGTGGTCACTCTACTTTTTAATTCAGAAGACTAAAGACTATTTACTTTGCTCAGTTCTTCAAGAAGTTTGATGTTGTTTCAGTAATTAAACTGCATTATGCTACCTGCTAGAGCTCTTGCACTAGACTAAAATTCAGCTGCTGTCTTCTTGAATGACTTTTATTACTCTTGTGCATGTTGTGCCCTTGGAAATCGAACATTAGCAAAGATTTCTCCATCAGGGGTGACAATGTGTTAGACCATAAGGTGATAAAAAGGAAAGGGATGGCAGACATAAAAGGAAGTGGTTTTACATCTGTAAATACTGCTAAAACTACATCAGAAAATATTTTAGTATCAAGCTTCAAGTAAGCCCTGCTCATCTGATGTCCACATGAGCCTTTTTTTTCACAGAAACTGTTCCTAGGCATGTATTATCCAAGTGCAGAATGTATGGCTGTTTTCTTGTATTCACGACTTATGGCCAGATAGGATCCAGCCACTAAAGGTAGAAAAACACATTAGGAAATTGCCACTGTAATGCTTCACATATACTTGATAAGTATAGATCTGCAAACATATATATGCTTGAATCAGCACATAGATCATAAAATAATAGAATCAGAATTATTAAGGTTGGAAAAGTCTCAAAGGTCATCAAGTTCTACCATTAACCAGATAATATTTATGTTTCTGTTGGCATCTAAAATAAGAGACACTGATAATCGTGCTTCTTCAGAACAAGAGGATGTTCAGGGTAATCAAGTCTAATTCTTTTGAACTCTGGGATATCACACCTTCAGCAATTGGCAAAAGTCCACCTTAGTTTTGTTGTCCACCTGCCCTATAAAATCACACTTCTGTCTTCCTGGCTACTTGCATCCATTTATTTTTGTGTCAGTCTGGTCCTTCAGTTTAAAGGGAGCTTTCACTTTCTGTTCTTTCTTCTTCCCTTTCTCTGAACCCATGTCCTTCCCACTCCCTGCCAGAAGGAAATATCACAAGCCATCTTTCCTGTTGGTTTTGTAGCCTTATTAAGCCACACATTAGTCTACCAGCCATAGTATCATCCTTCTTCTATTTGATAACAGTTTCTGTTTCATTAATCAATCTCCAAGTCCTCCCCTGGAGTGCTCCAGTGGCTCTGCACATAGGAAATGTGCAGACAGAGAAGTACAGACACTGTAGTATCATTGCTAATATAATTTTTTTTTAAATTTAAGTTCTTGAAAATACTTGTAGGCTGTTATCTTCCTGATCTAAGAAGAAAATTAAAAAAGGAAAAGAGGAGAGAGGAAAAAGCTCAAGCTTGTAAATTTCATTACTATCTTTGCTCAGAGTTATTGAAGAGTTACTACAGAGTTTTTAAAAATTTGTAATTAAATGAAGTATCAGTTAATAACTGCACAGTCTACTGTAGCAATGTAGCTCTCTTTTCATGGACGTTGTACCTACAGGTCTTGCTTTTTCCTGTAAATTAAGTGGCAGTCACTCAGCATTTTTTCTTCAAAGTTTAAAAGAAATTTTCAAAAGATAAAATATTCCAAATTCCACTTTTGCTCTAATCTCTAGTTCAGTTCCTTTCCCTCCCTTGTGCCTAAAAAATTGGTCTCTGTTGTAGTCTGTGCAATGAGAAAAGCCTGTAGGGCCTGCACAATAATTATGTTTCCAAGTAGTTTGATAAGATTGTTTTTGGGTGAAACCTCAGGAATACCATTCAGCAATGTCAGCTGAAAAATCTGTTACAGTTATAAAGGATGTACAGAAATAGTGCAGTGTGCTGGCTTCATATAGGAAAAATAATGAGCTACTTCCATGACACTGTGTACAAAAATGTTTATCAGGCTGTGATTTCTGGATCAATGGATGTTCTTAGGTATTCAGGAGGAGTGCAGCAAAATGTCTTTTTTTTCTGAGATGGAAGAAATATAGAAACATTGAAAATGTAACCTACATTCTGTACAGCAGTGACTGAATTTTGTTTTGGCATTATTTCATATTATGGATGGATTTTTTTTTGTGTTTGTTTGCATGTGTGTGCTTGTGCATGCATATCCTATATTTCTGTATTTGTATGTTTCTACATTTTGACAAGGTATCCTGCAAATTTGAAAAGTGTGAAAATCAAAGCAGTTGTTCCTAATTATTCCTTCTATCTCTATCACAGCATGCAAGTGCAGTAATGAAGAAAGTCAAGAATTGTGCATGCCACCAGAAATATCAGTGCTGAGGAAGTCATGCAGCTTGTCTGAGCCCTCATCATTTCTTTCCAGCAGGTCAAGAACTAGTTCAAAAGTAATGATTCTCTTGAATGGCAGTGAATGTGAGAGGATGCCCTTCCAGGCACTGTGCTCATTCTTGATTTTTCCTGTTAGAAAGTTAGATCTAAAAGTATTCCTGCATTCCCAAATTTTTGTGCCAGACTTGAATCACATTGACAGCCATTAAGACCAATATTTTTTTCCTCGTTCACAGGTCAGTCACAAACTTTACCCCAAAAAGCTATTTGTTTTCAACTTTAAGAAAGGAGTCTACATTTACATTTCTGATTGGATTGTGAGTTTGGAAAAAGAAAAATTGCAAAAGTTTATGAGACAACATTACGTCTATAAGACATTAATAAGTATTCTGGCTGACTCCTTCCCTTTACCTTCAATCTCAAATTACTAAAATATGTTCTCTTGGACTTCTTCAGTCTACTAGTGTATTTATATGAAGGATTATATTGAATTATATAAAGAAACTTATTCAAGTTCTTAGGGGAAAAGTCCACATAATAATGATAGCATTAATTTTAATTCTAAGTGTCTTCTTTTATACTTTTATGTGTAATATCTATTGTCTTCTGTAGGTTGCAGTTTGATAATGGCAATTCTTCACAATAACTTTGAAGAGATAAAAGGATAAGCCCTTATAATGTACTCACTACATTCCTTCACTCATATATATTGATGTAGTCAAATCAACATTTAGCTTTTCTTTTAACACTGAATTTCTGTTTTAAAATATGCAAAATGGAATATTTGACAATACTGCTATCAAAAATTAAAGCTAACACAGATTCTGACAAGGATCATCTCTTACTCAAACAAGGAGGAATGGGAAGAGGAAACATTCCTGCTTCTGAGCTATCCTTTACATCAGTTCAGCCAAGTCATGCCTCATGCAATGCTATCAAGATCAATAAAACTTGTTATAGAGTGACTTACTGAAGTCACTTTGGATAAATTATTCACCAAGAACTTCACAGTTTTTATGGCATTTTAAGACAATGATTTAACAAATCTCAAAGGCATGTCAATTTAAAGTATTGATCCAAAGCTTGGAGTTTCAGCTAATTATACCCAAAGATCACAGGTTGATAAAGTTTTCAAAACTAGGCTAAAAAGTTAGGTGGATTAATTCAAGTGATATATAACATTAGGGTCAAACTTAAAACACTGTGGAAATGTCCTTTACAGCAAGGCAGCACTTTTGCCTCCTGCCAAAAGTGGGAATTGTATAAAGCCTGAAGAGAAAAGACATGCATATTAGGAGAATTCAGCAAATTTCCTGGAACTTCAGTCCCCTCTTATGTGTTCAGAAATATAATTTATTATCATATTGCCCTAAAGATATAATTTAATTTGAAATAATTCTGCTGTAATTTCAACCTTTTTACATATTTAACTCTTTTTACTTTGGGACTGTATCCTTTTGTGAGTGTCAAATACCAAGCATTTAGAAAAATCTACATAGACTGGTTATAGTTAATGAAAGAAACACATAACTTTGCATTTCAAATGCAAAAATAAAACCTAGTTTTGGCACAGTTAAGAAAAGGACAACATAGCATAGAACATTTAGAAAATGCTTCAAATAAACTGAAAACTAATTTACAACCTTCTTTTTTTACTTAATCTCAGAGAAAATAGCTTCATTCAGCTTTATTAGCATTTTCAAGAGTCCTATATCCTTTGAAAATACATTTAATGGTAAAAGGTAAAATATATTGCATTCTGCTATACAGCTATACTGAAATACCCTTGTTAAAGAGAGCCTTCAATAAATGCTAATTTGAAACTGAGCCTGAAAAGTGACAAATCTTAAAGCTACTTTTTTTTTTTTTTGTCTAAAACAAGAAGTGATCAGCTGTTCCACCACTGTCCACTCTTGCCTGAAAACCCTTTTGGGGAAAAGTGTGAAAAATTAGTGGAGGATAAAATAATTTCTAGATAACATTAGCTTTTTGGTTAAAGCAAAAAGAAGCAAACAGAAGGAGAATAAACATGATTTTTGTATCTATTTTGTTCCATATGCACCAATTACAAACAAATTTAGCTGCTGGTGGCCAGAAAACCCAAGGATCTTGTGATGTGTATTCCTGTTTTTCTCTAATCCTATATTAAATATTGTACTGGGGCCTGTTAAACATTGATAAGCTTTTTTTGCACTGTGAGGTCCTCTGAGATCATTGTGCCTAAATACCATAAAGACCTGGATTAGGTTTATGCATTGTTATGGTGGTTTAGATACATCTTAGCTCTCAGTCTTATCTCTCTAAGGGAGAAATGTATATTAATATTGGTATCGTTGTAATGATTAGCTGTTCAAATCTGAAAAAAAGAGAAAAAAATTAATTCAGTGTAGTTTTCTGATGCTCATTCTTCACTATCAAAGAAATTTTGTCAGTCTTTTATGGAAAATTTACAAAAAATGGCAGAATTGCATATTCATCATTTTTGTGTACAAACTTTTGTAAAGAACTCTACTTTTTTCAACTCTTGCAATACATTGGTTTGGAAGCATCATTTCTGTATTTCCTTTGTTTTTTCTTAGAGCGAGAACCTTCTGTTTTGGTTAAATATTTATTTTCTCATTGCCATACCTTTCTGACTTTTTAATGTATGGAACAGAACTTAGTATAGGTCTGGTTTTAGATATATTTTTTTTCCTAAGAGATGCTTCTAAGGGCAGAAAAAAACTCAAGAATATGATCAAACTACACCCAGACTTGAATTTTCAGTGCCATTTTTTGAGGTTTTGCATTTTGATTGAGACTGGTCCATACAACCTTTATGCACCTCTATACAACTATACATAAATAGTAGATGCTTTTATGCCTATTGATACAAATCATCAAAGGATAGACATAGAGACTATTTTCTGGGTGCAAATGGGAGAAGGACAGAATGGCACCACATATTTCTATGTCTGCAACTTAGAGCATTTTAATTTTCATCTCCAAAACCAGCAGCTGTTGTTTATCCTTCAGTATCTTTTTAATAAAGCTATACTGCTAAATACACAAGAAGTGTGTCCAATATGTGTTTACTCACTCTTCACTTAGATGTGCTGGTGTGTAGATGATTCCAGGATTTCTAAAAGCAGCTGAGTCTAGGGATATTGTTCTCTATATCTCAGGACCACTGTTGTTCAAGGCAATTTCCCTAACAAGATAAATATATTTGGTGACATCTATAAGTGGCTTACTACCAAGTGGGATGTTAGCCTGATTATTCTCCACTGTTTAATAGAATGACACAGCTCTCTTCAGAGCATAAGATTTCCTGACACAAATTTTCTGTTCTTAACCCTTAATAGCACAACGCCCACCCATAATCAGCTACCATGAACAGTTCATAATACCTGTTTGCTCTCTTGCATTGCCTTATCATATTAGGTCATAGAAATAATTTTTTTTTTTCCAAAGGACACTCATCTTGATATATATCTGTTCAATTTCCTAAACAAGGGATTATAATGTAATTTTGGAGATTTAGATTTTGAGCTTTAGAAATACATATGGGAATCTTTTGTGTGTGTGTGTGTTTCAGATCACAGCAATAGCAGCTTATTTTGTAACATCAAAACCTTTTCTATTGTGAATTTATTAACGTCAATGCCTTAAAGAATTAAAAGTATATAAAAGACCACTCTTTACCTTTGAAATTATTTGCTTGAAAACCTACAGGAAGGTATGGCAAGCTAAAAAACCAAACAAAACTTAAATGAGAAACCTGAGCTTTGCTTTTCTTACTTTTAGCTATCTCAGGAGAGTAAGAGGACAAATTAATATTAAGAAGAATTTCAGAAGTAGCCCACTGACTTTATTCTGCATAATAAATATCCCTTCTCTTTTTAAAAATCACATTTCTGTTTTCAGTCAAAATAGTAAGTTTTCTCAATCATTATATATTTTTTAAGTTCTCTACAGAGTTCAGTAAACATTCCGATCAACCTAATGAAGTAGGTCATGGAAGAATAATGCCATTTTTTTGGCACTGCGTAGTAAAACCTAGAACAAATTAATTGCTTTCAAAATGCTGTGCCAGTAGAGAGCTGTGCAGCTCCCACATTCTGAAGTTATATACACATTCATTTGCTTTGAACATGGATGATAGTAAAGCCAAAAACTTAGTTGGAGTGTAATGTCTAATGTCTGCTCTTTTTTTTTTTCCTTCTTTTTTTTTCTTTTTTCTTCTGATAATTATTATTTTTTTTTCCTGTGGGTATCTGGGTATAGCTCACCACAGATTTTTTCATTTCCTCCAAAACAGGATATATCATCCTTAAATCTAGATGGCTGACACAGAAAGAAAAATATAACCACCAAATGCCCAAATTTAGATTCTCTTACTTAATGGATGTAATGCCTTGAAAAACTATACCAGCTCTGGCTGATACAAACTTCTGCCAAGGGACTCGCTGAAATTGGAACTTTTGGTTTTGCGATTGTCTATTGACAAGTCTGAAAATATTTAGGTTGTGCCTGAGTGAAAGCATGTCTGAAAACACAGAGGAAGCAGAGACGAGCTCAAGCATCGCTGGGTGTCAGTGGAGGGACCTGTCCTTGGTTATGCACTGTCTGTGAACCCTAGTGCTGCAGGTCAAGGCATTCCCATAGAAACAACATTTTCATAACAACATGGCAAACATGTTTTGACTGTTCTTTTTATCCCCCTTTCACTGTGACACTCCTTTAAACTCTTCTTTTTTCCTTTTCCTTTTTTTCCTTTTCCTTTTCCTTTTCCTTTTCCTTTTCCTTTTCCTTGTTTCCTTTTCTTATGAGACATAAAACCAATAGTTCTGGAATGAGCTGTGTCAGTCAGCTTGACAACTACTCACAGGGGATTTTTTTATTTCCATCAAATTTCATGTCAACCAAGTCATGTTGCTGACTAAGAACTTGGCTGCACAAACTGAGCTGCTGCAATAACTCACTGCTGCTATTGAAATCCTATTTCTCCTTCTGTATCAGCCCCAAAGTCCTGCTTCATTTCTATCAATTTGACACTACTGTTAAAATAAATTCCCACTCAGAAAGACAGGAGGTAAAAATAACTTGAGATTGCAACAAAGAGCCAGGCAAAGAGCAGAAAACAGTTCTGCATTCACTTCTGTCATAGTCCTATGAAACTAAAGGGAGAGGGCAGCAGCCTGCCTGTTTTCATGTGACAGTGCTGCATTTTTCTACACTGAGAATACAGAGAGGTCCTTCTGATTCTCATGACCACCTTAAAAAGAAATTTAAAATATATATCTATTTTTTTTAATGATGAGCACAAAAAATGGTTAGACACTTAATATTTATTACACAGGAGAAGGATAAGGACAATGTGTTCACCTAAACCTCACTCTCTACCTTTCCAGATTTACCCTCTCAATATTTTTGGAATATTTACAGGAAATTTGGGGGCCCATGCTTCCATGTCAAAGGGCATGCAAAAGAAGAGTAGGTACAATTTAGAAAGGTAATAAAGCACAAATTGTACTTGAAAACTCTTAAAATATATAGTTCATCTGTGGGCAACTTCATGATCACTGTCTGAAATAAATCACTGTTTTGCCTAAAGTTTGTATAATCAGGAAAATTGTGATGGTGCTTTCTAAAATGCTTAGATTCAAATTATTTAGGTGGTGATCCATGAGTTTTAAATATTTTCTATATTTAGAAAATGAGCATTTGATTGTTTTTTATTAAACTGCTTTTACTACAGTGCATTGCACTAATACCCACAAATACGTATTCTTGTACTGCTGACATTGTGGGTTGACTTACAAGAAAAGAGAGACATAGGCTGCACATTAGACTGTGTCTATTTCTATCAAATTGCGTGAGTGGATGAACTTTTCAGGTGAAATTTGAAAAGTTCAGACTTTTGGAACATATTAAGGAGAAAGGAAGCAGATCTTGAAAGAAAGGAACATATATGTGGTATTATTTAGACTCCAGAAAGGCAAGTCACAAAAAGTTCACATGGATTTAATTGAAGGATCTTTCAAGTTATTTGTGCTCTTGTCTTTTTGGTCATCTGAGTTTCTGATGTTTTTCAATAGAAATCTCACATAAGTGTTGGCAATTTTTCATAATGAGGGTGGCAAAGCGATTTTGTTTCAAGTTTGAAATTCTTTAAATTGATGGGAGTGCAACCTGAATCTAAAATAATAGAACCTGCATTTATAAAAAGAACGTCATTCATAAAAAGGATTTCAGAAAGGACTTTTCTTAAAGTATTCTTCTTTTTCTGTAGAATATTTTATCTTGAACTTTGGGAAATGTTTATAGATTCTAAGATTTTTTTTTTCTTTCTCTTATTTATGTTGAATACTTCTTATATAGGATATAATTCTACTGAATCAGGAAGCTTGTTTATCAGATAGGCAAACAGGTACTACTCCACAGAAGTGATAGAATCTGTTCCAATTGATTTTTAGCCCTATCAAGCAATTCCTTTTCTTATATATATGAAAAATGTGAGGTTCCAGACTCCTATTATTTCTTGAAAGCAAATAATAATACAATTTCCATCCCTATTCATAAACAGATCCTTTACTCAGATACACACCACCATAACTACAATTGGCATCAGTAGCAGCTGTTCATATGTAACTTGGGCAAAGCTTGGCCCTTAATCAAAATCATTCTCACTGGAAAAAATACACATTTGTGATTATTCAGTTTATATTTTAGATGAGCCATCCAGTGATCTCTATTCCTTCAATAGCGTATCATAAATTGTAAACCTCCAGTAACTTTGTTGTGTATTATTCCATTGCATTGTCAAATTAATTAATGTGTATTTATATTATTCTGCAAAAAATCCATCATATGTTCTAGGCAAGTCTTGCTATTCTGAATGTTTATGAGACAATCCAAGCATCAAGCCCTGTAATGCAATAAATACATTATTGACCTTGCTAATAACAGATTTCAGGCTTCACAGTAGCTCTGCAAATCCTCAGGACTTTTTAGGCTTTGTCAGGACTTCTCTTGGCCCGCTCAGAACTATGTTTCACAGTGTTCAGCTGTAAAAGCAATATTCTAATGACCTATTTTCTAATGGCTATTTCCTAATTTGTTTTACTTTTGCTGAGCTTTGTGCAACCAAGAAGTATAAGTTTTGTATAGATAGTACTACTAAGTAATTTTTTGTGTAGAATGAGCTATTTATGGCCATACCATAATGATGCAGAGTAATGGAATAAAAGACTGGGAGGGAAGCAGAGCCCTTAAATGTGGGGGAAGACCATGCAGTGTAGAGGGATGATGACAGAGGTGGTACCTGGTGATATGAGGACCCCCAGGGCTATAAAAACTCATGAGTGGTCAATTACCTATTGATAGAGAAATATCACCTTCACACCTTTGTAAAACCAGTGTTTTAGAAGTAACAGGAGAACAGAGAGCAAGTATGTAAGATAGGAAAGATGTTTGTTTGACATATGGGAAATGAAGATATATTAGGGATGAATAAACCACCACAAAAACCCAACAAAACAAAACCCCAACAAAACAAAACAAAACAAGCCAAAAACCACCAAAAAATAAAACACAACAAAAACACAACAAAAAAACCCAAAAAAACCCCAAAAAAACCAGACAAGAAAACCAAAAGAAACCCCAAAGATCCAAAAGAACGCCAACCCCCCCGCCAAAAAAAAAAAAAAAAAAACAAAAAAACCAGGCAAAACCCAACCCAAACCAAACAAGAGGGAGAAACAGTTAGAAATATACATTTGACCTGAAATGAGGAGCAAGAAGCTGCTGCATCAACATGATGCACCTGAGAGAAGGACATGGATTGCTGATGACATGCTGCAATCTTCCACTCCTGCTATGATGCTGCAGACTCTAAGACCTATAGAAGCAGTGGAGCGGGAAGAATGACCCCACAGAAAAGAGTACAAAATCCAAGAAGTTTCTGCATAACAATTATAATGGTATTATTTTTGAGATTTTCCTCTAAAATAGTTTTCTTTTCTCCTTTTTTTTCTTGTAATTTCTATCACACAGCTAAATAAATTCACAATACTGTATAAAAGGTGGGTTTTTTTTTTCTTTTTGTTGAAATAAATATTTTGAACATAACAAATACACCTTAACGTTTTTCAGCAGAGCATGCAGCCCCTATGTTGAAGTGTAGATTGTGCCATCTGCTCGTGCACTTGGGGAATTTCTGAGTCTCAGAGGTACTCCCCATGTAGAACATTTATTCATTCTATTCATATGTGAATTCTCAACAAGTCAATTTAAACAGCATGTATTTTTATAGATGTCTCTAATAGGAACTTTTTTCTAAGGCATATAAGAAAAGCATCCATGCTTTAAGTGTTTGCTCCAAAAGAACAAATACTAGATGACCTGTAACATGGAAGGGAAGATGTGCTTGTGAAAGCTTAGGTTCTGTATTCATTAAATTTAGCTATATGGAAGATCACGGAATATTTTTCCCACTCAACGTCTCTGATTTGAGTAGAATCTTCCTAGAACTGTTAAAACTTACAGAGGAACAGAACAATGACTAACTGAAAATATTTTCCTAGACATTTACTGAAAGAAATAATACCTAAAAGGCTGTCAGCCTTTATCTAGCCTCAGCAATGATTTTATCTTCACTGTAATGTCCTTAAATCCCATTACTTCATTTTATCTATCATAACTCAGAAGGTGATCTGTGTTATTCTTCAGTAATGCTGGAAACATCATAAGATGGCTTTTAATAGGAGACTTGGAACATAAAGCAACAAAACAAACACATATTTGGATCCTAGTTCTCATTCTTAGAGAAAGATGCAGGTCACATTCCTTAGTGCACAATGGGAGGGGGGTAAGAGTGGGGATAACAGAAATAAAGGTATTGGAAGTGCATCCAGCACCTTCAGCAAGCAGGACTGCAAGCTGCTACCTGCAGCAGTGTTTGAGAGGATTTACAGATGTGTGCTTGTAGGAAGCTGCCTTCCCACTTGGGGAAAGGTGGTTCAGGAGGAATGGGCATTGTTCAGGGTGTAATCCAAGGGGCAGAGTAAGCCTCGCTGCGTCTTTTACCCAATGTCTTTACACAGGAGCAGTGAGCAAAACCATGGTAACAATGCTCGGAAATCACTTTCTGTGATTTTTCTGCCTGAATTCATCTCCATTTTTGGAGCCATGTTTTTGAGGATTGGCAGTTATTTTTTGAGTTATGAATGGCAGCATAACATTTATGCTGGAGGCAACATTTTGCATCTGTAGCAACCTGCATATGTGAAGATCATACATCTACCTTTTCTAGACGAAGTCAATACCCATATTCCTGTCTTTATTTTCTCCTCTACTTTTCAAAAACATAGCTACTTGAATTTTAGTTGTTACAAAACAAAAGTTTATAAAATTTCTTGTCAAAGATATTTGGCACTTCCATGCTTCCATGGAAGTATGTAGCTTATTACAAATTTATTTCTTATTTCTGCCATAGTATCTTTAAAGGAAAGCCCTTTCAAGTGTCATGAAAATAATTGCCGTACCTCTTCATAATATTTCAGTCATTATGAATTAAGAAACTTTATTAACTGTCATTAGAATTTCTTCTTATAAATAAAAATATTCATGCCAATTAGGGCAACACTGTTTCATTTTTTTTATACATTGATAGATCATTGTTCTGATCTAAAACTTTGTTACTATTGGTAGAAAATATTGGACTGAGTCCAAGACAGTAAAGATAAATAAGTAGAAATGGAAATGAAACTCATAGAAAATATTAAATATTATCATAATCTATTTCCTATTTGCATTTCTGTCCATCCTCCTTCAATATTTCTAATGAAAGAAAACACACTGAATATCAAGAGCTGAACAAGAACTGAAATTCATTTTAAGGATAAGGAAAGTGACATGAATTGAATAGAACTTTTGCCATCAACATTATTCATAAGGACTATTTGTTGATTAAACTATCTGTTGTACTCTCAGCATGTCATATCACATCAATCACGTATGAATTTAAATTAAAGCCATATTCCAAAAAATAATAATTGCCAAGTTGCCACGTGTGCCATCTGAGTGCTAAATTTAAGCTTTTGCAGTACTTCAGCAGCTGCATGAACCTATGAATAATTCATTAACTGTGTGAAATAGTAGATTAGAATTAACTAACTAGTTGCATATTTTAGCTAATGTTTGGAATTGAAGAAATATAACTAGCCAATTCACCAGATACTTCCTAATGAAAAGCAATTATTTTATGCAACATTTTGGAAGATCTACTTAATCCTTAATATAAGCTTTAGGAAAACAGAGAGGAATTGAACTAAAATTCAAAATTAGAAGAAGAAAAAGAATGTAATAAATGATATGCAGAGGAAGAAAAGGTCTTCAGCTAGATAATGTACAAGTGGCTTGTACGTAGCTCTGGAGATTCTTGTTCTTGTATTCTACAGACAACAGTGATTTTTTTAGGCTTGTTTATGTTCATAATTTTGTGTATTTTTAGATTGAAGGGATAATGATAACCTTTCTATGCACATCGGAAATTATTTGTCTTTTTTTTCTAACTTACTAGCATTAAAATCCATATTTCCAATTGCTAGAGATATGCTGGTACTGGGCTTGCCTGCTTCATGTGGCTGGTAAGCAACAGCAAATATCTGATGGAACAAAACTGAAAATTTTCTTTGCAGGCATTAGACATTCTTGTTCTCAAACAAACTGCAGACATATAAACAGCTCATTTTATACCTATTGGCTCAAAAGTAATGTATTTTCAAAGCCAGGAAAAGGGCGTACTAAGGTGTAACTGAAATCACACTAAGGTGTAACTGAAATCACAGGATTTTATAGAATCTTAGAATACCTCAAGGTAAAAGGAACCCATGAGGATCATCAAGTAGTCATTGCAGGACTACTTAAAACTAAACCATATGACAAAGTGCATTGTCTAGACATTCCTTGAACTGTAACAGGCTTGGTGCCATGACCACTTCCCTGGGGAGTCTGTTCCAGTGAAAAACCTTTTCTAATGATCATTTTGAACTTCCCCTGACACACCAAAAATCAAACTGTCTGGGGAAAGGTTTTCCCCTTTCAGGAAACTGCTGGCTTAGGAAGCTGCCAGGGTATTTTTCTTCTCATCACAGGGGCAAGTGTGACTCTTGAATATTTTATTGCACTTATGTTGATCTCAGGCCTCTGGGTTGGTCCCCTGTAAACTGGGAGCTTAAAGAATTAGATTCTGGAGCTCATGGACATATATGATTGCCACTTGTTTGTTTGTTTGTATGTTTTCCTTTTTTTTATAGTTTTCATAATGGTATTCCTTTTTTTAATCTGTGAGACCAAGTACCATAACACATTATGCAAATTTTTGACCAAGACTGAGTCATGACTCTTAAAGGGGAAAAAAGAATTAATAACACCATGTCTTGTGTTTGGAAGGAGAAGCCCCATCACTGAGCAGCACTATGAAGCCTCATTGCTAGATGACCCTTTGCCAACTTTCTTTGATAGTCATCCTTTCATGTGCAAAGCAGGATGGGAAGGAGTTTGTGATACTGTCTGTAACTTGTGATGTGTAACTTGGGACCTAATGGGTTTTAACTTGCTCTTTTTGTTAACAGAAATGCTTATTCATTCTTAGTGAATTTATTAGTAATTTTTATTTAATTATAATTTTTGAATTATTTATAACAGTCATATCCAGGCCTTCACTTCTGGATTATACTGCTGTCTGCAATTAGTAGAGGATCACTTATTCAACCTGCTATGAAGGGGTCAAGTCATGCCTGACCAAGTAGAGTTTAGGAAATTGTCTAATTTAGGGTATGACACACAAGTAGTATTTCCTTGCTTTAAAATTACTGCCCGTAGTAGTAGTAGTAGCAGTAATAATAATGATGATATTATTATTATTAGTAGTAGTAGTAGTAATAAAGGGAGGAAGTGGGGAGGGAGAGATGAGAGAGCCATGGGGAACGCTACCAGTATAATAGAAGCAAGATGGTAATAACACAAAATGGTATTACTTTTACTTAGAGTAATATCTGGGTCCTTTGGTATAAAATAATTAAGGTGATGCAATACTCTGATAAAGGGAACTGTTTAGAAGAAATTAAGGTACTCCAGCATTGTTTTTATTTGTGTTACAACTGCTTATACATAATATACCAGAGCTTTGCAATGGCCAGTGCTTGAAAGATATCTAAATGAGAAAACTAGTCCAGGCAAAACACTCAGGAGAGATAAGTGAAAGTGAAGAGGCAAAATGAAGTAACAGTGCAGTGGGTATTTTAATTAAAAGTAGTGGATGAAGGTGTTGGTTGGTCTGATTAAATGGCAGAACAGTTGGCCTGGCAAAATTTAATTCATTGAGGTTAACAGGAACAACTTCCTCCACAGATACCCTGCTTTGTTGGTCTCTTATTTTACTTCAGCTTTTTCCCACCCTGTCAAGAAGATAATTGAATAAAATATTTAGGGTTTCATAATGCATTACTGTTTTTGACTTCATTTTTTATGTGATTTTTAATAGTGTTATCAAGTATGTACATTGGGAGAGATTTGTTCTATCACCTAAGCCTGTTTCTATAGTAATTTAAAAAATCTCCCAGTGTGATGTATTTCTCAGGATCTCAAATAATTAGGACAATTGGTCAAATGGCACATTCCTGATTCTACAGGGGTATATTGCAATTAAGAAAATTCTGCTCTATTAAGGTAATTTCATAGTGACAAAGAGATATATTAGTATGTATAATTATAATTATGTTTAGCATTTACAATATGCCTTCTACTTTAGGATCTCAAAAAGTTCTTCAGAAGAATTTGTTTTGCATTCAGACTGTGGTACATCTGCTGCTACCTCTGTGTTACAGATAAGGAAAATAAATTACAGAAAGTTAAAATATGTGCAAAAGCCTGTGTATTAAGCCACTGAAAGAGGCTGACTGAAAGAACAAGAAGCAAAGTTTTGTCTCTACTTTGGTTCACTGTTTCTGATGCATTCAAAGGGCTAGATTGCAAGTTGAGCTGTGTATCTCAGGCACGTGCCCTCAGAGGTCTCCTCTACCTACCTGTACTCTCTGTACACACAGAGAGTGTTTGGCTTTAACCAACTTTAAACGTGTTTCAAACAGATGAATCCATATTTGCACATCGTAATTTAAATCTGGGAAAAAATGGAAGAATCATGGCCTACAGACTTGTCTAAGAGGGGTAACAGCTCAGAACTTCTCTTGGAGCAGCAGCTTCCTTTATACCTCCTCCTCAGGTCTTGTCTGAGTCACAGTTGTATCCACACCCTTCACAACATATCTTTAATGCACAGATCCTCCAATGTAGGGATTTGGAACTATGAAATCATTGGCAATGCTGAGGGAAAACATCACTTCTCACAGATGAAAAGTGTAAAGGAACAAAGACATTACACAATTTTGTATTAGAATTTAAAGATTTCTCTTTTCAAGTTAGCAAAATAGCAACAATCAAACAACAACAAATTTCAAATATTTCAGTTAAAACTTCTATTTCCATCTCAATATGTATCTCTATATCATCAACATCAACTTCTGTGAAGCTCCAAATACCTATGGTGTCTTTCAGATATGATGTTTCAGTGAAAATCTACTCTTTTCTTCCTGTAATGTCATTTCAGTTTCCTCCTAGTAAACATATACTTAAAATGTTTCTGTTCATGTTAATAATAATTTTTGAAAATGTATAATCTGTGAACCAAACACAGAAAATTCCCCTGTCACATAGAATCTATGTAGGTGATAGGGAAAGAAACTCCATGAGGCTAAAATAAATTGATTAATGTTACAGTCATCACCAAGATACACTACATGAGTGATATAAAGATCATCTGGGGTTGTGGAGGTAATAAACAATAAATCAATAGTCCTCATAATCCACACTTCAAATGTTTTGCAGTTATTAGATCTTTAGATATGTCTAGAAGAATCAGAGAATCAGAATAAAATTATTAGGAGGAAAAGAAGCTATTAAATAAAGTTTGGGAAGGTACTACTTTTCATTAGAAAGAAGAATGGCAAAATAGAAGGATAAAGAATAAATTTCCCATAATAACAGCAGGAAGTCAAGGAGTAATGGCCATGAACTAAACCAGAAGAAGTTCCACCTCAAGATGAGGAAGAACTTCTTTACATTGAGGATGGAAGAGCACTGGAACAGCTGCCCAGGGAGGTCATGGAGCCTCCCTCTCTGTAGACATTCAAAACCCACCTGGATGTTCCAGAGCCACCTGCTCCAGGTGACCCTGCCTTGGCAGGGGGGTTGGACTGGGTGATCTCCAGAGCTCCCTTCCAGCCACAATGATTCTGTGATTCTGTGATCATAGTAATTGAAGAAAGAAATACTTTCCAAAGCATTTTCATCACAAAATATGCAATTCATGGTCACTGTGTCTTATCAGGAATTTAGAAATCATTGATATGGAATGCCAAACTTTTTGGTATTAAAACTTACACTTGATATTGAAATGGGTAAAACAGCTATAGGGCATAAGTCAGACTTTCTCTGATTTTGCAGATTTAAGATGAATCTTTCCTCACAGCTACTCTATGTATGTCTAAAACAGAAAACCTTCCTTCAAATCCAGCTTGGAGGTGGGATGAGAAACAATATGCTGTATTGAGCCACTGCCAAGCACTGTGTGCTTTCTGCTACACAGTTCTGGGATGGGGAGGAGGGGGGAGAATAAAAAACCTTGGCTTTCCTATGGGGTAAAAGTAAGTATTTAGGTCATGTTTTTCCTCTCATTCAAGGACTCAGGATATAATTATTTGTCACTCTGAACTAGCCCTTTGTCCATAAAATATATATTTATGCAAGATATTTACAGATAACTGTGGTGTAGAAAAATACTGCTTAGACTTTTCCTTCTGTTACTGTCATTTCAAACCTGAGTCTCTTAGCTCAAATCTCTTGTTTCTTTCCAGCTGAACTGTAAAAACATGCTAATATTGTGATGTGAACAAACAAGGACAAGGAAAACCTGTCCAACATAATTTTACTTGACACCTAAATTATAGTCACGTTGGGTTCAGAAAGTAAAGAATGCAGCAGAAATTGAATGTTTGGGTTTTTTTCTTTAGTGCCAGTACATTCTCTGTTGTCATTTTCTGCATATCAAAAAAAGAAAGGCTTTCTTCTGAACTAATCAAAACTAACTAAAATTTTAGGTCAAAAATTTTTCTCTCTAGAACTACTTTGATCTTACAACTACCTTATTAGATTGAAAAAATAGTCAGTTCTAGTTTATCCTACTAATCTAATGTTATTATGCTAGATTGTCACTAAATCTGCTTTCATTTATTTTTCATGTTAGCTGGAAAGCTCACACAATTTTTGATTTCTATGCATAGTCTTCTAAACTAAAACAAATTAATAACTTTTAATTCTATACAACGAAAACTTTCATTAAATCCAATGCAAAATTGGATTCAATGTTTTACGCAACTTTTTGCCTTCTTTTAAAAAAGAAATAGAACTTTGCATATTTCCATTACTGTAATGATCACTGACCTAGCAAAATGCATGCCATGATTTTAATGCATATCTAACCTGGCATAGAATACAGACCTACGTGTGATGTAAAAAACACATAAGGAAGCTCTGCATTGCTTTCAAACTCTTATGTGTGTCAAATGGATGTAATTTCTAGAGATATTATTTTTTTTTTTATTCTAAGGAGCTGAACAGTTCCAAATTCTGTTTCAAGAACCTTGTCCACCATTAGCCACAACCTTAGCCATTGAGGCTAAGGCTGACCACTGGCACACAGGCAGATTAGAAGGAGTGCTGCTGCTTACATGAATGAAGAGCAAGGCACTGCCCCAAGAACCCTAACAGACAGAGAAAACCCAATTTATCTGCCTCTTTGTAACTTTGGCTAACATAATCTCTGTGGACTTGTCTAAAAAAATCTGACTGACTTACTTTCCTAATTGCTCCAAACTTTCTCCATTTCATCAATTTTCCCTGCCTGAAAAGTGCTGATAAAAGGCCCTCATTCTCGCTGACTGGGAAATGAACAAAAAGACACCGCTTCTACTTTTCTTTCCAATATTAATATTAAAGTTTGAGGGATTTTGAAGAAAATTAAATTTTGAGATGATTAGCTAAACCTGCAGCTCTAATTAATCACAGCCTTAATCCATCATAAAGCTTATGCATACATCAAGATTTTAAGTATGTGTTCACACAAGTGGGTTTTTTTAGAAAAGAAAAATGTCTGAGTAAAGTTTAAAGTGAGTTTTCTGAATTTTCCTGTACTTATATAAAATTTTGAAAAGTTGGATCTTCTACAAAATATAGAAAAATATAAATTTTATTCTGCTTTACGGTTGCTGAAAACATCCAAATATTATAAGGGTAGATTAAAAAAAACAACCAAAACCCCAACAAATCTAAACTATTCTGTTTCAAAGAACTAGAAATATGAAAGGAAAATGGGAAATTCTGCTCTGATTGTACTTTATTGCCTTACAATGTACTCACGAAAGGGCCTTGATTTAGTGTCTGATACTTATTCTTCAGGCTTGTTATGGAATTCTCATCAAGGCTAGGGTGATATCACCAGGCTGACCAGAGACATGATGAAATTCCTATTTACAAAAAAAAAAAAAGGCTGTCTCTTGTCTATTGAGAAAAAAAAATATGCCTTGACTGATACATCACTGTCAACATTTTCTGTCATTATTTATTCCTTTCTGTTTTCTGTGGAAGCCCTTCAGACTCTCAGTCCATGAATCACTGGTTATTCTACTGCTTGAAGATACTGGGGCAGCATAACACATTCAAAGTCTTTTTATGCAAGGTCTGTAGAATATTTGCTTAGAAACCAGGTAGGTCCACATTAATGAATATTTGTGTTACAGGAAAGATGTGTGGAAAATGCATTAAGTGCATTGATACCTATTTCAGAGGTTTTTTGTTTTGATTGGTTTGATAAAATACAAGCCATGTGAATCTTTGGATGCTGAATTTCTGACAAACTAATTTTTTCATAATATGCAGACAAGTGGTTGAAAAGCTTTATTAAGTTTTGGAAAGCTGTAAAATTTCCTGGTCAATCTAGAGGAAGATGAAGCAGTTTGTAAAAGAAGCAGTTAAAGGAAGAAAATGCAGCCCACAGGGATGGGCTCATTGACACTGCCCCAGCAGGGTGGATTAGGTGATATGTTTAAATCCTTTACAGCCATTTGAGCCCATGAAAGAAGAAAAAAAAAAAGAAAATAAAAAGCAAAGAAGCTTGTGTGGTAAATAAAAGTCATGGAAAAGGGAAAGGTGATAGAGAGGCCACAATATTTAACAGTGAATGATTGATTTTACAAGTCAAAGAGTAAAGGTATCTTGTTTTCAGAATGTTTTAGTCCCAATCCTTTGTAAGCAGCCTTTTTGAAGAGGGCTTTGTAGGCAGAGCTGGCAAGGCCCAGAGGGCCTCTGTGTCAAGAGTATAAAGGTTTCCATTATCTTAGAGCAATTTGTTACTCTGAGATGAAAAAACCTTTTTTTTTTTTTTTTGTGTTGCAACAATGAAATTCATAAAAGCTATCTGGTTTTGGGTTTTGTCTCAAAACATCTTTTAAACAAAATAGATTGAATATATATTCACAAGTTGAATATATGTCTATTAGATTATTAAAAAAAGATCTTCCTACCTCACTTCAAAATCATGTGCAATCTTGGAGGTGCATTCTTGTCCTCAGAGCCTTAAACTGTGATCTGCTCCTGCACCCTTTGACAGTGCCACTGGAGATCACTCTCCTTGCCCTTTTATGAGGGCACTCCAGTAAAGCAGAACAGGACTTTTGACCCTTAAAACAGTGTTACAATACTTCTGAAATATGTAGGGTGGCACAGAAAGTGCTTAGAAGAATCTCATTTGGGGTTTTGTTTTGTTTCTTCGTTTGANTTTGTTTCTCAGTCAACAAGGAGAGTCATTCAAAAGTGCTAGGCACTGAAAGGAGGTGCTTGGGCTTCATGGCCATATCTAGTCTGTGCAATGTTTACTATGTTACTAAGGGAAATTGTTTATATACATAAAGCAGAGCACACCATACTTTCACATATGCTAAAAGCCAGACTCCCACTGCAAGGTTCATAATAGCAATCAAGCTGTTCAAAAAAAGTTTCTTTAACAAGATTCAGACATCATTTGCCTGGTGTGGATTGGCTTAGAGAGAGCACGGGTAACTAGTGCTTTTTGGAGTGAAACCCTCTTTTGTGGGAATTTCTCACCTCATTTTTTCTTTATGAATTAGACAAATCTGTTACTTTCTCTGAAGTGAAGTGCTAATGTCACTTTCTGGAGGTCCGTAGGTTGTTGGGGTGCCAGACTGTTTCAGGATGGATCCAGCCAGGGTCATGCAGATCTCTGCTTGCTTTGTGGAGCCTCTGGGAGTTACTGCTTTTGGAAGAATAGAACATCACCCTGAGCTGCTCAGGGTACACAAGGAGAATCATTTATCTTTTGGTATGGTGCAGTGTAGCATCCCATAAACTCTCCCGCCTTGGTCAATTCCCAAGTCCTCAGCCCTGGAAACAGCAGTAACTGCTTACCACAGAGTCAGTCCTCCTAGGGGGAAAAAGACAGACTCCCAAATGGACTTCTGTGTCATAACTCCCCTAGTTACTTCTTTCCTTGTCCCCTCACTGGATTGGTATGCCTGGTGGCCATCCCCCTTCCCCTGGAGACCAAACCCCTCTGCCCCGTCCTTAGCTCCGCTTCCCACTCCTCTCTGTCTTAAGCTGCCTCCTCCACGTGGTTGCCCTCTTTTTCCTCACTGGGTCCCCTTCAGCCACGTGTGATACTTTGCTGGAATAAAACCTTGCAAAAAGAGCCTTTCTCGTCTCTATCGCTGAGCCAGTTGCGGTCAGTGTTGAGTGAGTGAGGGTCTGACTGCATTTCGTGAAGGTTGACTCAACTTGCTTTTCTACAGGAGAGGTTTGTTGGGAACAGATGATAGGCAGCAGCACCCACCACTCCAACACCTGTATTTTTAGTGCAGTGTGCCCTGTCAGTATGTCTGGCGCCTCTGCTAGCCAAGGGAGAGATGGGACAGCAGAGAAAGATGCTGACTCCTATTCCACCCTTCACATTCACTGCTTGAAAACAGAGCA
>VXBC01012276.1:0-23753 GCA_013399945.1 Ploceus nigricollis | reverse complement strand
CAGTGCCACTGGAGATCACTCTCCTTGCCCTTTTATGAGGGCACTCCAGTAAAGCAGAACAGGACTTTTGACCCTTAAAACAGTGTTACAATACTTCTGAAATATGTAGGGTGGCACAGAAAGTGCTTAGAAGAATCTCATTTGGGGTTTTGTTTTGTTTCTTCGTTTGATTGTTTGTTTTTTTGGGTTTTTTTTGTTTTTTTTTTTAGTGAACACTCCCTATATCACGGTGTCCTGCATTTCTTAAAAAACTTGAGGTTCTAAATACTTTTAGAAAAGAAGTGCAACTTCCTTCAGAGGCCTGTACAGTACTCTCTGTTCAAGCTTTTGTGTTACAGAGTCAGCAGCATACTACGCACATGGGTTTGCCTCTTTCACAGCATAAAAGGCTTTCTGTACCACTTACATACCCAGACCCTCTAAATGTGCTGGATCCTACACCATGGTCTGTTTATTCCTCTTCTCTGCAGTTTGTCTGTTGCTTAAGTCTCAACAACATTAGAGATCTGCCTTATGTTTTCTTGTCTTCACCTTTTTTTACCCCAAATATATCCTCCTTTTCTACAATCACAATAACTTCAGTAACACTTAAAGATTTTTCTTTCAGATATATTGAAAGATTGTTTGTTTGTTTGTTTGTTTCTCAGTCAACAAGGAGAGTCATTCAAAAGTGCTAGGCACTGAAAGGAGGTGCTTGGGCTTCATGGCCATATCTAGTCTGTGCAATGTTTACTATGTTACTAAGGGAAATTGTTTATATACATAAAGCAGAGCACACCATACTTTCACATATGCTAAAAGCCAGACTCCCACTGCAAGGTTCATAATAGCAATCAAGCTGTTCAAAAAAAGTTTCTTTAACAAGACTCAGACATCATTTGCCTGGTGTGGATTGGCTTAGAGAGAGCACGGGTAACTAGTGCTTTTTGGAGTGAAATCCTCTTTTGTGGGAATTTCTCACCTCATTTTTTCTTTATGAATTAGACAAATCTGTTACTTTCTCTGAAGTGAAGTGCTAATGTCACTTTCTGGAGGTCCGTAGGTTGTTGGGGTGCCAGACTGTTTCAGGATGGATCCAGCCAGGGTCATGCAGATCTCTGCTTGCTTTGTGGAGCCTCTGGGAGTTACTGCTTTTGGAAGAATAGAACATCACCCTGAGCTGCTCAGGGTACACAAGGAGAATCATTTATCTTTTGGTATGGTGCAGTGTAGCATCCCATAAACTCTCCCGCCTTGGTCAATTCCCAAGTCCTCAGCCCTGGAAACAGCAGTAACTGCTTACCACAGAGTCAGTCCTCCTAGGGGGAAAAAGACAGACTCCCAAATGGACTTCTGTGTCATAACTCCCCTAGTTACTTCTTTCCTTGTCCCCTCACTGGATTGGTATGCCTGGTGGCCATCCCCCTTCCCCTGGAGACCAAACCCCTCTGCCCCGCCCTTAGCTCCGCTTCCCACTCCTCTCTGTCTTAAGCTGCCTCCTCCACGTGGTTGCCCTCTTTTTCCTCACTGGGTCCCCTTCAGCCACGTGTGATACTTTGCTGGAATAAAACCTTGCAAAAAGAGCCTTTCTCGTCTCTATCGCTGAGCCAGTTGCGGTCAGTGTTGAGTGAGTGAGGGTCTGACTGCATTTCCTGAAGGTTAACTCAACTTGCTTTTCTACAGGAGAGGTTTGTTGGGAACAGATGATAGGCAGCAGCACCCACCACTCCAACACCTGTATTTTTAGTGCAGTGTGCCCTGTCAGTATGTCTGGCGCCTCTGCTAGCCAAGGGAGAGATGGGACAGCAGAGAAAGATGCTGACTCCTATTCCACCCTTCACATTCACTGCTTGAAAACAGAGCACTGCAGAGACTTTGGGATGAAGAAACATAATTGCCTCCATGCACAGTGCCACTCTGCTCACACCTGTGTTACCTGGTCCTGAGTTTGGCTCTCTTTGCCTGGAGAATGTCATGCCCCATGGCTGCAGGGCACTCTATCCCAGGGGAATTTCATTTAAAAAACCCGTAGTTGACAGATAGGCACCGATGCAGTGTCACTGCATGGTTCTTGAAAAGGCAAAGGCTCAAGTTTTCTAGCCCCTTTTTGTGGTTTCAAAACTCATTGAATATAATAGAGGCTTACCTTTATTGCTACAGGATTACATTTTTGTACTGAAACACAGGTGCGCTCTGGGGTTTCTTTGCTTTCTGACAAATGACTAGAGTTGTTCACACTAATGGTTAGCTACTGGCCATGTAACGCCCTGAATAGATTTCCTTACAGTAATTATAATACTCAGACAAAAAACCAGACTTTTAAATTACTGAACTGACTTGTTGAAGTACTGAAGGTAAGATATTGTAGCTATCTGAGAAAGCTTCAAGTATGTGCTTGCATTTCTATTTGTAGACTGTTATATTTTTAATGATATATTTATGGCTTGAAGTGAGTAATGTTTTATATACAGGAGAAATAGTTAATTTGCTTAGATGACTCATACATTAAACCTAGCGTCATTGAATTTTACTTCTGCCTCCATTTCCTGGGAAACGAAACTCTCTCCTGTTAAAAAAATAAATTTATACTGAAATAACATCTTACTGAAGTCTGCAACACAGGTGACACTTTGTTACTTCCTTCATCCTGTTAGGAGAAGCACATGGGAAGCATTAAGATATAGCAATGTAAACACTTTACATTGACCTCTTTAAAGGAACAAAATCAGTTTACTGCAGGAAAAAACAGTGCACAAAAATGTATTTTTATTGAGTCATTTATGAGTCCACTGCAAGTGTTAGACCAGATTGCGGTCCCATTTGCACAGCTCTATAGAAAAAATATGGCACACAGTTTTTTCAGGTAAAGAAGGCCAAATTTGTTGATCCTACTGCATCATATCTTTGGATTTCCTATTGATTTTCCCATAGAACAACTTCACATGAGAAACTAAGGAAACTGAAATGGATAAAGCCTGGGGCCAGACTGAGAGTAATTGTGTAAGGACTTTTGTTTCTTATAAGAACTCCTGAGAGCCACAGTCACTGGGAGCGTGGCTGTGTGGGAGACATGATACTCACAAGGCTGTGCTAAGGCATTACCAGAGATACGTCCCATCAAAACAATTTTTCTGGGCAATATCTCAATCATCTGGTTTTGATGGCATGTTATATAAATGTTCTGTCAGATTCTGGGGCATTCTGTGGGAGACTGTGGCGTTTTGGAATGGCTGCTAATATTATTCAGGAATTTATCCTATATAAGGATAGATCATATAACAGGTGCTTTGTCAAAGTATTAACAGGACACAAAGCTTTGACTTACTAAAACTAAAGACTTTTGGACTCTGTAGCTCAGACACATATTGCAAGAGTTCAAAAGTGAAGTCTGAATCCTATATTGTTGTCACTTATTCTGCTCAATACACATTAGGTGAACAGTTTATAATGTAATACATCAATATTACAGGCAATAAAATCTTTGCTATTTTTTATGTTACATGATACTTGCCCCCATTATTTTCTTAATTATTTGACAAATTCCATAATATTAAGTCTAAAGTTTAAAAGTCTCTGTTTTCTAGTGTTAAATTTATGCCCTTGTGTACATAGTTTTTGGAGACATTGTCCAAAAGCATTACACAAAGGATGCATTATTTAATAGACCAAAGGCCAAAATGTTCATGATTCAATATGCCATAGGTCACTACATTTCAAAATGACTGCATATTTCCTAAATGATGCCTAGTTCTGAAATATATTTAAGGAGCTGACAACACATCCTCTACTTTGGAAAAACACAAAGACTTCAGAAATTCTTTGAATGATGAGCTATGGGGTTTAGGGAGTATATATTTCTTTTGTCATATCCTTGGTGGAAAAGCAGATTTTCAGATTCTTTATCACTGTTTAGCATTATTTTTGCATTTAATATGGTCCATGAGGAGTTCTTCTGCAGCACTTTTAGGCCATATTTTTTATTTGTATTGCAATTCTAAATGACATTTTGATAGGTCCATAATGAGTCAGATTTTTTTGTTATGCTCTATCTATTTTCTTCTTTCAAAGGATGAATATAGTTGTCTAGCTGCTCTGACATGATATATTTTAGAAATAAACAGTCCTAATATCCCAGTGAGTTACAGTCCCTTCTCTTCCTTCCCTTTGCCAATACAGAGTCTCGTGTTTTTGTTGTTGTGACTGGTTGGTTGCTTGCTTGCTTTCAGTGTGGGCTACTTGTCATATTAATTTGAGGTTTCAGGACCTGAGAGTAGAAGATATTTAGGTCAGTTTTGGACGAGTGTTTACACAAAGATTATGACTTGTGTTATCATTAAATGACTGATAACCAGTGCTCTTTATTTCTGCCTTTATTTTTTCCTAATACTGTACTTTTTGAAACTCTTCATAGACTATGTCAGGGTCCTGAAGGAAACTGAAAGGAAAAGTTTAATGTAAGAGGTTTTTTTTGTATACAAAAGAAAATTATGTCTTTTTCAAGATACATCAAAAATGTATTCGATCTTTCAGTCACTGTAAATGCTGCCACATATAGCCATTTGTTATTAATATTCAACTGCCTTGTGTATCCTGAAGGATTATTATGAGTTACATTAAAAATACTACTTAGTTATCAGTCTAAAGATACTTGATGGAATTTATACTTACAGAAAAAAAACTTTGCTGGCTTATATTTTTAAGAATATTGTCAATGCAGTCCTATTACATTGAGGTGTGTACAAAACTATCTTGTATTCAGCACATTGTAATAGAATGTTGGGTGCAGCAATTTGTATTTTCCATTAGAAATTATTTGCACAAATATTAAAATTTTTAGTTTTCATAATGTCCAGGAGATGTATTGATTCATGATTACCAAAGCCAGGTGATCCTTAAACTTCTTCTGCCTCTTGGAGCTAATAATGAATTTGCAGTTTTCCACATGACATGAGAAATCACAATGCTGTGTCTAAAAGTTATATCCCTTGTAGCTCCATTCCTGCCAGTCCCACCTGGAAGTCTGATTAGTGGACTGGGTAAGCGCTGCTGCTTTTCTCCAGTGCCTGTGCAAGAGATTGCTGTAAACAGCTACTGACCTTTAGCTATGAGCAACCTGAGCTGCTAAATCCACTCAGCACAGCATTCTTATTGCATCTTATTTCCCTAGTTGTAAGATGAAAAAATATACAAATGCACTAAAAGGTGCAGCACAATTTGTCTTTTGAGAACGCTTGATAATTTTCATTATATCGGTTTTATCTGTCAGTGTCAATGCACAAGAGCATGAAAGCTCCTGTCCATCATACTCAAGGCTGATGTTCTTTCATCTTGTCACACTTAAGTAGTGTAGGTTGACAAGCCCCTGTATGATGAAGAATCCACATAAAAACCACTGAAAAGGCCGAATAGTGCACCTAGGCTGTGCCTGCAGATCACAGTGTCAAAGGCTCAGTCCTCTTCTATGGTGAGGTGAACTCAGCTTGTAGCATCCTACAGAAAGATTGCTGTGGATAAGGCTTCTAGCTGTCAGAGATGATTAATGAGACAGATAAGAGAACATCCTCCTTTCGACACTAAGGGACAGATAGAAGAGAATGAAAGAGTGAAGGAAAGCAAAACATTTATATCTGAAAAATAACGAGGGTCAGCAAAGCTCTGGTCTCAAATTAGAGTTGTGTGTTGGTCCATTTGTCCTTGTAACTTGACCCCTTCTATCTGATAAAGGACTTTTAAGGGGAGATGGTAACAAAATGTCCCCTATAGAGAAACAAAAAGGATGAATAGCTTTAATGGAAAGAAACTCAGTAAGACGAAAGCAGAATGCACGCAAAAACCCAGAACTAGGTGTTTCTCAGAATGAGCTATTTTTTTCTTCAGCTCTGAGATGCCTTTGTGGAGACAGAAAAAAGATGAAGGCAAGTATCTTCAGCAAGGCTTAATTGAAAAAAAAACCCACATAAAAGACTAGTAACAGAAACAAGTATTGCTGAAAATAGTTTATAAAATTCATAGCAAGTTCTAAGAGTACAGGGGAGTTCATGACCCACTCCCTCAGCTTCTTGGAGGGGGTGGATCAGAAGAACACAGTCAATATGAACGTCAAAAGTCATGAAGGATCTTCCTGTTAATGCAGATGCACCGTTCATGCTGCAAAAGAAAAAGATCATTCCTCATTCACTGAACTTATTCAAATGAATACTTTTGTTATTAGCAGACAATTTGTAGGCAGAAAATTACTTTTTTAGATGCAAGAGTTTGTCATAATCAGAACTATTGAGTAATTTGCCATCTGTGAAAATGTATCAGACCTCATGAGAAACTTGAATGGCAGAGTAAATTAGATGAGTTCCCTTGATTTGGGAGTGTGTGGCAATACATTTATTAAATGGCAAAATTAGTCCTTGAGATGCTGGAATATTTGTATTACAATGAAGAGGGCACTCATATTTTAAGAAAATCAAAATTTTAGGAGGACTTGTGTCTCTAAAATATTATAATTTTTATTTATGAAAAAGTGTGAGAAATTAATAGAGTAAGAAAAAATTATTTGAAAACATAAGAATGAAAACTTTACTGTTGGTAACTTATGAGTTGGTTAAAACTTGCATTTATACGTATTATAGTTCATTTGAGACCTTCATTGGAGAATGTGCAGTACTGTCAAAAAAACTTAAAATGAAGATTCTTCCAGAACAGTTTCTTTTTAACATATCACAAATAGCTACTGATACTGTAATTGAATCACATTTGTTTAGCAAGCTGTTTTTCTGAGTGTTTTTTGAGCATGAGTTCTTTCTGTTCATTAAACAGCAATGTTATATAACATTAGTGCAGCAGATAAGTAACTCATATGAAATAACAGCAAAAGCTTAGTACATTTTAAAATAACATGGTGAGCGTCAAACCTGAGATGTCATTTACAAGACAGAAAATGTGAATGTACTGTTTTCACAGCTATAATGATACAGCCTATCAGTGCAAACTGGTTTATATAAATATAGTTGTTAAATAGCTTTTATTTTGCTTTGGTTTATCAAATGGATCAGTGTGAAAATACTTTTTGTTATAGACACAGATAACAGAAAACACTTTTCAGGAGAAAAGAAATAAAAGAGTGCTGTTCTTAGTTCCATCTAGTTTGAGTTTCATCTCAAGAAAAGGATAGTTAAAGATTTCCTCAGACTGGCCTCATCTCAGGATTTGGAGCCCTTCCACCAAACTCTACCTGTGTGCAGGGGAGGGGGAAATCATGGAAGAAATAGATACTTTTACCTGAAACATAAAAGGCATAAAAATAGACATGCTTTATCTTAATCATGTTTGGAAAAGGGAAGTATGTTTAAATTCAATACTTAAGCAGAAAGATTTAGTGGATAAAAAGCAAAAGACATTTACATATTTTATCTTACATGAGAAACTGTAATATTCTAGTCAGGTTATATAAGGTAGCCCAAAGGTCTTCATTTGGCACTATATAGAATTGTTTCAATAAGAAGAAAGAGAACATAATACAGATTGAATACTCATTCTGCAGCACTCATTACATTAATTCAGAATTCTGTTTCAGAAATTGGATCATTAATACCTAAATAACAAAATTAATATCACAAGTTCTTCCATGTGTCAGAGACAGAAGCTTCACCTATTTTTAATGATGTTTTTTCAAGAGATTGCACTATTCTCTTCCTCTTTATAATAGAATCATTCCCAAACTTTACAGCAATGGAAATATCCTCAGTTTTGCCTTTTATTTTTAGAAACTTCCCATTTTCTTAATCTTCCCATTTATCTTGGTTTAGGAAAGACAATTTCTTGAAACTTTTATTGTAATATTCCAATTTAATGAAATGCAAATTCTCTAGACCTAAAAGATAATTTTCAATAAGATGAAGTAGGAAATTAACTTTCATTTTACAGCCGTGAGTGTAAAGCAAGTTACAAATTCTTGAAACCTGCATGAGAGAAGGCCACTGAGGGGTCAGCACAAGAGTCCATATCACAAAATAGACTTTATCTGTCACTTTTACAATAGCCTGGTATCATATTTTAGTTTCAGAAAGACTTATCATTTGAGAAAACATGAGATAAAAGGGCAATAGGCAGATGGTAGTATTCAAATTCTACATATTAGGATCTTCCTTTCCGTAGTGGAGTCCCTTATTTCCACCAGTCTGAAAGAAATCCAAAGAGGACTCATTATTATGAGCTTCTTATGGGGAGAGATGAGGACCAGAAGCATCTGGAGGAAGTTCACGCAAGAATGGAGTGACACAAAGGAAATGCAAGAGTTTGACTACTGGAACTGGGTGTGAAATTGTTCTGGCATATTGACACCTTTACAGTGAAGCAGAAGAATCACCAAATACACAACTAGGAGAGAAAATGTTTTGAATATACCTATGTTAATGAGTATTATTTTCTGGACCATTGAAAATGACTTTTTCACTTCTTATTTGCCACAGCAAATTTTTATTTAATTAAAAGATAAAAGGGACACAATATTTATTAACTAAAATGTTTAGAAAATCTGAAGTAGAAACAAACCCACCTAAGAGGTCAGCAAACCTGGTGAAAATGCCATTTAGAAAGAGCACTTCTCATCCAGCTTTTTCTTTTTTTTATTTTTAAAGAAATAAATGAGGACCTTATTTCACCAATAGCCATTTATGAAGAAAAGTAATACAGAAAAAATGTAAGGGAGAAAGGTATAGAAAGAGTCAACACCTACAAGCTGGTGCCAAATTCAAACAGTAAATAAGGCCTGTATTTTTTAATACTGAGTGTATTTATCTACTCAAGAAACTTCCTAAAATTTATTAAATTTAGGGAATAAATAAATTCTTGAAGTGAGATTTGACCAGATATGCAAAGTTCTTTCTTCACTTAATTACCATTTATGTGTGATGCTGCTTTACAGGGGGGAAAAGACTGGAACACTTTATAAACTCAACTGGCTGCATTTAAAGTGAAAGCTATATTAATAGTTTTTATTTTGACAAATCACTACAGAGAACAAAGAAAGACTAATTGTACTCTCACACATTTTTAGTTCTGGAGAAATTCCACTTACTTTCTTCAACTTGCTCTTGATCCATAGCAAAGAATATACTTTGAACTCGGTTTACATGATACCAGCTTCCTTTTCCAGTATTTCCAGATGCTTATGATTTTTTTATTTAGCATTTTTAACTGGATCTGCATGTACATGCTGAGATTTCTATCCATGACACACATTTGCATTTCCTTTCCGTCAAAACCACAGTTCAGCTGAGAGGTTGATGAACTTCTGCACGTATGGGCTTAGTCCAAAATGAAAACAGAATGTGGCTGCAAACTTCCAAATCCTGTAGCTCAGATGCTATCTCTATATCCTCTTATAGTCTTTCTAAAACAGAAAAATATTCTTGTGCTTTCATTGCATGAATAATAGATTAAAGGTTTGGGACACAAACACATCACAAAAATATTGCCATGATAATTTTCAGTATTTGTTTTACTTATTTTTATGGGCACATTAAAATTCAAAACTTTGTTTTATTCTTATTCTACTAGAATAACCCATATTAGAACTTCCCATACTGAGTATGAAGATACCACAGACTAAGAATACCTACCAAGACTACATACCAAGACTATCTAACCTCTGTTTTGGTTCTTGTTAATGGTTTGTTACTGGAGTGATATATTTCACAAAATAAGGAGAAAAAGGATGTGATCTGATTGTCCTCATTCCTGGTTTTGTTGTATTCACTTCTTAGAGGGGAGGTCTTGATCCACTCTGACCATTTATGGCCTCAAGTAATATGCATGCATCTTGAATTATCCTGATTATTGCTTGTGTTATAGTGACTGTTGCTTATTTTATACTGACTCAGCTCTCTGGATCTTCTCAGGAATTCTGGAGAGATTCTCATTCAAATTAGACCCACAACTTCATTTAAATCTGTAGGTTTCAAGTTGAGAACTGAAATCTTGGTTAGGATAATTGTGGTGGGAAAATGGGAAGCTATGCATTCAAATATATTCAACGTCATTTTTTTAAAAAATGTGTGAAAAGAAATTGCAGCAACAGAGCATGACAAGATATAAAAACTTCAAAATTTAACTGAGTGCCTTCTTTCTCACATTTCAGAAAGCATGCCCATGCTCTTCTTTACACTGTCTTACCCTATTGATGTGTTTAGTAAAAGAATTTTAAAGCTTTGAAATAAAGACATGGTCTACTGCATTCTGTGATGCTGTGAGGTGCTCAGTTTTTCATTTAAATAAAAAGCCATATATTCTCAGGCTTCTGGATGCCTATAACTGAATCAATGCTTAAAAGCCAATAGGTTCTTGGATGCTTTCAATTAAATTCAGTGCATGAAGATAGCTTTTTTCTGGCCAATGCTCACATATGCTCTTAACACAGCATCAGTAATCTTCTTATATGTGTATGTATAAATCAGAAGTGATTCTCATAGTCTTAAGGGCCATGTACTGGAGAAACACCAGAATGAGACTAGAATCAGGATTCAAAATTCTTTCATGACTGTGACCTAATCAATAATGAATTTGCATTAGTTTTGGAAATGTTTAAGTCAGGAAATGGTATCAGACTAATTTATTTTAGCAGACGCATGTGAGTTAGTCACAGGGTCCAGAAATCAAAGTAATGTACACCTGGGAGCTCTGCTACCAAATGAGCTCATCTAAGTGTGGGATGCAAATAGAACAAACCTGGTGAACAACTTGTCAGCATGCAGTCTACAGCCCTGGAGCTTGTTCTTCACATGGGCCCAAATTTCCTCAACCCAGATTTTTATGAAAGCATATTCTGTATGCAATAAGCAGAGTTAGCCTTAGTATTGATTCAAAACTAGTTTATAAAAGCCAGGAGTCATTCCATTTTAGCCCCTTGAAAATGACTCAAGATTTTGTCCACAGGAATTGGATTTAATGATCTTTATAGCTACTGACACATCAGTCTTTTCAGAATCCTTTCTGTCTGTGTAATTAAATTGAAAGCTGGCACCAGGGAATCTCAGGCTCTGTCAGGTAGTATATGTTTTTCCTGGCCTAGAATGTACAGGAAAGACTGTACAGGCAATGAGGTATTATTCTGCTTCAGTGGATTGGAGGAAAAGAAAGAGAGATTGGTAGTAATCTCTTTGTCCATGGGCTGATTCAGTGTTCCAGTCACTAGGCTATTGTTATTGAGGGCTCCTGTCTGAGGACTGTTTTCTCTGACGTACTTTATTTGCATGGGGTTGTTTTAAACAACAAGCTACGTTTTTATGTAAATTGAAATCAAAGAAGAAAGTCTGCCTTTTTGTTCTGCAGTGAAATTCCCTCCATTTTCCTCCCTTTGTAGCTGTTGGCAGGTCTAATTTGTCAACTGTGTGACCATACACCACAGTCCAGCTGCCGTGTAGATTTATAACAAGTTTGGCACATTAGAAGATGCACAGACTTTTGCTCCTAGAATACTATTTCTCCATCCTAATTTGCCTGTTTTCTTTAATCATTACTTCTCCATTCCATGCATACAAATATATAGGTATATGACCAAGAAATTGTCATTTAGAAATGTGATAACTGCATGGATAGATGTTAATAAAATAATGCTTGCCTCCAAATATCTTCAAAATAGAGACAAAGAAAACTGAGTGATGACAATGCAGTTGCTTTTTAAATAATTCTAATGTAGATTTTCACTGAAGGGGGAAAATGTTTTTTTCTCTGATAGAAAAGAATAATTTTTTTTTCTGATTTATACAAAGTCTGAGTCAAAGTACTTTCCAAAGAAATAGACTAATAGAGCCAGTGGATAATAATAGTACCACATTTTTAAGCATTCTTTGCTGTCAAAAAGTCGAAAAGATGGAAGAGAAGAAAACTCATCTATATTTTGGGAAAACAAACTTCTTAGCTTCTCTCCAGATTTACAGTCAGGTCATTTCAGGATGTCTATGGAAGTATGGAAATCAAGTCACTAAATATTTATAAGATGTTAACAAGAAAAAATTACAAATAAACATCACGTAGATATTTGTGATGACAAATCTTACATCCCTAGAATTAGATTTGTAGGCTGTTTTTTGAGAATTTACCATGCAAAATTTTTTCTCTTTTGTACATAAAAAATGTGTGCAGGAAATTCTAAGTCATCTTGGAAAGTAAAACCTGACTGTACTCTTTTGAGCAGAACACTTTCTAAAATTATATATACTATGATGCACACATATGCCATCTGCAGTGCCTGTTCACTTATTAATTCAACTTCTTTTTAATCCTACAGTGTATTTTTGTGTAGTAAGGACCTTGACCATTGACAACAAAATGGGGCCTGTAGTGCCAAAGGCAGAGCATTCATTCTGTTCCCTCGCAGAGGAGTTAGTGTGACATGATAAAGAAGGTTATGAACAGCAATAGAAGTTCAAACTCCTCTTGGGAAAATTGCTCCCTTTACTCATGCATTTGAGAGTTTTTAGACAACTGAAGACTGACTGGAATTTATTGCCTTTCTCTGCCATAGCTGTGCTTAATCTGCAGTTGGAAAGGTCTGATGGGACCTTCCAAACCATGGTAGCTCTTGAAGGTGACACCACACAGAGCGGTGATCTAGAAATGTGCATCCTCTTAAGCATTTCTGAGTTAGTATTGCTAGAGGAAAATGCTAGAAATTAAGTATCTAGTATTTTATGGGCAGGGGAGGAAAGGTAAAAATTCTTCTCTATTAGAATGACTAAAATGAGATGCATTGGAAATTGTGCCTCATAAAACTGGTAAAGCATTGTGATTGTTCTTACTGTTATTTCTTTTATATATTATTTCTAGATTTAAATAGTAATTCAGATAAAAACTCTTATGTCAGACAAGTAATTGTTTCTGCTTGCCTGGGGTTGGTCTGAACTACTGCATCTAGTCAGTTGTTCAACAGCCACTGCTGTTTTGGGCTTCACACTGAGAATTGGCTCTGGTGTGATAAAGCAAAAAACCCACACATTCTCTTTTCAATGCTCTCCTAATTTTTCCCTTTAGAGCAGTCTGAATCTCTTCTTGGCTTTCATTAAGCAGGTCCTTTTTAAACTAAGTAAATAACAATATTTCTAGCTTTGTGGTTACTAGATTGTCCCTTTGTGACCATCAAGAACTTAAATGTATGGAAAGGCCTGCAAATATGCTCAAATTTTATAGAAGCAAGATTATTTAAGTTTTTATAAGGATGTAGAATTTTATTGATCTTAAACACAATCTGAAGACTCTCTTGTATAGTAAAAATGATTACTAAAGTAGCGTTGTTGTAGCATGACATACTGAAAAAGAGAAAAAGTTCAAGACAGGTGGTTCACAGTATTTGCTCAAGACAAACACAGTTAAAATATTAAAGATTTCAAGAGATATGCCAAACTCTGCTTTAAATTGCTGTCATATATGTAATTTTATTTAAAAGGGGTTTGTGATTTGAGATTTGAGTTTGTGATTTACATTATAATATATGTAATTGTTTTAATAACAGAAGTCCAAAATATGCTGAACATTTGCCAAGTTCCATTATTTCCTTTGCCCTTTTGAAGGAATTTTCAGTGAATTGGGCTTCACTTTTAAACTAATTTTGTTTCAGAGGCAGGCATTTGTATTACATTTACACTTATATTTTATCACACAGAAGTTCTGTTTATCATCTATGAATATTTAGATGTTCCATTGTCAGGCTATTCCATTATGAATATCTTCAATCCCTTAATTCTTCCCATGACAAAGGGAAGAATTATGGGATTGTAACTGGAAAACATTGAATTCACATGCAAAAGCCATTTGGAAGGGTGAGTAAGGGGGGAAATTAGTTTGTGCAGTTACAAATAATGAACAAGAGAGCTGTCCAGAAGAGGAAAAGAGCTGCCCTGCTCCTGCCAGTTTTGGTCTAAAAAGACCTTTGGAGGCCTGGAGATACTGGACAAAAAGAAAGGCCTTTTTTCAAGGTCCAGTGGATGCTTACCTTTTTATTTGTCAACAGTAGAGCGATGTGTTAAAGAGAGTGCTGACTTCTTGTTATTTGAAATCTTTGTTCATGTCCCTTGGAGGTTCTCATTCTCGCCAGATCATTTCCCTCCTCCCCAGCACAAGAACTTTTAATAGGGGACTGACTGACCATCTGTAAAGCAGTTCAAATGTTTTATTCCAGCTGGGAGGAATTTCATATTGTTGTGGTTTTGTGATCTGAGATTCAATGCCTTGACATTTTGTAGATGGATCTAACAAATTGATGTGAGCAAACAGAAGATAAATAGGCAAAATCAGGTAATTAATAAAACAGAATATATGCTGCCTACTTGTTCTAAACTTTTATAACCAGAGGTAGAAATGTAAACTCTGGTTTTATAAATCTAAATATGTATATTTAGCCCTAAGACTTATTAGTCTTTTTTTCCCATATTTTGCCTACAATCTTATTCTGTGTGTGTATATGTGTGTGTGTATATGTATACATATAAGTATGCATGTATGTGTGTGCATAAATTAAACTTTATCTATCTTTATTAGCCTTTTGCCACTCTTTGAAGCAGTCTAATAATCCCAGTGTTCTTCAAAGTGTTGTCAAGGGATCAAAAAACCTCAAGAATCTCAATTTCTTCATCCTTATGGCAGCTAATGTAAAGGCTATATTGTGTATTGGTTCTTATCTGTAAAAAGGACTCTTAAACCCCCTTTAACCTCCCTGAAGACGTTTTAACCATCCCAGAACATGGGATAAGACTTAAAAATGAGACTGTTTTTAGAGCTTTACTTCTTGGAGCTATTAAAAATAAAATCTAAAGCTCAGGAGAGGAAGCATGTTATGATAAAAGAACAGAGGGCTGACTTTTAGTGTGATTTTAGGTCTTTCTCCTCAGAAGTTTAGTCATTTTAGTGATCAGCTTAGTGTACTCACACAGGCTACATACTGAGTCCAACTATATGAAACACAAACATCTTCTTATTTGACATTTTTGTCATGTAAAGTTGGTGGTTAAAGTGCCAGGTAAAAGTCACAAGTCTGTAAAATCCATAAGAGTTCCACTAATTTCTTATAGGTTTTAAAAATAACATAATACTCATTCCCCACTCTCAATTTTCAAGGAACACAATTTGAGTATGATAAAGATATATATCTGTCTGGAATTTCTTACTGCATTAAGAAGACATGGGAGTTTTATGTGTAAGGAATTTGTCAACATTGTGATGTTACTAATTACTAAAGCAAACTAATGAAGCATTCTGAATGCTGTTAAAGTCCTGAAGATATTTTTTTCTCTCCCATGATCCTCCTACAAAGTAAAGAGATTATACAAATAAAAAAAAGATTTATTTTTAGTGGACTCTTCTAATGCAATCTTTCACCTTTCCTGCTATTTCTGCTTCTGGAAAAATATCCTTCTAAAATCATTAATTTTCCTCAAAGCACATGGTATGCAGCTATACAGCATATTCAGTAAGAATTTTTTCACAATTGAAGAAGTCTTATAAATTTGGAACTTGCTGTAGGTGGGTAGATTTTGTAAGACATTAGGTACACTCAGTGTCGTGTTCTAACTCAAAATGACATGAAAAATTTATTTAAAGCTCAAGAACCTGTCTAAGTTCTGTGACTTAAAACTGTCACCACTGTAAGTCTTAATTAAAACATGCTTTACTTGTTCATACTGCAAACCCTCAGCCCATAGAATCATAGAATATCCTGGGTTGAAAGGGACCCTCAAGGATCACTGAGTCCACCTCCTGGCCCTGCACAGGATGGCCCCAAAAATAACATCATGTGCTGAAAGTGTTTTCTGAGAATTTCTTGCAGTCTGTCAAGCTTGGTCATGATCCCTCCCCTGGGGAGCCTGTTCCAGTGCCCAGCCACCCTCTGTCTGATATTTTTAGCCTTAGTTCGGAAAATTAGTGAAACTTTCTAGTTTGAACCTAATTGTGACAATGAATGGTTCAGAAACCTTGCTGTTGTTTCCTACAGAGCTGTGCTGGGTGTGATGTTTGCAGGAATGCCTTATAGCTTCATTTATAGCTTCATCAGCCTGATAAACGTGGCAGGTTGGATGTGACTGGTCCTTAGTGCTGCAGTTCCAGAGAAACAGTCCTGTTAGAGACTTGACTGCTGTATTTCTTCAACTATGAATGGAGCTGATGCAAGCTGTGGTAGAAACAGAAAATTCTTAATGGGACTAGAAGAATTGTGCGCGTCCCTTCACTTCGCTTCCTGGTCCTCTCTCTCCACAGTTGGGTCGAAGGTTCTCAGTAGGCTAAGAAGATAGCAGGAGAGGAAGACAGAGAGAGACAGCAGAAATTATTATTTAATGAGTGTAAGCTTCATAGTCTTCTCCAGGTATTAACAGGTGAGTAACACACAAGGTACACCTGAGGTCTATAAGTGATAAAATTTGAAAGAAAAACATAAACCAGAAAATCTGAGTTATCACAGGAAAAAAAGAAAGAGAAGACTGAAGAAATTCTTTTCAATCATTTTGTGCATGGGTATTTTGAATTATATCATTCAGTCCTGTGGTCTCAAATTTTATTAGGTCCTCAGAAGAAGCTAATAATTTTCAATACATGCTGTACTATTTTTTAGCTCCCAAGACAGCATTTCCTGCTCACAAGTGACTCTTATCCAAAAGTGTTTCCTAATTCAGTATTTTTGGGTTTGCATATTTGCTGCATATCATTGACTTTCAGCTCAAATCAGTTTGAATTAGCACTTGATATTATGAAGTTTTTAAACTGTTTTCCATGCAGAGAAACCAAGACAAAATCCTGCTGTGTTCTGACTTGTTTTGCAATGCAGTTTGTTGTACTAACCTAGAACAACTGGTACCATGTTTAATGACTAGCTATAGAAAAACACACATTTTTTGTTTAAAGTAGCTTGTGTTCCCTTCCAAGAGTTTGACTTTTCTTCTGGGTTTTCTTTTGGAGAAGGGAAGCATGATTCAAAATAAATTGTGGTATTCCTCCTTTTTCATGGAAAACTGCAAAACCTTGTGACAGAAATAGATAAAAAGCCAAATTAACCATTCTGTTTCAAATTCAGATCATTTTTCTTTAGATTATGTTCCCACTTTTCTTGTTGCTGTCTGTAATCCTGCACAGTTTAAACTGAGGTCAGAGTTTTGCTTTACCATTCATAAAACATGAGAGGTTCCAGCTGTCTTTCACATCAGCAAATTGGCTATGCAGGGCCATTAGAAATCAACAGGGAAAAAAAAAAAAAGTAAAACTAGCTTAGTCATTAAACTGAGTGGATAAATTATAATTCTATATTTGTCACACTCATTCAGAGGAACAATGTCAAATGTCAATAGACACATTTTAGAAGTTGAATCACTACTTTACAACTCTAACTTTTAAAGCAAATTGTATACTGTTTTAAGGACATCAACTGGTTCAAGGGCTTGTCTGAGTTAAAGAAGCTGAATTGAGTTTCACCATGTTAAACTAAGCAGATACACAGTGCAGGACCTAATTAAGAATGTCNACATCAACTGGTTCAAGGGCTTGTCTGAGTTAAAGCAGCTGAATTGAGTTTCACCATGTTAAACTAAGCAGATACACAGTGCAGGACCTAATTAAGAATGTCCTACATAAGCAGTATCAGATCTCCTCCTTGTATAGTGTCTATCACATCTCATTTCTTTGGGAAAGAAATCAAATGTTATTATTAGTTGTCACTCAAACAACTCGATAGATCTAGCTCAGCTCAGGGATGCTCAGAAGAATTTTCTTTTAGCTTATGAATTACCCAGTTCCTGTTAGCATTGTTAAAAGGTCTTTATTTCCGTGTTGTCCCCATATGGTGTTGCTGAAATGTTTTTCTAAGGTTCAACATTAACAGGCTGTGTCTTTGTGGGTAAAGATCAGGTTAATAGTAGGAAGAGTCAGTGTAAATTTATTTTCTATCTATTTGATGCTAATAAAACTTGAGGTGTAAGTAACCTGACCTATATATCAAACCTTTTCTGTAATTTATAGTAACTGTTATTTAAAGAGACTTGAGTTTGGAATTCCCAGAAGCTGAAAAATAACAGATAAACTACTTTAAATACTCAGGAACTCATTTAATTTAAATCAAAACAGATTCCTTAAAACCTTAAACTAAAACAATGTTAGCTAAAGGGCTTTCATAAAAGGATTAATTCCGTGAGAATTAACTAGCTTGAGCCTAGGTGTTAAGCTCCTAAAACTTCCTGAATGGTTAAGGTGGGCTTAAATACCTGAATTCATCAGTAATACCTTAGTTAAATACCAGCTCCATGATGAAGTGCCTTAAAGACACTTCAAAAAGAGAAGTATTTTCTCTTTATTTTTTGTCATAATTAGGTCAGCTTAATTAGAAGAACATTAAATTCTCTGAGAAATTATAAATTTGAGTGATTTTCATAGGCTGTCAAACTGAAAGTTGTTTCTTTTGAAATTTTGGGTTAGGAGCTTTGAAAGCGTAGAAAGTAGAAATGTGGTAAGAACATGAAAAAAGGCACTACTAGATAAGACTGAGAAGACATGTGAGATGAGAAAGTTAGACACTCAAGGCTATATTTGTAAGATATCTTTCAGTGGGTTTCAAGGGTTATGGAGACTGGAAAGAGGAAGATCTTTTAAGCAAAAATTTGGTGCTGCAAACATCTAATAAGAAGATGAAAAATCCTGCAAAGTTATTATAGATAAGGAAAACAGAAGAAGAAACACTGTGTTAGAAGTAGAAAAAATATTCAAAAGAAAAAATATAAAACCTGTAAAACTGCACTTTATTAAATTGTAGAGAAAATTATCAGTCAAAACAAACAAACAAACAAACAAACTAAAATTTGTCTGAAACTGAATAGAATGAAGTTTTTCTTTTTGTTAGGAAAAGGTTTTTCACACAGGGATGGCTGGGCACTGAAATGGGCTCCCTGGGGATGTGGTCACAGCACCAAGCTGACAGAGCTCAAGAAGAGTTTGTAAGATCCCAGGCACATGGGCCTGTGTTGTCTTGTGCAAAACCAGAAGTTGGAGTTGATATCTTTGTGGGTCCTTCCAACTCAGGACATTCTGTGAGGCTGTGTCATGCAGTGAGTGACTTTAGGAGTTGCTATTATATTTGCTGCAATTCCAAGAGCTGTGAATTCCAAATTTCTAGTATGAATTCTGAAGCATTTATGAAAAGTAAATCTTCCTCAGTCTGTAATTATTAGTTTAATTTAATGAGATCTTGTTGTAATATTCTTACTTAAACCATTGCATATTCACCAAAATAGTCAAACCAGACTTCAGTACTGTTAATCCATTTCTTTCAAGGCTTTGTGTTCACTAAGATGTTCAACAAATTATTATCAAGCTCATTTATGTCATCAAACCTGAAGAAGAAAGGTTAGTAGAAGGGTGAAACTTACTTGTATACACATGCAGCATTCTTTTTGCATTCTCTTGCATTCTCTTCTGAAGTTGTGTTTTGTCTGCTTGAATGTATTTGTGTATATATTTATCGAAGGTGTTACATGTTTGCTAGTGAAATTATGAAACACTGCTTCTCTGTTGTACAATAAAAGCTGTGATCTTACAAACTGGAGTAAAATTGATAAGCCAATGAGAGATCCATTTGGAAAGAAAGAGGGGGAAAATGTGCAGGGCTTTTCTTGTTCTCTGTGTCAATAATTATTGCAAGAAAGGATATAAATTTGCCAACCCCCAGTCATGATTAACAGACTTGGCTGCACCTTTAGTTATGCAAACAAGTGAAATCATAGGATCACCATTTATTTTTGACTCTCTCAAAATAACTGAAATAGGGAAAACTTGTCAAAATCAATACATAGAGGCAAGGTAGCTTATTTATATCAAGTCACTCTACTATACCATCTGTGTTTTCTCACACTTATGAAAACTATTGCTGTAGTCAAGCTTGGTGACAAAAAATAGTTTTCCCAGAAAAATGACTGTACAGCTATTATCTCTGACTTCATTGAAATAATATCATAGGAACTTTGGCTTTATTATAAGCCCACCTTCTCATGTTTAATATGAATTCCATTCTTATGAGTATAGAATGATCTGAGGTGAAAGAAGTTTAGTGAAACTAGGAGCTTAGGTGCTAGGAGCTTTCAAGGACCATAATTAAACCATGAAAAGAAAAGCAATAAAAAGGTATTGAAACTTAAGTGCAGTTGAAAATTAGTTAGTTCCAGCTTATTGAAAAGTTTGTCTTAAGGTTCCTATAACTACCATTTAAATCAGATGTCACTTAAAAATATGACTAGAGAAAACAAGCAAAATACTCTCTCATCTCAAGCTGTGAAACAAAATATTTCAGTGTTATTTTTGACAACTTAAACATATTTGATTTATAAAAACTAGAATTTTACCATTCATGAGTACCATCATAATTTGATGTGAAATTATTACATGTATGAAAACTAAATTGGGTTTTGTATATTTATCCTGTTAACTTCAATTTATGATGCAGACATGAATCACTAGAAGCAGTAATAGCAAATAAAAGGTTTAAATTTAGCGACTTTAATGTGATCCAATACATTTTTTCTGTCACTGTTTGGAATGCCGAAGTAACTCGGGTTCCTTTATTTGTATTTGTTAGCAAATAAATGCTTAGCCTTGAAAAATCCATATAAATTTTACTGTACCTTGTATGGTGAATACATTCTAATGTCTTTTGATGTATTCTTGATTATAACTGTTGGACAGTAAACTAATGTTTTAAGCATTATTCCTTAGATCTGATCTCTAAGTTGAATCTTTCCCAATTAAATAATATTCTTGTTTGTTACAATAAAGTGTTCCTTGATAATTTTGACAGGCAAATAAGACCTGGGTAACTTCAGGCTGGATCTTATCATTAAAATATTTTTAGCAGGATAGTATCTATTAAGGGGTCAGATTAAATCCAGTGGCTCAGTTTTTATGCAGAAAACTTCACATTCCCAGTTTCAAGCTGGGAGAAATAATATAATCTTACACAGTTATAAATATGCACTTGATTTTGCAAATAGTCATTTAGAGATAGTTTTATCAAGTCTCTCAGAAGCTAAATGCTTCTATTTTGGCATATAAATTAGCAATCTCATTTTCTGGAATGCTGGCAGCTGCCAATTTCCAATAGAAATCATTGCATAATTTAAAATAAAATTGACTATTTCCTTTATTGTTTATATCCCCAAACTGAAAGCATGACCAGTCATTAAATACCTGGCTCTAAAGCCCACTCAAACTGAAATCAATTAGGAAATTTACAGTTAATTCAGTCGGATGGGAACCTGTTTTTAACAATTTTCACATTACTTTGTACAGGATGTACAGTAATCTTTCATTTACATCTCTGCTTTACAGCTTTAGTATGATTTTTGGATCTGGGTTTCACAGTCTAACTGGTCTAAGTAGTTAAAATGTATGATATGTCTTACTCCTGTATTAATGGAGGGATGAATAGCACCCCATTGAGAATTTAGAACATCAATAAGAGGGTAGTTAATTAGTTTTTGTATGACATCAAACTATTTTTTATCCATATCAATGAATTGATGTAAGAGTAAATTAACAAACATACCCAGAATTCTGTTCACCTCTTTATAAATAAAAGACTTCATATTGTAAAAAAAGTTAATCTACTCTCTGCATCTACAGAAATTTGCCATGACCATCTCCTTTCATAAACCCTTCATTATGACTGGCAGCTCTCTGAGCTCACTTTTACTCTTTGTGGGTCAGTCCAGTTGGGCAGTTAAAGGTGGGGGTGCCAGGAATCCTGCCATCTGGGTTAATATATTTAAGTTAGATAATAAAAGCCACAGGGAAAAAAAAATAGAGCCTTGGCCAATACCCTGAGCAATGGAAATCTGTCAGAAAGCTTTGAGGGACATTTAAACAGCCAGAATTCAAATTCAAAGTGCAAAACCTTATTTTGCCAAATGTGCATGTGCAGTAATCACATCATAGGAAGATGTACAGTAGGACCTTTTTTCGTTTAGCCTACCTCCCATTTGCCCTTTCTTGTCAAAAATACCAGTAGGCCTCTCCCTGCATGTAAGAGTAAATATTTCATTTCATCCCATATTCTATTTAATTTTTTTTGCTCATTCTGAAGAGAACTGTGTTATGACAAAGGTTTATTTTTCATGGTTTTATCAAGGGTATAATTGAATAATCTTTGAGAATAGTGTTGATCTTGGGTTTTGTGTACGTGGCTAGAGCTAACAAGGTAAGGATTTTCTCACAGACAACTGAAGGGATAAAGGAAAGCTTTGTTCCTAAAATTGTATAAAGAGAATCTCTCAGATCTTTAAACTGAATTCCGTAGGAGGTGCACCAGTTTTGATGTGATATCTAATAATGGATATTGGTCACTTTATGGCTCATTTATATAAGTTCTGTTCATGTTTGTCCTTAAAACCCTGTTTCTCACAAAAATGGGACTCGGAAATTTGCATTTCAAAGCTAGTTATCAAATTAAAGAAATGGTTCTTGTTTCACTTTTAGAGTTATGAAATAATGGCACTGTTTATGACACTTACTTAAAAAACTATTCTGTATTTTTTTAATATCTGAAATTATTAAGACTATGAAAACAGGTGAAACTGTGAGTTATATTAAGCTTCATGGCAAGCCTCCTGCCGGGATAGAGCTTTAGTCCAGATTTTTCAACAGAAGAGGTACAAAAATTTATCAGCTTGTTTATGTGGACCATTTGTGTTAGTATAGCTTTTGTAATAAAGTTCCTGAGTGTGTGGCACCATTGAAGTGCCTTGAGGTGCTAAGAAGATACAGTTCTTTCATTCTACATGTGAGGAGTGTTTTCTTTGATAAAGCTTTAATTAAGAAAGAAAAAGGAAAAAAAAAGAGAAACAGCAATCAAACAAATTAAAAAATTAAAACAAAACCTGGTAATGCAAGAAGGTTTTAAATTTCAGTAATAATTGCCTTTTGTTACAACTGGTGGAGGATAATTTTTAATTGTTCAGTTCAGTTCATTGACATCTATGTACTGTTAATATTTTATAATGATGGTAAATCAACTAATTCCAAATGAAACAGAAAATTCCATTTCTTTTCATGTGTAACACATAAAAAAGATGTTTACTGTTGTTTTAGTCAAGTAAAAAATACGAGGCTCTGTGGAAAACTACAGACAGTGCATGATGATTATTTGTAACATATAAACATTGCTAAACTTTTTTTTAAGGGTTTGTTTATAACTTGACCAAAATGTTTTTAATTAATTGAACAGTAGCAATTGAAGTATTTTAACACTTGTGGCATGAAATGTGTGAACAGTACCTGCATGTGGGTTTCAGATCTTGAAAGAAGCTGGAGTAACTACAATGGTCTCAGCATGATTTATCTTGGTGTATTTATTCTCATTAGATATTTATCACAAACTTCAGGTATCCACAGATCAATCTGTGTTGAAGACATAATTTTAAACAATTAGTTTTAAGCTAGGAAGTATCAACCAAAATATTTTAATTCTCAGAGCGTAATATGACACTACAGGCTGTGTACTTGGGGGTTTTTGTTTGTTTGTTTGTTTTGTTTTCCTTATAATTATTATTAACCACTTATTCTCACGGAAGGAAAAGATCTACTTATATACAATATGTCCTGGCTATTGGCAGGGAAACTAAAATGTTTCCCTGAATGTTTTAAGACCCTAGAAGTCACAAATCCTACAGAGATCCATTAAGTGATAACTGTAAGTGACATGCCAACCTGCTTGAGATTCTGCTGCAGAGTAAATATTTGGCAGGGTTTAATAATAATAATAATAA
>VXBC01012270.1:461362-559373 GCA_013399945.1 Ploceus nigricollis | reverse complement strand
CATACAGTCAACCCAGGACAATGAGATAATATATATGCTTTGTAATATACACAGTTTGATATTATTAAGACATTACTGCAGAATTAACAGATTTCAAAGGACACTATGTAACAGCCAATGAATATGATATATTACAAATAAGGTCATCTTGTTATACAGCTAGAGGTAATAAATTTATAGTGCTCGTGATTGTTTTTCTGTATACATTTATCTTTCAGTGGCATTTGAATGTTTTTCTTTGTGTCTTAAAACAGCAGAAGAACTTAGAGTCAAACATCAGAAGCAATGAAAATACAAGGAAAATTAAGAAAAGAAAGGCATTTCTTTTCTTAAAATGAGGCAAAGTGCATTTCAGAGGCTAAGTAGTAGAGGAGAATATGCCTTCAAAAATATATGTTTATATATTTTAATTTCAAGAGTATAATTTTAACGAGAGACTGTAACTTGCCCAGATACAGAGCTGTTTTAACAAAGAGAAAAGCAACTCTTTCATGCTTCGAATTTTTGTACTATTAAAAGTTTGAAAATTTCAAGAGAAAGTTTTACATTTTGTGGGTTTATAATTAAGTATTTGAATTTTAAATGCCATTTTCATCTGTCTGTCTCCTACTTTTTGATTTTACTACAAGAAATGAAAAGATCTGGGAAAAGAAGGAAAAAACCCAACTACAGAAAAAAGAAAAAAAGGAGACCATAAGTTTTGTCAAAGCAAGTAACAAAATCTCTCAACCTCTCTTCCAAAATATGGAGAAGTCAATTTTTGTCTACAAACACCTACTTTGAAAAAGTAAAACCTGACTAGTTTTATTTGTTAAATTATTATGGTAGAAGTGAGCATTTAGAAGGTTTTTGAATGGTGTGACAACTATAATTACCCACAGAGGGAATAATTTTTGAGAGTAGAGGGATCTTCAATCCTGTTGCCAAAGATCCCTTCAATCCCTTTGTCAAAGACAAGAACATTTGGCTGGAAACCAAAGCATTACAAATTCAAGCAGAAGGTAAAAGCACAGGTTTTTAACTTCTCTGTGTGTGTGTGTGTGTGTGTGTGTGTGTGTGTGTGTGTTATCTATATGAACTTCTGCAGAGCTAATATTTGGAGTAGCTGAAGAAGTGGGGAGATGGGAGAAGAATTTTCCTTACTTTTTCTTGGCTCTGTATCACTTTGAATGCAGTGACAAGAACCAGGGTAGTGTTACAGATTTGTAGACTAGGATATGTAGTTCCCATTCACTAAATAACACAGATCATGGCTGTCCAGAGGATGATGCAAAGTAATTTCAGGTTTGCAATGTAAAGCAGGGAGATTGAGACAATATTTGACCAAGACAGGGGCCTGTTTTATGCTATGGACAGCTGCAGTTGGCTCCAGCTCCTGGTTTGCCCAAACTTGTGCCTGGGTGATGGAGCAGGCAGAGCAACATGCTGTCTGCTGGGTTCCAAGTCCTTCCAAGGACAGGGCCAGAGCTGTTGGGTAGAGCTGAGGCTGTGACTCTGTGCCTGCTCAAGGCTTGCTCTTGGGAGGAGACAGGAGACTGTTTAGTGAATTTTTTGTAATCCCAGTGGATGAGCAGAAAGTAGTATCAGGTTAACTTGCATGCTCCAAAAGAATTCATGAGTCAAATCATGATAGAGGCTTTGTGCAGGATTAGTCAGCATTAGTACTGGGCCATTGGGAGTTAAATTGTTTTCCCAGAATCTAAGAAAGGAGTGGAATTGGAGCCAGCACTTGAAGCCAGGATTTGAAGCCAGGTCCTGTGGATGGACAATGAAGCTCAGCTCTTTTTTCATGGGGTACAGAGCAGCTGGGTAGAAACATTTGTAATATATGAATCCAGAATATCTCCACAATTAAATTGTAGCATCAATCCTTCAGCAGTTGCATTTGCGACCTCTGTGGACTAAGGAAGTAAGACTTCAGTAGATTTTATATTTTCTAAATTATATTGTAATCATGTTTTCACTATTTAAAATTTTTCCCCTGAAATACCAACATTTAATATACTCCCTCCATCTGTCTCTGTCCAGATTTGAATGGTTTGTGAGGTAAATTTAATCTCTCTGTTGCATCATTAGATTCAACAGCTTCTCAGAATTTCCATCCTGAGCTGTGTTACGGAGGTCTTTGTAACTCATCCATGTACTAGTGAAATTTGGACTTAAATTACTAAGATGTGAGTGGTTTTCCCCCCTGTTGCTTATGGGTGATTAAAATAAATTGGTATGGAATGTATCTTTAAGTTTGAGGAAGGCCTAATATTTAGACAGAGAATTGCTTAGGAGGTTGTTTTTTTGCTGTTTACACTTAGGTAACACCTGCCTCATTAGTGCAGACTGCAATTATTGTTAATTAGTCCATGCAAAACAAACCAAGGAGATTTCCTAATTCTATTCTAAATCTCACCTTTTTAAACTGGTGTTATTCCAGCTTGTGTTATAGAATTACTGTAGATTTACACCTAATGAGTACCATGACATCCTGAATAATGCTCTCCAAGTCGAATGTGTTTCTTGTTTGGTAAAACCTGAACTCTCTGATCTTCAGTTGCACTGAGTAGTGTCTCAGGTCTAACAAAGGTATAGCTCATTTCCCCGTGCACTTGGGGCACCTTTGCTTTACTCCAGGCATTTACTGCTGTAAGCACTCTATGCCCAGAGGATGCAGATTTACACAGCTGTGTGCCCTCTTAGATGCAATTCATTTAAGCTATTTGCTGCACTGACACATAGAGAGGTAAAGTGTTGACCCAGGGCTTGTGGCAACATGATGTCTGAACTCTGGCTGGCACCTTACTCAAGATATCCTCATTTGGAATAACTTCCAACTTTTGCTATGATCGACCTTATTTGTCCATCTCATTAGTCTTTTGAAATCTAGGTATGCACCGTGCGTACCTTAAGGACATTAAATCAGCTTTTGAAGTCACAGCTTAGCCTTGTGTGTTCCATGTGTTCCTTGGCATTATTAGCCCCATGCTCTAACCAACTGAGCTAGTTCACCAGGAATGAGTAGAACAGAGGTAAAGGATATGGAGACAAACAAACAAGTATGGTAGTTTAAGATGTTTTGAAATAAATTGCTCCCTTCATTAGGTATAGCTGGGAGAGATCTGTGGTGTGCTGAGATGGGCAGAACCTGGACACATTGATGCAGACTGCACAGTATCTTGTACTATGCCTGACATCCCAGAGGCAATGAAGGACCATTAGAAATTTAAATCAGAAATGAAAAGTATAAGTAAAACTCTTTATATGCTTCCATCCACAATATAGAAGGAAGACACCTAAAGGGAAATCTATTGTTTTTTTCCAGAAGGATTTTAAATGAGAGTAGCAGTAATAAGGAATAAACCCCAAACATTTGTTGTGTTGAAGCAGGGGCCAGCCTGTAGCATTTGTGCTACTCTGCTGCAGCCAGTGTCTGTTTCACCACTCTGGAGGGTCCTGCAGGCTCGGGAGGTCGATTGTCAGCAGTCACTTTCTGAAACTGCATTTCTTCAGTTGCTTTGTGCTGCTTGATGTTTGCTTACAAAATAAATCTCCCACATCCAATGTCGGGTGAGATGTTGACTCATCTGAAACCATCGGAGCCAGCATTTGAAGCCAGGTCTTTCCAGTGCTTATGCTTTCTTCTGCTCTGGGAAGGATTAGGGATACTTCCAAGCCTCTGTACAAGAGCTGAAAATGAGCCCTCCCTTTCCACTCCAATTCCATGGGATGGTTATTCAGGAATAGTCCTGGTATTGTCAGAAATAATTGCTGTATATGCTTTTGATCTTTTGCAAGTATAAATAATTTTTTTTTGTTGTTTTTTCACTTGTCAGTCAGTTGCGTGCACATACTGTAATCCAATACCCAGAGAAGTAGGGAGTCTCCAAAGTGCTTTTGGCTTTTCGAGAATTTTAAGCTTTGCAAATAAAGTAACTTTTGGCAGATGTCTAGTATGAAGGGTATGAGTAGAAAATAACAATCATTATGTATCTACTGTCATTGTTTCTGTGTTTGTTCAGAGCCTGGCAGTAAGTAATATTCTGGTTTGCGTTTTTGGGTGTATATTTTGTTTATGGTACATGCAAGAGTTGCAAAACATACTTGTTTCAAGTTTCAGAGGAGAGGTAGGAAAGGATACTTGTTGAAAAATGAGATTAAAAAGTTGTATAGGCTGGGACCACAAACCCAGTCTTCCTCTTGCTTAGACTGGTCCAGCCATTGCCTTGTGTGATTCGTAAGCACATGCACATCTATTGGATCCGTGACATTGCCCTTGTGTATAAAACTGGAAAAGGAAAAGGGCTGCTGCCTTTGGTGGTGGTCTTCCAGATTTGCTGAAGTATTGATAAGTTTGCTTGCCAGAGTCCTTTTATTGAGCTCACTGAATTAACGTGCAGAATGCAATGGACTGCATAGTTGCTTTGTGCTTGAATTGGTCTGTTTTATGAGGGAATAAAAAGTAGGGGCTGAATTAAAACAACCAAACCTCTGAAGAGCTATTCAGTATCTTCAATTAAAATCAGTGGTTTTGTAGTGCAGGGCTGCCTTATGCTGCATATTTTTTCAGTCAAATGAGTGGCATCCTTGCACAATATTTAACAGGTAGAGCTGTGTGAAAGAAGATGCTTCTTTAAAGCATAAAGCAGAGAAGCAGAAAACTGTGTTGGTGGTGATGTATCAGTTCAGCTGTGTTCTCTCCCTACAGGCTGAGAAAGTTAAGTGACCTCCTGGTGAGAGAAGTTATCATTAAAATAGTTAAATTCAGTATGGCTCAAATCAAGATAGAGATTTTATGCAGTAGTCACAGAGGGTCTTTGCTGCTGTTGCTATAAGTGTTTATGATTACATAGCTTTGTATTTTAGATGACAACAAATCCAACAGTTTGGGCCAAAAAAAAACCTGAAATAGAAATACAAAAGCTATGGATATGATGTATTAAATGTGACCAATATCTTTAAGTAACTCAACTGCAGTTTGTATGTGTATCAACAGACTGGTGCCAAAAGCCCCAAAGCTGCACAAGCTTATCTTAGTTTCTTACTTGAATTGTTTTCGCTGTTTATCTTGAAAGCTGGCATATTTTTGTCATTGATATCTCTGTAGTACCAAAATATTTTAGATAACAAGTTCTAACTCAATTTGTGGAACTTGACTGTATTTCTTTGTTTTGCCACTTTGTGTGAAGCTTCAACTGCAGATAAGTCAAAAATGAATGAAAGGATATTAATTGTCCCTTAATAGTAACCCTACATGTGGATATTACTGGGGAGTCCAGTGGCAGCTGTGGCTCTGGGGACTTTTGGTGGAATAGAAAATTGAAACCAAGAAATTCTGTAATTTGGTTTAGCCTGAGGCAGTAAGTGCTAATATTTCTGAGATCTGCTGGAATACTGCAGGAAATTGGAACTGGATTCAGTGCAGCATCAAAGGTGACGAGTGTCATTGTCCAAATCTTTCTTGCACTCTTAGGAGAGGTTTGGAAGAACTCAGAGACTCGGTAAAGGACATGACAATGGGGCAGTGATGAGAAGATGCTGCTTTCTTTCTGTGCACTTTTAATTTGTCCTATGTCATTTGTTGGTATTACTATTTTGATATAGTGGGTCAACTCTTTGAGCTTTATTCAGCTTTTTCCAGGCGTCTTATTTCCAAATGTGTGCTTTCTGTCTGTGACAAATGCCACGAGTTAGCAGCCTAAAGAAAGAGGTAGCAAGAAGTGGAGGAGTTAGGTAAAGAAAATACAAGAATTTGACTTCAGTGCAGAAAGAAAAAAACCAATAATTTCTTGATCGTTGCATTTTTGTAACTGATTTTGCACAGGTCATTGGTGACTGGAGCCTACTAAAGCAATGTGGTCACTTCACATAGATGATCAATATATAAATGCAAGACATATAAGAGAGGCATGGTTTTATTGACTACTTGGCTGTTTCTTGACAAGTGCAATATGTAGTGGTCTGCGAGTGCCCTCCTTGCCATTTTTTAAGCGTGCATGTATGGGTGAGTGATACTGAGAGGTGAAAACAAACTGTTTCGTTCTCCTCTTTACACACTTCTTTCTCTCTTTCTCGTCTATTTTTCTTTTATTAATTCTCCTTTCATTGTTGTATGACATCAAGGAATGGCATTCGCATTGGAGGTTTCTGGGAATTTGGTTAAAAAGGTCGGGAATTTGACATGGGGAATATGCAGACAGAAGATGTGTGTGTGGCAGATGTTTCTTCTTCTGCCGGTGAGTTTGGCTCCTGAGCTTTTGTATATATCAGAAATATAAACTCAGATCTGACTTGGCAAAGAGCTCCAAGCTCTTGAGCAGCTGACTTAAAACCTCAGGACAGAAGACTTCTTGGTTTCCTATCAGTTACAGCTTTGAAATGTAAATTAGTTCGTATTGATTTTTTGTATTTGTGGGAATGTGTTCATACCTACATACTTCCTTCCACCTCCCTGCCCTCCCCCAAGTATTTTAGAATTCTCTTTTCTAAAAACAGAAAGAAAGGAGGAGAATACTCCTTTCCTCCTGTTTTGTCCAAGGCCATACTGCCACTTCAATACATACAGGATGCTCTGTATAAATAAAATAATAAAATAAAAATCTGTGTAGAGGTAACACCTTAAACTGGCAGTCAGCCCTTTGCCAGCTGTGTGGGCAGACACACAGACTGTTTGAAGGCACTCTACTTTGAAGAGAAAGCCAGTTTCAGGGGAAAGTTAATGTTTGAGAAATAAAACTCAACTTTCAAGGACTGGGGCACAGGTTGGATGCCACTTGGATTTTTCTTCATCTTATCCTTTCTAAAATTTTCCAGTTTTAGGTCAAAACCATGCTTCTTGCAGAAATCCAGCAACTTCAAAGTCTTTCTGCTGACAAAAGTTTCACAGCTTGGGCTGAAGTTACTGATATGATGGAAACTGCTGTGGGCTTTGAGACCTCATGGGGTGTTCTAGCCAAAATCTCTTGTTCATTAAAAATTGAAGTTAAGAGCTAAAAGCAAACCATAGGAAAGAATACGTAATGTTTTTAAAAGACTACAGTTTTAAAATTAATGTATTTAATTCTGTTTTCTCAACATTAAAAAATGTCTGCAGCATTCAGAACAACCCATTTTACTATTTCTGTAATTAGATTTCTTTGTACTTGTGGCATCTACCTGTTCCACCATCAGTTAGTACCTTGTCTGTTACAGAAATGAACCAAGAAACCATTGTGATTGAAAGGATTCACAGTCTAAACATACAGGTATTAGCAGTAGACAAAGGAAACATTAGTATTTTCTCGTGTAAATGGGGTATATGCACAGGGAAATTCAGTACCTTACATAATCTGCATCTGCTCAAGACCTGGATCCCTAGGAACAGAGCCCACATTTTGCAAAATCTCTGAAGATATGAATCTGTTTTGTATGACTGGGTGTGCCATTGAACAGGCCAGAATTATTTAAGAATCACAAAGAAGATGGCCTCCCCAGTGGAAGTCTTCCCACAATGTAATTTAACTGTTGGTTTTCTAAGCCCCATTTCACTGAAAGAGAACTGATAGAGAAGTGAAGCAGGTTTTCCATGGCATTCCCAAAGCCAGATAGCCCAAAGAGGAGTTATAAGGCTAATGTAGGATTTTCCTGGCTTTCACAGTAGTTCACCTGCTCAACTTTCACCACTGAAATATGAGCAGAATCACAGTCTTCATTACTGAATGCCACTGATTAGTTAAAAGGCAGGTATGTGAAAGAGTGCTAATATATGCTTACATGTGATCGAGGCAACTATAAAATTCCACCACTATGCTGTATTTGAAAAAAATTTAAAAAAAAGTAGTTGTATCTGTTAGTACTGAGTTTGTCCAGGTTCAGGCTTTAATGAATTTGAAGTCTGAGTCCTATCTAGCCTTTTAGTTCTATGTAGAGCTAAACCATATAATATTGTAATTTAATAAATACAACATTACCTTGTGGGTTTTTTTGGTATTTATTCTTATCTGCCTGCAAAAATCAATCCTTTTTTTACTGTGAGCTCTGTTAATTGATCTCAGATTTTTAGTAGCTTCTGCATCCTAATATTTCACTGAGTTGGTTTTGAGGCAAATTAAATTTACCTTTTTGAGGGCAGTTTTCCTTTTTAGTTAATCATCTTTGACAATATAGCAGGAATTGTCTGAATGCTGCTTTTTGCAGTAAATGTTTAGTTCATTTAATTTCTTATTATAAAAGCACTTTCTTTAACAGGATTGGCATTTATTTCAGCAGTACAAAAATGTTCTGTATCATTATCAAAGTTACCACCTGGAGTGCTGTAAGTAATGCACATACATGGAACAAAACTGTGCTTTGTTACAGATTTTCAAATGCAAAGTAGCTGCATGTCAATTTAAAATAACTTTTAATTCAGTAGTTTCTCAAGATTTATACATGTCTAATTGAGAACAAAATGCAGCTTCATGTATACATCTAATAATGGAGCAGCATTGCAGGAGAAGTAAATCTAAACTTTATTGCTGTCTAATAAATTATCTGGTAAGCACTATAATTAAACTACAAACCAGTTCATTAGTTGCGGGCGACATCACTAGATTGGGTCTAATAGAAGCTATGTAGTTGCAGAATGTGAGTGTCTGATTGTGAATATTATTGCTGTGACAGCAACAGTTAATTCAAATAATGATGAAACTTTAATGAATGAGGTTGTGTGACAGAATTAGCAAGAGCAGATTTGCTGAATAATTGGTTCTTTCTTGGTACAGTAATTCATTGATTTCTAGTCTCTTTCTTTTCCTCCTTCCTCTTACAGTTGTTATCATCAGTCTGGTCATATGTGCACAATGTCCTGAGACCTCAGCTACAGCTGCAGCAACAGTCTGGCACCTATCAGAACAGAGCAGGCCTGGCAGAAGAAATGCCAGACCCAATCCAGCCCCAAGCCCGCAGGCGTGTGGTGCCAGGGGGGCAGGTTGTGAAAGAAAGGGAGAGAGAGCTCTCAGTGGTGAGGAACAGCCCCCCTGCTCTGCTGCAGCCAGAGCTGGGACAACAGTGGGGGTTCTCCTGCAGAGCTCTTCTACCTGTTCCTCATTGTTTTAAGAAATGAAGCTGCAGCCTAATGTAGCGCTTTCCAAGTGTTAAGTGATGTGTCTGCACTGCAGATCTGATGTATTTGTTTTCTTCTTTCACTTTTCCTTGATTTGATCTGTTGCTATTTTGCTTACAGATCAAACACATTGTCCTTTTCTCTTACAGTGTGGATACTCATCCATTTATATATACGTGAGCCATGGCAGAGTGTATGCTTGCATAGGAGCTCAAGAATGTATACATCTATACATAGCACATGCTACAGTGTTTGCAAATCTATAAGGTCACAGCAAATGCTTTCTGGGTATGTAGCATCATCTAGTATGTAATCCTGTTTAATACATTTTTTAATAGCACCGGACTAGGGTTTGTACTGCCAGATTTAAATTGAAAGTAGTTACTGTAATAGCCATATTAAGGAGAAATGAAAAATATGAACTAAACCACTGGAGGCACTTGGTTAAGATGTGGCTTGATAGGCAGGTGTCCAAAGATCAGATGTAGCTCTAGACTCTGTATTAGAATAAGTCAATTTTCTTGTACATTTCATCTTTTCTTAACATTTCTCAGAAAGTTTAGATTTGAAGCTATATTTAGTTCCTCAAGGGCCCTGCTTTGATTTTGTTTTCGCATGCTGCAAGCTTTGATTGGACCTGTGTGTTAACTTGCCATCACTTGAAGGAAGTGTTACACAGACTCATCAGTACTCATCTTGCTGTGCCCTGACTCCTTGACGTGTTCTGCAGCAGGCGGGTGGAATGACAGCTCCCTGCTGCTGATGCCACTGCAGCCTGTGCACTCCTCTCACACACAGATTCTGGTTTTTAATGCCATAGAACAGAGTTTAAGAAATGTGGGACATCTACTTTGCAAACTCTGACAGTGCCGAAACAAGGCTCTTAAATAATTTGTGAAAATAACATTTTCCATAGGTCTCCACGCATTGGAGTGACAGGTACAGGCTGTGCAGGCACAAAGAAAGCTGTTCCTTTTCTATGTGCTCTGTGTCATACCCTCACCAATATTACATGTTATGGAATCACAGATGATTCCACAAAGATTCTAGAATTTCTCTAATTTTGGGTTAACCTTTTGGGTTCTAATTTCATAGAATAATGAGATATTGACCCAACAAGGGATGTAAGTGTCCACAGGGCTGGAGGAGAGATAGAAATGATTTAGGTAATACACACATTTTGGTGTCTCTTTTACTAGCATGCAAAATTTCCATTGGATTCTTGAGAGTTGAGAAAGTCAGGCTTTTTAATCTGCTGTCTGTAGGATTCTTGCAGATGCTTTGGAAATACTTTTGTACTCCAAGAACTCTGGACTGATCTTCTGCCAAAATCCAGGAGGTGTTCTCCTGCTTTTTCTGATAAAGCAGGCAGTCTTGTTTTCATATCCTGTCAACCGGGATCTAGAGTAGCATAATGAAATATGTGCTCTTGTACTATAATCTTTAATGATTACATAACATTTTAAATAATTTTCAAATGGTAAACTCAATTGCAGTTCATCATTATGGCCCCTAAAGATAGAGGATTAGGTACAACAGAGTAAAAGCTCAAAACCTTGTTTAAATATTGTAAAATCTGAAGACTTTCTACATCTCTAACTTTATGCCTTGATTCTGAAAGAATTGGGCATCTATTATTTATATTGTGTGCAGACTTCTGTCATTTTTCTTTTCCATCTGAGTAAGGTTTTTAAATGACAATGATTTTTTTTTGGTAATAATTTGTAATATACCAAAGAGAATCTGACATTTACACTTTGGCAACATTTGGATGCTACTAGAGAGCTTCAGCTTTGACTCTGGCCATATGTGTTGATAAAGCTCATCTACTTCCTTATGGACCTTTTCTTACCAGTGCTCACTGCAGCATCCTATCCTGGAGTGCTGCCAGGAACCACTGGCACTCTATTTTGATAGTCTGCATACAAGCATTAGACAGTTCTTCATACCAAATTCTCTTCGTGTTTCTAGTTTTGCAGCTAATAAAAGAAATGAGCAGGTGTTCCCATTTCTTTTGAAGGTCATGGATTTGCCTACATTTTCTCTAATTTTAGTTTTTTCCTTCTGGAACAATAATAGATGTAAATTCACTAATGAGAAGATACCTGAAGGAGGTTGTGGCCAGGTGGGGATTGGTCCCTTCTGCCAGGCAGCAAGTGAGAGAACAAGAGGAAATGGCCTCAAATTGCACAAGTGAGGTTTAGGTTAGATACTAGGAAAAGCTTCTTTACAAAAGGGTTGTCAAGTATTGGGACAGGGAGTTCAAAGAAGTGGTGAAATCAGTATCCCTGGAGGGGTTTAAAAAATGTGCCTAATTGGTGCTTTGGGACATATTGTAGTGGTGTTTCAGCACCTGGATTAATTTTTGAACTTGATAATATTAAAGGTCTTTTCCAACCTAAATGATTCAGTGATTCTATGAAATCATGGAATGGCATGTTAAATACAAACTTTACAGCAATTCATTAATAGGCAGTTCCTGAAGGGTATTTAAATTTAATTCAACATTTCCTTGCTAGATTAGCTTTCATCTCCTATATCAGTATAATGAAGGTTTACCTGTAAGTTGTATATAAAATAATATAAAATAAAGAATAATGTGTATAGTTGATGTTTGATAATTACTATCATTGGTAATCCTTAAAGATCCAAAACCAGGCATTTTAGAGCTCTGCTATCCAAAGTACTCTAAATATAGTCTAAAATTTACTTTTTTTAAGAATGAGGAAAAAGACACAGATGTGTTTAAATAGATTCATAGTCTTCCATGCACAACTGTTTATTTCTTAAAAAACAGTTACATCAGTTTAATTTGCATTTGAATGTTTACTTGTGGAAATTAAACCTATCTGAGTCAGATATATTTTTTAAGGGCAACTTCATGGTGTTCACTGATGCAGTTTGAAATTACATTGTATATGGTACAGACACAACTGAGCGTGGAATGACTAATTGGAAGTTAAATTGATTTAAAACACCCCTAGGGATGCTTCATATAAGTATCCACACAGAATGGGTGGTAAGTGGTAACTTCTTAAGTCATTGTAACTCCATGACTCTCAGCAACTGCTGGTATCTTCAGGAGAAACTTAGGGCTTGTAATCAGTTTATTAAAGCTTAATAAATGACCTTGCATCAGCTGAGGTACAACAGTGAAAGCCCAACAACATAATCTACCTTAAATCTCAGTCTAAGAGGTTTGAGCTCCATGGGATTACCTGGCTGTGGGCTGAGAGAGTGCATAAGGATATCAGAGTTGTGGTAACATGAATTTGAGAAGATAATGAAGTGTGCTGGGATAAGTGTTTGTGTTTTTCCTGGTACATTACAATACCTCAGTAGATTAGAGCCACCAGTATGTAAATGAAGCATCTTTAGTAAGAATCTTCCAGTGGTACTGCTCAAGGCCTGTATATTAATTACATAGGTATTTATTAGAATTTTCTTTGCAAATTCCAGTAAGCTTGTGTTTAGATGTTTAAATTATATACCTTACTGTTTTTCAAAAATCTTGACCTTCGAAATCGTTGCAAGGTGCTAAAGGTTCAGCACTTTTAAAAAACAAGCCATGTGTTTAGGCTCTTAATAAAATAGGTGGGCCTGGTTTGAGCATGCTCAGGATATGCTCCATAGTCTATTATATTAATAAGAAGCCTTCAGTTTATCTTAAAGATATTAACTCAATCTGTAATAGATTCTGATTGCTGCATATTTTAACATAATTTATTTTAAAGACTGTCTCATTCTGCAATGGATGGATTTCTGGAGAGGTATTCATATACAGTGATCACATCTGTGTAGCTGTACAAAACAAACCAGTGACTTGACTTAGAAAGAAAAGTTCAGGGACTGAAGTCTGTACAATACAGGTCAGCAGGTGAAAATGCAGACTCTGTGTAATTGGTAGTGGTTTTGTTATTCACAGGTGTACTGTTTTCTCTGAATTGTTCTAAAAGATAAAAGATGTTGAAAGCCAATATTTTGTCTTGGATTCCTCTCTGCAAGGTGAAACAATGCTCCAAGCTCGCCTGCTTCCCAGCAGTGTCAAAAAAGAGCCTCAAGTATGTTCCTTCACTAGTGCTTGATTTAAAAAAGGAAAGAAATCAGGATGTCAGGACTGTGGGCATTGTCCCATTGACTTGAATCCAGTCATTTCAGTAAATACAACCCAAGCTGCTGTAGAGTACTGGTATTTCCGCTGTTGGATGGACGCTGGGAAGTAGGCATTAAGACCTGAGTATAGTTCTTCTTGCACAAGCATTTATCTTGCCTTACAAAGATGTGGCAATGATGCTGCACCAGCTGCAGGAGCCAAACCCAACCCTCTTCTGTTGAACACCCTTCAGGTGAGTTCAGAGGGTCATGGTTGGGCATGCTGGCACCTGCTTTTTTGATAGCCCAAGGACAGCAGGCTGTCGCTCTACCATCTCTGTCTATCTGGATCTCTGGTGTCCTGACTGAGTGATTGGGGAAGCAAGCAAGTAGAAATCTAAAGCACTCTTTTGAGGCTTCATTAATTTAGGACAACACTCAGGTTTTCTGTTTCTTTGATTAAATTTCTTTCCAAGTTTAAGTACTATGTGTTTTTAAAATTAAGATGTATAAAATCAAGATGAAGTAGTAAGCTGGAATAATATTTTTTAGAAAATTAACCAAGTTAGAATCTTACTGTCATCTAGTACAATATTTTTTATTAATGCATTTAAATTGTCAAATTGGATATGATCAATTAATGAGATTGCATTTGATGCAAATTTCAATTCATTGTTACTGTAATCACATTCATGTATGTTGTAATAACATCTGTGTACTGAGCTAGCTCAAAAGGAACTCTGCCATAGAATGCATTGATAAGCACAGTTGGGAAGAGTCTTGGAATGAGTCAGAATTGTGTATTTAATACTGAAAGATTTCTATGGTACTGTAGTGATCTGTAAACTGAGCTTGAAAGAATAGCTCATTAATGAAAACCATGCTGTCTTATGAACAACGGTTTAGATAACAACCCTAGACTGGATAAAGGATAGGTTTTGATTTCATTCTTTGTTTCTTTCCAGATTTCACTTTCTTCCATTAATTATTGAGCAGAAATATTAGACTGAGAAAACTTCATTGTTCTCTTCACTTTTCCAGAGCTGGATATAATCTCAGGAAAAGAAATCCACATAAACAATATAACACATTTCTTATTCTGAGGTTAACAAATAAGGACGAGATGAAAGAACATTAAAGAACTAGTAGTTTCTTATCAATCCCTTACTCAGTTTTTGTTCTCTTTTCAGTTATACAAATAATTTTTGCTTGAGGAGCCTCCACACGTATTTAACTTGTAGCTCATGTCTTCTCTGGCCTTACTTTAGAAGACAAAAATGTGCTTGCCTTTTCTTTCTGTTGTAACCAGGTTTTCTCCTCTTTCAAGGGATATGTTTTATATTCACATTGCAATCTGTAGGAGAAAGGGTCCAAGACACTATCTGAAAGCACAGGTTTAAGAGAATGTGCTGCAAATGTCATTATGTGACTGTTTGTTGATAGACACTCTCTTTGTCATCCTTCCAAAAGGCTGATGGGCTTATTTGGATATTATTTGAAACTAAATTGAAATAGGAGAAAGTAAGTGTTTGTACTGAAAGTGTAAAGGAACCCTTTCAGGACCCCACCTATGAATAACAGTGTCAGCAATGGAAAGAGAAATAGGACTGCTCCTATGTGTTTCCTTTCACCATTATTGTCAGCAGCAAACTAGAGGCTGGAAGCTGTTCAGTGGCACTGTACAGTGCTGTGGCTCTCCTGATGAGCCTTTCCCAATATTATCCAGGTATGAAAAAGCCTTTGAACCCTTTCATAGATGTGGCTGAGTGTGACCTTTTCTGGTAATTCTTTTCTGTGTTTTCTTACTCGGAAAGAGGGGCAACTGCCTCTTTTCTAGAAGCCAAGATCTGAAAGTGGGTAGTTTTAGTAGCTGTCTTTCATCATTCTACTTGGAGGAAGAGGTCAGGCCACTTCACAATGATGAAGACTGATGTATCACGGACAGGGTCAGAAGCAGAATTTGCTTTATTCTCCTAGAATTACATTAACTCTTAAAGAGCTGTATTTTGCTCCAACTTATGTTCTGTAGGCAATATCTTCACTGACTTGTGGAAGAGTTTACAGATAAAACATCTACTGTCAAGCTGAACAGATCATCTTAATCAGTGCTTATATAAGTCTGTTTTTTCCCACCTATCATCACTTTGTGAACAACTGTCTTGCATTTTCCTTCTTCAGAGCTTTAGTTTTCAGTCTGCTTTGGTCACTGAGTTGCATAAAATGTCCTTCTTGTAGCCAATGTAGGAATTATCATAAAATTCCACTGCAAAAAGTTTCCTGCATTGCATAATGTGTCCATTTATATTGGCAAATTCAGTTGTGTGAAATACTGGCATGGAGTCTGTTCTAAATCTGTCACTGATGAGAGTTTTGTGAACAGGCCCTTACTGAATCCTTAGTAGAGAGAAGTTGGCAAGGTCAGGATCACACAGTGACCATGGTAGACCAAATTTTTGGCTGAACCTGGATTTTGCTAGGAATTGTCAAGGTTTCAGAAGATTACTGCCATATGATAGCTAAGCAGTGACCTATTTTACTGCTTCATTTTTTCAAGTCCCTTTGAAGCCAGTGCCTTGAAGAGATGTGTCCTGTAATGCCCATATGCAAGAGCAGGTTGAAACATTGCTGCTCCAAAAACAGAAAGGCTGACGTTGTTACAGCTTTCTCTATCAGTGCCATGGCTATTGAGTCATTGTTGGTCTTTAATTTGTTAATGTGTCATGTTTAATAAAAGTAACTACTTCTGCTCTGATTTAATATCTTGACCCAGATCTGACAATCCTGGAATCATCTATCACACAGGAGTCTCCCTGTTTCTTCTCTTGACAGGTCATGCACTTTTGTTTCAGACAGAGTTGATCTCTCCTCTGATGCAAATGCACAGCCACTTTCCAGACAGTATATCTTGTGAAAAAGATTTATTAATTCCAAAAGTCCCTTTCCTTAGTGACTCTCTTAACCAATTTGTACTAGCACCATCTTTCTTATCCGTTTCCTTCTGGAAAGGTTCATAAACTAGCAGTGTAGTTAAAGGTTAATTGACAATGAATGCATAGAAAGGTGAGTCCATGCAGATCCAGAAGGTCACAGTGTTCTTGTTGCAAAGATTTTGTTGTTCTTGAAATCTAGTAAATGAAACTTTCAAACTGAATGTGGCTCCTACTTAGAACAGTTTAATCTTTTGTTTCCTCTAATAGGATAATGAAAGAGTATACAAAGCTTGCTTGTTATGACCATACTCAGTTCATAATGAACCACAGTGCAGCAGATTTTGGGGGTCCATCTGAGGTGGGAAGTTTCATGACTTCTCATCATGTTTTTATTGGAGATTCTCTCCCAGGGATTCAGAAATTGTTCTTAATCCCTATATATGTAGGATTACATTTTCAAAACTCTCAATATAGTCTGCTCTCATTGGTTGCAGTCAAGGGCAGTTTTACTTCTGACTTCAGGGATAGAATTATGTGCCTACTCTACATGCTTTTAACAGTCAAATTCCTTAGTTGTTTTAAATTTGGATGTACTTATCCCTGACAATCTTACTTTGCTTAATAAAATTCCTTCTTGGAATTTTATTGGTTGGACTTGGTTCTTGACCATATCCTGTGATCAGTATAACCTTGCCAATAAGGAATTATAAACTTGTAGGTGGTTTCATCTGACTCAGCTTTCCATGGCAGTGCCTTTATATTCTCACTGTTACTATTTGATAACCATTTGGTCTTTCTTGAGCAAAGACTCTTTGAAACATTTCAAGCCTTATAGGAAATTCAGTGGCAAGGGATTTGAAAAAAGTTTGTTCTTGAATATCCCATTATCCAAGGAATACATGAAGGGAATAGTTATGGTGCCATGAGGTTCATATAAGAGTAATTGATTGGAAGGCAGAATTTTAATGCAGAGATTAGTGCTCTACAAGAGACTTTACTGAGAATTGCCTTGCACTGAATACACCAGTAGGTGAGATCATCGTTTAGGTGGTCACAGAAATGACAGGGAATATCTGTCAGTTTCCTTGTTATTCTCTCCTTCATCCTCTGCCATTCTTTTCCTCTTGGTCTTCCCATTCAAGATCACCATGCAGAACAGCTGCCCTGGGCCAGCTCCTGCTGAGACAGGCTGATGGGAGAGCACAGATTTTTGTTGCTTTTCTGTGCTAAGTTGTGGGTGGGTGTTGCACATAATAAACCCAGACAAAAAAGAAAAAAAAAGTAAAAAGTGCTAAAACTGAAACAGAGCCTGAGTGCTTTTGGGGAGGGTGAGATGGTGTTCTGGGAAAATGCAATTGCTGTGTATTCCATCTGTGCCGGCATCTGAGAGGAGCAGTTATTAGAGCAGGACCCAGAGCATCACACCTGCAGTCCAGTCTCTGTGGGATCAGTAATTACATGTTAATTAACAAGTCTGGAATGAGTGAAAGTTTGCATGTCAGCAGATAATCTGTATAGTGACTAATAAACTGCAGAATGTTTTCAATTAGCAGGCTTGAAAAGGAAATCCCAGTGAGTGTTTTGCTTGGTTGGGAAAGGACGGAATGAATGCACTCTGTTGTTAGTTACCCTCCAAATAGGAAAGTGGCAGATTTAAAAACTACATCGTAAAGATTAAGATCTGAGAGCAGAAATGCTTAAATTACTTGCTACTACTGTGCATTGATGAAATCATACAGAGTAAACTCCAGTGAAATGAAATTTTTCACTTGATTAAATAAGAGCAAACATGGAAAAAGTCCATTCTTGCATAGATTCTTTCAAGCTTTAAGGTATAAAATGTATTTTTATTGCAAGTTTTTTAATAGACTGAAGTAGGGACAGCTCCAGAACCTGTTCGCCAGAGAAACAAATGTTGCATTCTTTCTTTGGCCTGAATTCTGGGAATCATTGACTGTATTCCACCTCTTTTAGGCTTTTCACTGTGATCTCCAGGTGTTAGATTCCCTCCATTATATGTTTACATAGTAATGTAAGGAGAACTTATTTATTGGTGACCTGGCTTTTCTGTTTTCACTTGACTTTATTTCTGTTCCGTCCACGTTTGCACTCAGAGGCAGCATTTGAAAAGGTAATTTCCAAAAGTGTTGGAGCAATTTTATAATTTTAAATTTTTTTTTCCCCATAGGATGATATTACAGAGCAGGCAATTTGGGACCCTGCTTTTTAATTAGCTCCAAAAAAGGAGAGGTTATACAAGGGAAGAATGATGAAAAAATTGTTTGGGATTTACAATTTATAGACGTGAACTATAAAACTTTTTCATTAAGCACTTCAAGATATATAGTACATAATTTTGAACAACTTTTTAGCACTGCAGAGGATCAGAACCATTCAAATCAACATGAAGTCATTGTTTTTAAGTTAATTCCTGATAAGTGAGTCAGAAGATGTATATTGTCATGGCCACAATGTATTTAGAATTATGTTATGGAGATATACTCAAAATATGAATGCTTTTTGGCCTTGTGAATATCCAGAGCTACCTGCCTCTGGCTCTATATTATGCAGGTGCTTTTAATGTTTTGTCCAAGAGAGGATGCTTTTGGGAAAGGAAAGCTGATACAGATCTGCTTTGTACACTCTTCAACTGCATGGCTCATCTTCAGCTCCTCCCAAGCAGGAGCTCTGTGGAGCCCTGGCTGGGCTGAGCTACAGAAGCAGGATTATAAACTCCACTCCTGTGCTATTGCCACATCATATTTCTCAGATAATGAACATTTTGCAGCAAGAGATTTTTTTTTTTCAATCTTGGAACAAGTGCAGCTTGGATATGAATAATGTCAACAGTTGGAGGTTTTCTTCTTAATAATCATCAGTCTTCAGGTTGGCAGTGAACTGTTGGCCTGTCTAAAGTACAGAGCATAGAATCCCCCTTTACATCCTGTGTGGTACATCTTACCCCATTTAACCACTGAACTAGTTGTGTTCAAGGCATGAGTTGCCCTTTTTGGACCTTCTGTTAACATCAATTTCCTTCCCTCATCCCCATCCCTCAGATTGTTGCTTCCACTCGAAGGGAAGTAAGGCAAAGGCACATGGAAAGGTGCTAGATCTTTTCCACATGGTGAGATGTAGCAGAGTTGGGTAAGGCACATGGAAAGGTGCTAGATCTTTCCACATGGTGAGATGTAGCAGAGTTGGGTCAGTTACTTGAAAAGTCTGAATGCCATGAGAAGTTTTCCCCAATTTCTGCTTTATGTTTTCTTGCAGATCCCTTCCTGGCTGCTACACTGAACTGATACTGGATACAAGCGAGCTCAATACAATCTAAGGCATCATTTCCTTCATTACTTTTTAATTAATTTGTATGGTTCTCTGTAGCACCTGTTAGGAAATCAAACTGGATTTGGTCAAGCCCCTTCTAAGGCAGCCAGGCAGGTTTTCTGCCATTTCAGATAAACTATGATCCCTGACTTCAAGACTTTTCAGTTCTTACAGGGGCTTATCAGTGCTCACCTCCATCAAGTGCATGGTGGTAGGTTATTTGTAATTAAATTAATCTAGTTCACGATCTTCCCCGCCTCCCTTCCTCTTTCTCCCTCCTTCCCTTGCTGTATTTCTGAAGGATACCTGACCTTGCATTTCACTCACATCAGCTTACAGATTTTTTAGTTTTCTCGTTGTGTTAAATCCAGGGTTGGTTGGAACACAAGACATGGGTTATGTTTTTCACTCTGAAGACAGTGTGCATCTAGAATTATGTCCTCACAGGTAATTGAAGTTGCAGCTGTTGTACCAGCCACCTCTTTTCACACTGTCAGGGAAAAGAGATACTGTGGAAGATTACTAGCACTTCAAATCAGCAGTTGGTGTTTCTAACACATGCAGACCTTCACATGTATTAATGTGACATTTGTATTTACGAACACTGAGGTTGAAATTAGAGGTTCCTTTGGATACAAGATGTTATTGTGGTCATCTCGTGTTGATCCCTTGGGTTTTGCACCAATCTGACAGCTGTCCATAACTTACTGCCCAGAATGTTTGTAAAGGGATAGCAAGTTTTCCTCCCTTACTTGACTTGTTCCAGATTGAATTAATCCAATTTAATTATTTTTAAAGTAATTTCTCTCCTAATTTTGGGTACATGTAGAAATTATGTACTTACTTGGGACTTGTCTTAGAGGTTTGCACTTTGACAGGTTATACTATACAAAATGCTTAAATAAAAATATCAGCGAAACAATAACAACAGGACTTTTCAATTGCTATGAAATAAAACCACATGGAAGTGGAGTGTAAAGGACTTGACTTAGGTTTTCACATGTTCAGCCAACCTCATGGAAGTCATTTAACCCTCTGTACCTGTTTGTCTCTTGTTTGCCATCACCCATATGATTTACAGTTTCTAGAAATTCCTCTCACAAGTGTCTCTAAAATGCTCTGAGACACCTGGATGCCAAAGAACTATAAATATTAGCAACTAGTCATCCGTTCATATTGCTGTCTGAGCTGGGGTCACCACCATAGCTTTAAAAACAGGCTTTCAAACCATGCAGTCTCAAATTAGAAGTAGTTTTAAAAAGCTGATGCTATTCCCAAGGTCTATAAAATCAGCTAATCCCAAAGAAAAGCTGATGTCCTTAATTCATCTTGCTTTAATTTCTGCAATGTTAATGCCTCTTGTCCAGGCTGTCAGCGTGGCTCCGCGGTGGATCTGTCTGTATCCTGTTTGCAGGGGCTGCTTGAAATGCTGTGGGATTCCTGAGCTGAGGTGCCTGGCCAAAATCCCATCCTGCTGTCTGCTGTGTGAGAGTGCATTACCCCACCAGGCAGGGGGCCATGCTGAACCTGCTGGGTTTTTAACTAGGCATCATGAGTCAGACACTTTACTGTTAAAAGTGCAGGGTTTGGGCTATTTAATTATTTGTTAGCCATAAGAATCTGAGGACTCACGAACCGTCTCTTTTGAGGAATGCAGTGATTTCATCAGATAAATGTTTAAAGCAGGGCTAAGATAGCAGACAACCACAGCAGAAAAATATTTTTTCCTTTGAGATAACCTCTTAAATATATACATATTTAAAACCATTTTATCTTTTCTGTCTGATTCTAAGCACCCCTTCTGTTAGCAGCAGACAGAATTAAAAAGAGAAAACCCTCAGTGGATGCCTTTCTTTTTTTTTTGTGAAATGTGTCAGATGATAAGCAAAATGTAACTGGGTATTTATTCTACTTTTCATCTGCCCTGCAAACTGTGGAAGGCAGCAAGAGATAGATAGAGCAGCAACAGCCTGATAAGCCTTGCTTCTCCCTTTTTGCTGGCTTGCTATTTACTTTACTTCCTATGAGGGAACACTGGGCTAGAGACCAAATGTCTTTACTCATCTGGGAGATTTTAAAGCTGCTGGGAGTAGACTGGTGCAAAAAGCAACTCCTTGATTACAAGATTTGTAGGTAAATGTTACCCTTGCAATAATCATCATTTCCCCTCCATCTCCTCCACAGCACGTTCTGTTCTAACAGTCCTTAACAAACAATAATAGCAAAAATAAGCCATATTTTTTTTTACACTGGTTATTTTCTCTCTCCTTACTGAAAAGGACACATAATGGAATGAATCTGGTTTCCCATCTGTTGCTAGGTGCAATTCAAAGTGGCAGTTTTGACCTATAAAGATTTGGCTGTTTTGCGTCATGCGTACCCTAGAGACAGCCTCTCCCCTTTAATTTCTCTGTGTCTCCATTTTCCATCTGTGAAAAATCAGGATAACACTACTTTTCTACTTCACAGGGATTTTACAAGGACACATTTATTAGCAGGCACAAAGCATAGGCTTTGTATTAGACAACATGCAAATATCTATGTCTAAAAACTTGCTGCTACCCTCAGTCCCACAGAACCCAAGTTGATTGGCCTTCATTATGTGACAGAAGGTGATTTGTTGTCCTAGGCTGCATTATGGATGGCCATCTCTGAACCTTGCCATTTTTAAACACATTCATAATGAGATACTTGCAAGTCATGCAGCTGAATTTCGTCTTTCCCATTAAATAGTTTGGGACATCCCAGGGGTAGGAAATTAACCTATCATTAGCCTATCATTAAGCGTGTTTACATGTTGCACTTGTGGGTCCCAAATAAAGAAAGAGCCAGCGGGAACCACAGACTATTGGATTGGAGGAGGTGTGTGTGAGATACTTACCTATTTGTGAATGTTTCCTCAGAGCATGTATCTCCAGAGCTGTGGTTGCCTGTTGTATTAGAAGGGAAGTAGTTCTTCAGTCAGCTCCATAAATCAGTAGTTCTCAGGTGCATTTTTGCAGTCACATGCAGGTCAGGTTTAAGTAGTTCAACATGCCTGTTTGAGAGAAGACATCTCCAGGGCATGTTGGTTGATCAAAGTGATATTTTAGACTTGTACTAAATTATGGACTTAGTACTGCAAGAGTTCAGGGGATGGGTAGGGGTGTTTTGAGGAGCAGTGGCTTTACAGCAGCAATCCTTCAGTGCAGACTCAGGGTATTTCATACGTATTTCTGATGAGATTGTTGGAGTGACAAAATTCAAGCTCAGCAGTGATAGTAGTTCTGTGACTGAACAGCAGACAGGGCAGCAGCTTTCCTTGTGGATGATTACAAGACATGGTCCATCAGCTAGAAGGACTGACTTGCTCCTTTATGTGGGCTCTGTGCCTACCAGCTCTTTATAACCCTTAGTAAAATCTTTGGAGTCTTATTTCCAGGCTGTGCTAAGCATGGCTGGCGCATATGATGTTAGCCCCCAGTGGGGATATTGGTAGCTATTCCCAGTGTCACAGTGACAGAAAAGATGCAGGCTGTGCCAAAGCAGCACATGGGAAACTGTTATAGGGTCTATTAAAGATCATTGCAGTGTTTTAAGTTTTTCACTGTATTACATCCAAATACTCTATTTTTTCATAATATTATCTTTGTAACAGTAATGAAAATTGACCTTGTTTAATAAGAAGCTCTTCTATTAAAACTCCATTGCATTATGTGTGTATGCATACACAGGCTTTGCAGAAGATGCAAAGTCTTAAAACCAGCTTAAAAACAAGAAAATTGGAACTGCCACTTTACCTTTTTAACTCCCCTTAATTCTATTCTTTGTGGTTATAATAAATGTAGAATTTTATCCTTTTTAGATTTAGCTACCTTTTAAGAATCTGGTTGAGAGAATTTAGAATAAATAGATAAAAGGAAACTGCAGCAAAGCTTTCTTCAACCTGTGTTTAGAAACATGTTACTGTAAATGCAAATAAGTGGTTAATTAAAATTTAGCTTAACATGTATTCACTTTAGTTCACTAAACAAAACAGAAGCCCCTTCATGTGGACATCAATGATGTGGAAGCTGCAGTTTTGAGGTTTGGCAGTGACACAGCTTTTGAGAACTGGATAAGAGTATCAGGGAAAGACAGAGACAGGGCCTCATCCTGCAAGCCTTTACTGATTTAATAGCTCTTCTTATTTCCTTAGGGCATGTTTGCCTGTAGCACTGCATTCCAGTGGAAAGGCTCTTAATTTTGCTCAAAGGATGGGGTCAGGAGGAGGTGACATCTCCCTGCGTATGAGGGAGCAGGCAGGTCGAGCTGCGCTGAGCCTCCTCCTGCTCCTCCTGCTGAGTCAAGGAGCAGTGCCTTGGCAGGACCATGTGAGCTATCTCACAGCACCTCGTTAGCATGGGATGATGGCTTTATTGGAGGAGCAAGTCATAAAAAAGTTTCCTTTGGTTAAAAATGAGCAGTTTTATTTTAGTGTGATGACAGCCTCATACTGGGGATTGAATTTTTGTGTTGCAGCTAGTTTTGTGTGTGTGCAGGCAAGGGAAGGGAGCTCTGGACATACATAGCAAAAAAGCAGGGGGTGAAATTCAAAGAAGAAAAACTTGCAGTGATTTTTGCATTTTTATTTCTTAAACTTCTGAGGTTTTCATGGTCCTGTCAGCTGAATGAATTTCTCTTTGAGTAGCAAACTGCTTATGTGGAAGTCCTGGCTCTGAATCTCACTTAAAAGAGATAATTTGCAGCTATTGGTGAGATAACTACCAAGGATGAAGGTTTCAGATGTAGTTTTTTTACTGCTAGTTGTAAAGCAAACATTTAATTGAGGTATTGTGCAGTTCTGTATCTTGTCATCATGGAAACACAGTCTACAGAAAGATTCAGTGTTACCTGTTCCAGGGAAAAAAGCTACTGTAGGAAAATGTGTCAAAAAACCTCCCACATAATGTAATACCAGTGTTTAAAAATCCACGCTCACCTTTCATGTGAACATCTCAAAGTTCTTTTCAGATGGAGAAACTGGAACCCAAATTAATGACAGTACTTCTGGCACCCTATTACAATATATTTATTTCATTTTTCTTTCACGTGTTGTTACCTAGGAAGGCCAAGCCTGGTTTTTGTTAATGGTTCACACCAGAAAAGTGCCCTCACCCTGCCCTGCTCTGGAGGTCTCCACGTGCTACTGCAATGTATACAAAGCATGCCAGCAGTCATGGGCCAGAGCAAGGGCACAGCCAACAGAACCCAGACTCCAGGGCAAGGTTACCTGGACTCTAGACGAGATTGCCTCCCTGGTGTTGGTTTTTATCACTGATATGAAATCCAAGGAAAATGCCACAGAGAAGGAGCCAAATATCTGCTGAAGACAGGGTCAGCACGATTGTTACGTTTAGGACAGTACATGCACAGCTCACCCTAAAATACACGTGAATATCTGCTGTCACGAGCTAATATGACTGTCACTGCATAACCTCAGACATGCACCGTGAAGATTATGGAAATTCTTCAATACGAAGAGGACCGGTCTCTTCACCTGCCAGGGCGGGACCGCTGGAGCTGGGAAGGGACCTGACCCAACCTCCGAGCAGCGGCTCCTTGTTCGCGTGCTGGCCGCCAGCAGAGGGCGCCGGCACATGCCGGTCCCGCTCGGCGCCTTCCCCGAGCGCGAAGGAGCCCGCGCCGATCCCAAAGGGGCCCGCGCCGATCCCAAAGAAACCCGCGCCGATCCCAAAGAAACCCCCGCCGATCGTGGGACTCGACGCCAACAATGTGTTGTTTTTGCTGCCACGGTGCTTCACCCGCCAAGCGCTTAGGGCTGCTGGAGCTGCCCGCAGGCAGATGTGGTTCTTCAGCATGCACTGCAGACCTCGTGCTGCCGGTCAGGAGGTCTGCATCTAACTCCAGTGGCAAGCAGAGTGATAGCACTTGTGATAGAGGATTTTCTGCTGAAATAGCAAGTAATATATGCAGATAAAGACTTGGGATATGCAGGCATCTGTAATTTGTGTATCCATATGTAATATCCGCATTTAGAGAGTAGGTGGGGAAGGGGAGAAAGTGTTACAGAACTTGTATAGTTCAACCACCTTGACTGGAGATGAACGTAACTGGAAATACTCTATTTCTGCCCTCATTCATTAAGGTTTTAGGTGCAGTTATTCTCTGTGATGCCCCTGCTTGCCTGGATGGTGTGATGTACAACATACAAATAACAGTATCTGTTAACAGATACTACATACAGATATACTATCTATAACATACAGATATAACTACCTTCAAGGAGAAACTAATTTAAAGATGATCTAATTTAAGAGGTGTTTAGTGTTGTGGGCAGATGAGTAAATAAATGGATCGATTGTATGGTCTCAAATTCTCATATGAGATGCTGTGACCGTGGGGCTCTGGCCCATTCTCTAGCATATATATTTATCTCTTTTTTTCATGTGATGGCTCCATTTACTGCCCATTCTTTGTAAAATAACTAACACAGTAGTACCTAGGTTATTATCATGTCATATCATACCCAGAGGCCCTGGGTATAATCATGTCATGAGTAACAGTAATGTCATTTCCACCTTTAAAGCCTGTCCTGACCTCATCATGTTCTTTTATAAATATCGATCTTTTAAATGGTGTTCATTGTTAGTCTCCAGAAAAACTGAAAGAGGACCATCAGCTTGCCACTGAGAATACTGAATCCTAGAGCAAACAGATCAGTTATGACCATTTTGGGGTGTTTTGGTGCCTTTGTATTCTTCAGGGTAAAGTGCTATATATTCTTAGTACTGCTGACCTGATTTTAATCCTAGCTAATGTCTTGCAGCCACTGAATGGAATATATTGAGTAGAATAATGAATTCAGTCTTACAGAATGATGCTATAAGAGCAGTTTAAAAAAGGTCAAAGATGGAATTTATTTTCTCTGTGTTGTTGGAACTCCTGTGTTTGGGTGTTTAGAAACTTGATATGCCTTTCTAGCAAGTGAATAAATCAGACAGAAGCTAGAGCCTTATATTGGCAGTTCCTGAGTAGCTTCTCCTTGGAGGTAAATCAGTGAGAGGTAAAAGGTGTTGAATGTCTTCAGCTATTTGTGGATATAGAACAGATCAGAGCAGGATAGAATAGAATCCATCCATGAATTAAGCCACCACAAATGATTTTCAGTCAACACACAGTTTCTGCACATAATATAATAATAAAGAACAGGGGTGGCTGTATCAGAGGTCATAAGGAAAAGCTGAAGTGTGTTAAATGTTCACATCTGTCAATCCTGTTCTTTTTAGGAGAGATGAAAAATAGCTGAAGAAGTCATGATGCCTGTCCCAAATTACTCTATGCATGCTTTGGGAAGTCTCTAGGGATGGTATTTGATTCTGAACACACTATCTTTTCTCATCAGTCATCAAACTGGCATTCCATGCTTTTATCAACCTATTACCCAGTTTTTTGTGAAACACACAAAATCTTCTCAACAAGATGAAGCTCTGGGTGCAAATCTCCATGGCTCACAACAAACACTTCTTGAACAAAGCAAAATTCATGCTCTGTTTTTCTTCTGATGATGTTCTGAGCCCTGTACATTTAATATACAAACATAGCAGCAGTTGTAATCAAAATGAGAGTAACAGAAAGCCTAAAGACATGAAAATATTTCATGAAACCTACTCATGAAAATGAGGATTTTGTAGATTGCTCCCTGGAACTGTAAGATCCACTTACATGTGAGCACTTAGATGTGATTCCTGTAACTTGGCACATGAAGCTGTTCTTACAGGAGAAGGGAAAAGGCTTCCTAGAGGATACAGTGCAATTTCTTAAAAGGATTATTGGTGATTATAATGATTTTTTGAGAAATGTTTTTGACTCTACAAAAGTACTTTATCATTTGTGGATTTAAAGAAAATGCTGATGACTGAAGATAAGTATTTTTATTATCCTGGAGACTGGAAAGACTATAAGCTTAATACTATCTGTCAGATTTCCATTGACTATGGTGGTATAGGACAAGAAAAGATTTCTCTGTTTAAGGGGGAAACCACTTTGGCTTTTTCTCTAGTGCTTATGATGTTTAACTTACTAGGCATACATTTGCTTTTTGGTTTGTAGATGTATATTGTTTATCTTGTACTGTTTTTGATCAAACTTAATAGACCTTTAGTTTTATCTGTTCTCTCGAAGTGAAAGAAGAAGCTTATTTTAAAGATGGTATTTTTAATGGAATCTTACAAAAAGTATCAAAAAAGAAGTATGAGAAATACTTACACAAATTTTTAGAAGACATTTGTTCTTTATTTTTTAGATATTATGTCTTCATTCTAAAATTATGGCACTCATCCTTTTTCAATATAGACATAGACAGCATAGACACACGGAAACACAGACAAGGAAGACAAAAATGATTCTATGTATTCAGTAAATTTTTACACTGAAACATATGATTCTTCCAGTGTTCAGTTTTCTACAGATGGTTTAGAGTATATATTAATGTACAGTGGAGGCACATGTATGTAAACCCTCAACATTTGGAAACAAAATAAACTTTCTTATAATCTGTACAGAGTTTTAAAAAAAGGACCAAATTCTCTTCCTTGCTGTTCAGTAGAAGGGGCTGTTTGCAACAGGACAACAGCATTTCTAGCAGAACTTCGCCAGATGTGTAGCAATGCCTTTGTTTCAATTTGAGAAGGCTTTAAAAATGGCTTTTCTAATTCAGGATATTTTGATATTCAGTAAATAATGTAAAAGATTCTGGATTAGAATGAATGCCTTTAATAAATGTATTTTAAATTAAATAAGATTAAAATACTATTTTTTTTTCTGCCTAGCTCCAAGTTGCCCATCAAGGCATATTTTTGGTTAGCTCCAAATTCTTCCCCATGTAAAGTCACAGGGGTCAGCAGAGTTAATACATGCAAATGGTTTTGCCCAGTGTCATTTTTGGTAACTTAATTTATGCTTAATTGCTGCACATAATTACAAAGAGTACTTTAATGGTAGTTTATGAGAAATAATCTCAATGAACCATTGCTAACACCATGGCTACAGAAATCAAACACTGCATCACAGTCTGCTAGTTCTGGTACCAATTTCTGTGTTAAATAAATGAAAGGTGACATGAGTGGCTCAGCCTGCGAAAAAGAGTAACTTCCCCCATACCACATGAAGGTTTCTTGCTCCTTGTATAATTTCCCTGCCCTGAGTGTAAGGGGATTCTGTATAAGCCATCTCTACAGTCTGAGAGTACCTGTTCAGTTAGGCTGGTGTATTCCTGCTTGGTATCTCTGGGCTATGGATGGGTTATAACAATGACACAGTGCTGAGCACTGGTGTTATACTTGTACTGGAGAGTCTGCTGCTTACAGGTTGCATTTGTCCAGTGCCTGTTTTACAGGGGGCTGTGTGTTTTAACTTGGGAAACAGCATCTATTATAAAAGATTAGGCTGGCTTAAATTGATACTGCAACTCAGAACACTAAGGAGAATGACACCACTAGCAGCTGTGAAGTAACTCATCTATTTTGTAAGTTATCTAGAAATACATCTGTTAGTACATAAACTTGCAGTAAGTATGTATTCTCTTTTCTTCAGCTAGTCACAATATTTTCCTTTATTTCTCTGTATTGCATGAAGATTCCCGAGGTTTCTTTCAAGCTATTTCCTTAAATATTTGATTTCATTAGTGTTATGTAAATACTAGGAATCTGGGGCAAGATTCTGGTCTGCTTTCATTTGCCAAGGTGTGGAGGAACTGCTCAGCTATATGAACTATTTTAGACTTGTGTGGTAAGGGAGGTCACGGTCTGGTCCCTACCAGAAAATGTGAATTGCAGTCTCCCACTTGATTCATGTGCATTGTTCTCATTATCCTTAATGGATGTTGTGGGCATATATTAGGGGAATTGGCCCTATTAGGAACTGTCTAACGAGTGAAATGAAAATGATAATCACTTTATCTTGGATGAGGTATTGTATTTATTCTATGGGATTTTAAAGGCTATTTTAGTGTTTAAATTATCTAGGGCATTATAGAATGGTTTAGATAGGTTTTGGTTAATTGACAGTGGTGGGTATGTTTTAGAAAATTATTATACACATTGGGACTTCCAATTTTGCTGTGAATTATATTATTTTTGGAGATGTAAATTGCAGTCTCACCCAGGAGACAGAATAATGTGCTGCTTATTTGATTTTTAGCAATAATTAAAATGAGGTGTTAAATTAGGCACAGGTATTGTCATGAAACAGGACAAATCTACCTGTGTGGGGAAGTTCAGAATCCTTGACAAAGCCATTATTTTTTTGTAGTAAAATAAACTGTGTACCTTGTGGGTTGTATCCTAGAAATCATCCTTCTACATGTATATCACAATGTAAGAAGGCCAAGTAGTCTGGCAGAGAGACAAGGTGACAGAGCTGTTCACTGAGATGGAGGGTGGATGTACTCCAAATGGGAATTAAACTAATTGAAGTGGACTGGAGCTATTGCCTTGCCTGACACTTAGCTGACACAGAAGACTGTAATTTTGAATGCTGTTGATCCTTTAATTTTCATCCCTTGCCATTCAGATCAGACAAGGCTGTGACTGAAGCAGTAAGTACCTTCGTAAGGGCTTCGAGGGAGGATTCACTGCCAGCTGCACAGTGCAGAGATCTGCAGGTTACATCCCCCTTCTCAGATCACCAGGCTTTGTGGTGGGGCTGTAGGAGGGAACAAGGTTAAAAGAAAAATCATTTTGTCTCCTTGTTATTTGGACTTCATGGCTCCCTACCAGCAGCCCCAATTTAGTTAAGGTTGTTTTTCTCCACCCAAGAGTAGAGAAATAAGTAACATTTGTTACAGCTGATGGGAAGCAAATTGAGTGCAGTGGAGTGGGTGATCTTTATTGAGAACTAGGTGGCAATGTCACATATCACCCTATGTGCAGAACCTGCAAGCATAAAGATCCTCTTTCCTTCCTAACCAGAGCAGGGGGCATCACGCTAGATGGATGGAGTGAATGTGTGAGGACTTGGAGAGTTCTTTTATGCTGTAATTGAGAAGAATCTTAGATAAACTGGTAATCTCCAAGGGACAGCAAAGGAAGTTTTATCAGCCAGTTGACAGCTTTGTTAAGAGAAAGAAAAAGACTTAAGTGTGAGTACTATCAGTGCAGAGTAAGTTGTTTCTAAATAGGGTTATGTGTGTCTGTGCACATCCTGAAATGCTCTAAGCACAAGGTGTTCTTCTGGAGCACAGGGCTGGGATTTGGAATAGCATTCACATAATTTCCTAAATTCCAGCAAAGCCAAACCTACTATATCAGGGATCTATGGAATTAAGACTTAAATTAGTTTCTGTTGTACAGCATTGTCTGCAGATGCTCTATTTATAGTGAAATGCTTTGCAATTTAACCACGCCGCTTCTTAATGAGGTCATCCAGTGCCTTGAGACCACTTATTATTCAGATACTGGAAGGAGCACCAAGAATGATTCTGAATTTTTTCCCATTTTTGTCCTGAGCCTTAACAAAGAAGGCTTTTATTTAACTTTAATTACAAATCACTTATGTATTTTTAAAACATGTAAATGACAATGTGTACTCATAAGTTAGGATGTTAAAATTCAGCTGTGCTAGGAACCTACAGTCTCTGGGGTCTCACATTATATTTCTCAGTGTTTGTGAAGTATAAATTAGCAATGTGGTATTCAAATTTTGTGGAATTAAGGGCCATCAACTTAGACATCTCTCTAAGCAAACTCTGAATGCAACTGTCAACCAAGCACAGGGAGAATGCAAAACTTGCAGTGTTGCATCAAAAGAACTGTGTGACTCCTGTAGTCTCTACTGCTAGGAAGTACTTGATTTTTCCAAAGACAGGGATAGAAAGTGGCCAGTATTATGTAACTGCCAAATAAATATAAATTTCAGCATTACTGAGCCTTATCATATGCAGACTGAAAAAAGTAAGTAGTATTATGTCGAAAACATTATTTATAACATTTGTGTATTGATTGGATATTCTCTCAACCATTGTTTTTATTGAGTTTATGTTCATAGCTGTTCATCATAGTATTTATTCCTTTTCTCGTTCCTTTTCTTTTTCATACTTAAAGGCAAAAGTGTCATTTCATCTCAATAACAATAGGACTTGATGATTTTCACATTCAAAAAAATAAAAAAGCTGGAGAGGTTCCACAAATCTTCCACATTCTCAATTTGTATTTTTCTCTGTCACTTTTCCCAGCTTCCCGTGCTTTCATCTTGATGACCACTTCCTTGGCAAATCAAAAAGTCTTCTTGCTGTCAGAGAAATTCCTTATTCCTTCTATCATTTGGAACAATTTTTTCACACCTCTCCAGCTCATCAATTCACATTATTGACAGTCCTCTGTGCTTCACATTTTGTCTAAGAGTGTATCTTTCTCCCTTTTCTCTGTACCTTCATTTCTGTGTCATTCTGCTCTGTCTTGGTATTTCAGTCATTAAGTATATATNAAAAAAAAAAAAAGGGTAAATTTTGTGTGAAAGACTCCAAGTAAGATGAAATTTTATAATATTTCCTCTGTTCTGTCAGTTCCTGGGGCTGCTCCCTGCAAAAATGTTCTGTAAATGTTCTCTATCAGTTCCCAGCTCTGTCATGAAAAGTTGCATCTTGATGTTGGTTTATCTGTGTTGTTATAGCTGTGTAGAAAAAGAGGGCAAGCAGAATTATTTTCCTACTGTTTCTGTTAGACCAAATGAGAATCATTCCTTCTCAAAACCTCAGGCAAATATTATGCAGCCATTTGCTGTGTAGCACATGTAAAGAAAAGCCATCAAATGAAAATATCTTGACCATGAAATATGCATAATGCATATAAGCATTTTTCTAGAGCTGAAACTGTAGGACAGAATCACAGAATCATTTCATTTGGAAAAGACCTCTGAGATCATAGGGTCCAACCTTTGACTGATCTCCACCTTGTCAGCTGTGTGCCACGTCCTGTTGTTTCTTGGACACCGCCAAGGACAGTGACTCCACCACCTCCCTGGACAGTCCATTCCAATGTTTAGCAACCCTTTCCATAACAATTTCCTCCTGATGTCCAGTCTGAAAATCTCCTGGCACAGCTTGAGGCTGTAACCTCTTGTCCTGTCAATAGTTGCCTGGGAGAAGAGACCAATTCTCACCTGGCTACCTTCTCCTTTCAGGTAGTTGTAAAGAGCAATAAAGGTCTCCCCTGAGCCTCTTTTTCTCCAGACTAAACACCTCCTGCTCCCTCAGCCACTCCTTGTAGAACTTGTGCTCCAGACTCTTCACCAGCTGTGCTGCCCTTCTCTGGTGTTAGTCCAGCACCTCAAGACAAGTGTCTTTCGTGCAGTGAGAAGCCCAGAACTGGACACACCACTTGAGGTGTGGCCTCACCACTGCTGAGTATAAGGGTAGAATGTCTTCCCTGGTCCTGCTGGACACACTGTTCCAGATGTAAGCTAGAAGGTCACTGGCCTTCTTGGCCCCCTGGGCACACACTGCTTCATGTTCAGTTACTGTCAACCAGAACCCCCAGGTCCTTTTCCACCAGACTGCTTTCCAGCCACTCTGCCCCAGCCTGTAGCACTGCCTGGGGTTGTTGTGACCCAAGGGCAGGACCCAGCACTTGGCCTGTTGACCCTTCTACTACTGGCCTCAGCCCATTGATCCAGGCTGTGCAGATCCCTCTGCAGAGCCTTCCTGCCCTCCAGCAGATCAACACTCCTGCCCAACTTGGTGTAGTCCACAAATTTGCTGAGGGTACACTCAAATCCCCTCATCAGTTCATCAGAACAGGACTGGGTTCAACACTGATCCCTGGGGAACACTACCTATAGGATGCTCACTGGATGTTTTGCCAAAACAGCACATTTAGAGCTGAAGGGAAATTTGAGCTGGAATAAATCCTGTTGATGTTTTTACCATAGTGAGAAGTGTTTTGTACAGTGTAACAGTAAATGGCCAAAGTGGCCAAAGAGACCAGGGTCTGCCCCAACCACACCTAAGCTTGCTGTGTCTGTTAGCACCCTCATCTGTCCTAACTGCTCTGTAAATAAGGGCATTACTTGTCTGTCATTCCAAATGGCTTTGTGTTAAGGAGCTGTGCTGTCCTGTGGGCAGGCTGCATTTCAGACAGTCTTGGCACAGAGGAACTGTCTGGTCTTGGGGAGCAATGTTTTCCTCTGCTTTTGAGTGTATCATATGTTTTTCACAACTGAATTTCTCAGTCTGAATGTGATGCCATGGCACGTGGATCAATAGTGTTCCTCTGTGGCAAGGTGTACTGAATGCCAAATGTCTTTGGCCGTCTGTTGTTCTAAGACAAGTTAGCAGAGCCAAGAAGCCTGCACCACCACTTTCATTAGGGGTAATTATCCCTGAGCAGCTGGGATAGGAGCTGAAGCCTGAATGGTAATTAGCTGCCATTGCTAGGAGATGCATTTGCAGGTTTCTGTACCATTTTACTCTGTCTAAAGAACAGACAGGGAATTGTGATAAATCTTCAGTCCTTGCTGTTGGAGAAGAGCTGCCTGCCTACAGATCAGCTTAAATTAGGATGTTCTTTGCATGCCCATCCATGTGGCCTTGCTGCAGTGAGAAATCATCCTGCACTTGGATGGTTTGGGTCTTTGCAGCAGCATGAACATTTTCCTATATGTTTTCTCAACAGATGTGCTGCTTTATAGTTTTTTTTTTACTGTTGTAGTGAAGTGACAACTACCGCAATTCTGTTTCAGTTTTGTCATAGAGGCAGTGATATGTATGCATGTCACCTGTGAAGAGAATCAACAGACTGGTAGAACCAAACACAAACCTCAGTCCAATATAAGACTGATGTGTCTCTATCCATCAGTATTTTCAAAATGTACCTTTTCAGTTTAAATAGAAGAATAACATTTTAAAACATTTTCTTCCCCACAACCGTATTTAGTATTATGTTTCGGTATCAGTAAATAGCATTGGAAGAGCTTGACAAGTAGTATGTCTTTCCTGCAATATCTTTTCATGATATGGAAGAATTTTTAGAGAGATGGGAAAGAATTTGTAAAGCTTTTTTCATGCAGAACAAATCTGCTTGACACTTGATGATCTCTGCTTTGTTCTTTGATAATAACAATAGTCATCCTTATCTACCAGTGTTCATCTTCAAAACGTTTTACAAGTATTAGTTAATGAACTTTTGGAGCACTATTTAACAAATAAAAAGAGGAGGTGCATGATGGAAAACTGAAGTAAAGATGTTAGGCAGTACATACTTGTCCTGCATTGTATTGTATTTCTGTTTAGGCAACACTTGTTAGACTGTAAGGAAAGAAAGCAATTGAAGGATTGTTTCTGTGCTTCACTAAGCACCCCTGAAGAATTGTGTCAGTGAGAACAAGGGCATTCAGCATGGCACTGCTAGATGCTGGGTCTGGTAGGGTTTGTCCTAAATGTACACTTGTGTTTTCTGGTTGCCAAATTAAATTTTCCAAGACTGGCATTTTTAGTGTACTATGTAATTATTGATTTCTGTTAACATTGCATATGAGAATAAACAATAACAATCTCTGTTTATTACAGATTTTTCCATATACCCTTAGAAATACCTTTTATCCTGCAACTTCAAATGTTTGAGTTAAGGTTTTTCTGCTTTCTATGGGAAATCTAAGGCCAGGTTAATTTCCTCCTCCAGTAATAGCAGAATTTCAATATACAGTATTTATGACAGTATTGAGAATCAGTGATGCATTGCATTGGTGGGCGTGGAGAGGACTTCAGCAGAAACTGAAGTGTTTGAGGGGATAGACACAGGTTTGATTTTTGCTATATGCCTTGAGGTGTGTTTTTCAACTTTCTGAAAGCCTTTGTGGAAATCTGCTGATCTCTGGAGGGGAAGCTGCGCTTGTCTATCTCTTAATCAGTAGCAGCAGTATTCATTGCCAGGGACATTTCTTCCTTTGATATTTTTGCTCTGCAAACCACAAAGTCCAGCAGTTCATGTTCTGCTGTAAATGTGCTTTGTTAGTGCTGGTATTACTTTGGCTGCTGCCTTTTTGTATAGAAAAGAATGTGGTACGAAGGCTTGGCTATAGTGAAACCTAAAAGAGGAGAGGTCAGAGGATGGAGTAGAGACTTCCTGACTTTAAAATAATGATCCATTTATGAATAACAAAATCTCTTCACATACCTTCCCTTGCAGCAAATCTTCTCCCTGCCTTCTTGCCTTTTTTGGCTGGTCTTCGTGTCCAGAAACTTATTGCTTGTATGTTCTGTGAAGTTACAACTTAATAATTGAAATTTCCCTATTGTCGGCTACATGTAGGCCCCCTGGTGCCATGTTAAGTGCTCTGTTACCAGTGAATGTTCTTAATTATGTTACGGAAGGTGTTGTTCAAGTCGCAAGTGATTTACTCAAGGTTTGGACCCAGCAGCAGATTAAATATTTTCAAATTAATTTCAGTTGCTAAACAGAAACAACTTAGATCTCCTGAATGCTGATAACTTGCACTTTCTACTGAATTCTGTGGGAGATTATTTTCTGTATCTTAAAATCAGGCTAATTGCTGGTCAATTGATAGGATAGGCTGGTTCTAGTCTCCCACTTTAGAATATGCTGAGTATGATTTTGCTAGAGAGGTGTCTATTAAGTCTCTGATTTGCATATTTAGAAGGGACTTTAGTTATGTGCTACTTAAAACAGTCACCTATAAAGTTCTAGGAACAACTTCTGATCATAGATGACTAAACACGAAGATTTGTTGTTCTCTATCTTACCAGTTTTACATGAAATAAAACAGTAAAGCTGTCTAAGAATTTTGATCATTCCTTTGTGCATGCAAATATGTACTATAGCAAATGCTCTAAGCATTGTAGATGCTAAAGGTATTTGTAGGTGGATTTTTTTTGGATCATTTATCTAAGGACAGCAGACTTATGTCTGGCCAAAACTAGATGCTGACAAATAATAGGAGAAAGTGTTCCCCTGCCTCTCATACTCAGTTGTAAATAAATCAATAAATAATGCTAGCAAACAAGTAAACTAAAAGCCTCTGAACAGATACAGATCTTTAGCCAAGCTTAAATAATTTAATGAATTTTTAGTAGAGAAGAGCATCACCATGTCCTGCTGACCAAGAAGGGAATGTAAGGTTGGGAGTTTGTCATGAATACGGCCTCAGTTTATGATGGAAACATGCAACAATTACGATTATACCTGAATTTCCATAATAATAATTTAAACAACTTTTTGTTAGCAGAAGCACAGCTTGTATTAAATGTTGTCATGGGTTTATGTAGCAAACTTCAGCCTGGGCATACTATTATTTTTGTCCATGGGATGGGGGATTCCTGTATCTTGCAGTACATGCAGTTTTGTTTTTTATTCACTTTTGTGAATAAAAAGAGTTTTGTTTTTATTCACTCTTGCTGTTGATAACCTGTCCACCTTTGGGAGAACAAACCTGTTCACCTTTGGGAAAGCATGTAGCTGTTTTAATCTGAGTTAGTAGTGGTGAATATCAATACTTTTTAGTGCTATACTTCAGTTTCCATCTGTGACTTTGTTAGTATGGAACTTCTGACTTCCAGCAAAGTGATCTTAATCATAGGAAGCATTGAACTTCCAGAAAAACTGTCAGCCATAGAATTTAATTTTATAAATAGCTGTAACACTATACTTGTTAAGATTACTTTGTGAAAATACCACTTGAACACACATCCGCATCCACCCACAGTAAAAAAGATTATGTTTTTTTCTTTTTAGCTAGGTAAAGCCAAAAAATTGCTGTCAAATACTTTTCAGGTTGTTCTGTCTGGGTTTATGAAGTAAAATCTGTAGGTGAATTTATAATAAAAATTTGGATTTTCGTCAGTGAATCTTGCTTAAAATATTGTACATGTAGGGCAGGGACGGGAGACATCAGACCCTGTGAAGTGTACAAGAAATAGAGCCCCTGACTGACCTTTCCTGCAAACAAGTGGGAGAGCTGAGAGGCATCTGACAGGAAAGTTGTATGTGGATAGAGTACTTAGTCACTGGGAGGTGGGTGGCTCTAAAAATGGATTTGTGAGACTGGTTGTGTGTATTGAGATAATTCAGGTTGTATGGGTGTTTGACAGCTGGGTGTTGGTGGAAACTCAGGGGCTGCTATTGGAAGAATGCACGAATAATGGGGATTTGGGCTACTTTGGACAGAAAAGCAAGTGCTTAGAAAAAAAGGGTACCGGGTGCTTGAGGAGTGTAAGGTACAGCTGGATTTGGAAGAACACGAGACTGCTAAGTCAGCAGCAGGCCCTTGAGCTGATGGTTGTGCTGCCACAGCCCTGTAGTCTCTGCTAATAAGTACAAGGCAGCTGGAGGGGAGGGCTCTGACTGCCCTTTCTCCAGAGGTGGCTGTGGCTTGAAGCTCTGGCTGTGCACTTGCTGTGTTCAGCTGGACTTGAGCTATGGATCAGAAGTGGTCTCAGGTGTGGTGAGGACTTCTCTTCTGGTGAGTGGGCAGTGCACCAGATTTCCCCAAGTGAGTGGGCCACAAGGACAGGGGTCCTGCACTTGGATACATGGTTAAAATGAAAAAATACCTCAGTAGAACTGACAGCAAAGGCAAAAGCTGCAGACGTTGTGGATGTAGTGGTTAAAACAGTTATCAAAGTGGAAACTGATTGCTTGATCCTTGTACTAGGGACTTCAGCCTCTTTAACATATAGGACACTCTCCTTATTTCCCTTTCCTCTGAGAACAGAGAGATAATATGTCTCAGGTTCTTCTGCCCTGCCTTCCTCCCAGGTCAATATAGATAAGAACTTCTTTCCCAGCCACTGCTGAAATCTGTTTTATAAATAGTCCCGAAAATTTTTTTCTTCCATCTGAAGCAATGTTTGCTTCTGAGCATCGTGCAATAATGGAGTTATTCCTGTATGCCAGATGCTTTCCTCAGTTGTTTTGTCCCCAAAGAATTCCCACTCTTCCCTTTTGCTGGGGATATGAGGTTGTGCCTCTGCCTTTCCTAAGTGACCTACATCAAAAGGGACAGAGTTGACAAGAGTTATGGTAGCTTTCTCTGCAGCATATTTGTTCAACTTGCCTGCTGATCTACACATGGTTTCCTCTTTTGCCAGTCTGTTTTAGTCACTTCAATGGGACAATGTCTCCTATAATCATACATTGATATCAAAGGGTTTATTGGAATTCAAGAAGCAGCAGTTGCTGCTATGTATCAGCAGTAATTAACATTCTTTAACTCCTCATCCATAACAATACAACATCAAAGACCTTGAAGATAAAGGAGCAGTAGCATCTAATGGTGCAGAGACTCTTCACCAGATCATATATCTGCATTTTAAAGTAAGCATTTGAAAACAAAACTAGAAGTTCTATTATTTTTATTACTTAACAGGAATCCAAATACTTTAGCCCATCACACATGCAGAAGGTGTGTATGTCTGCCCACTTGTATGAAGAACAGCAGAGAGATCATGGGTAGATTGTAAAAAGCTTCTTGAAGACTTTCATGAGTTGAGGCTCTGGGTTTATTCTGCCAGTTCTTCATATCTGATACCCCACTGCTGTGAATGAAACATGCTGGAGAGTTACCATATGTTCCTCCCTGTGTTGTGGTTCATCTCCTTTCTTTCAGAGAAACCTGAGATAGTTTTTGTTGTATGAACTTCTCCATGTTTTTAATCACTAAGAACAATCTATTTACCTCCCACAGAGCAACAACACACACCTGGTAGCCATTACCTGAATAAATGGAGATATGAGATCTGCACTGTATCTGCATGGTGCTCTCCCCCAAAAAACCCTCTGCTGTATTATGGAAACTCCCCTGGACCCTGGTGACCTTCCTGAGAACACAGTCCTGCAAAACCTGCAAACAGAAGCAAAATTGTTAGCTAGATCAGTAAGCTGAACTGCTATTGAACTATTCCAGGCTCAGCAGCATTGCTTTCCTTTGGTAGATATATTGATGAGCCAACACTAATTCCTCAGGCTGTTTATACTTTATGTTGTCAGAAGACCATCTAATAATGCTTTTTCACTCTCTTCTGGAGGCTGAGAGAATACTAAACTGCACTTTTCTTTCCAAGTTAGTATTACACTGAAAGACATGTATTCAGCTAGTTTCAGCTGCTCTCCTTGTGTTTCAATCTCCCCAGCTGTCCTTACTGATCACTTGCACTAGTTTCCCTTGCTCAGCCTTTATCTTTGTCCACCTGGCATCAAAAATTGGTGGAAACAGCAGCCTCAGCTGGAGCTTTTTAGCTTAAAAATGTGCTGCCGGGTTTACTGCAACAATATCCTTAGGCTACATGGAACTTCTGTGAACCACCAAAGGAAGTATTTAGTCACTTACGAAGCAAGGTAAAAAGTCTGAGAATGAAAGGCAGCTGCTTTGGAGGGACATTGACTGGGACCACCTTCAACATCACGCAAAAGTAAGTTTGCTCTGTCAATATGCTATGAAGTCTTATGATATGGTCATCAGGGGTGAGCTTTATTTTTAGTACAGCAGTATTAGAAATACTGTTTCCAAAGTATGTATGTATATACAGTGAGCAGAGACTTCTCATTCCATTGCAAGTAAATTTTTCGTTGTTACAAAGGCTGGTGATGAATTATGACTGTTCTTTAATTTTTGGATAAGTAAAGGAAAAAAGTCTCCATTCATAGTTCAGGAATTATCTCATGCATAGAATTGCTTCAGGGCCTTGTATCAGACCACACTGTGGTTCTGCAGCATCTCAGAATGCTCAGTATCTCCATGTGTCTGTGTACCAGATACCAGCAGGTATCAGGGCAGCATCTTGTGTAGGCTGCTGTACTAATTGCTGCTGGTTACTCTTCTGCATCAGCCACTTCTCATTTCCCTGGCACTACTTGACTCTGGTGTTTGTTGACTTCATATTGTTGTTATATGTCAGCTGGTTGGGGACTTGCCTTGTAAATGATCTTTCTCATCTGATCCTTGTGATACCAGTAACTAACTTGCATAGGGACCTTTTCAATTTTTTTTATCCACTTCCCTAGCAGTTGTTCCTTGAATTGTTACATCTGGTGTGAAGTAGTTGCCCTGAGGCTAAGAATTAGAGCTGGTATCTTTAGGAAAAACCCAGATTTGGAATCTACTTTATAGGTCTGCACACAACATGGTCTGCAGGCTTGTGTAGTGCGTTTGCATTGCTCACCAGTGCATTAGGAAGCTCCCTTAGGAATTGTTTGCAAACTGACTTTCCACAGACGATGTCTTATGTTTTACATCTGGGCACAGAACTCTGGCTGGGATGCCCTTGCCAGGCCTGGCACAGCTGGCTTCACTTCACTTGAGCTGTCTCTTAAGACAACTGGCACGAGGAAAACTGCATGAACATATTTGCAGTGCATACAAATAGGCATTCTGAATTACTCCTCCTGTCTGCCTTCTGGCTTGCCATCCCTTTCAGTGTTTCAGAAAACCAGTCTTAAATGCCTTCTCCCCTCCCTAGAAGAGCTGTAAGCTTGTACAGCTATCTCTAAGACTCCCTGAGAAACCACAAGCAACAGGTTTTGGTTTTGCTATTGAAAATTCTAATAGATGCAATGCAGCTTTTTCTTTAGCATTTTCATATGCAGAAACAACAACTCCAAAATCCGAGTACAGAGATGATTGCTTTGATCAATATGATCAGTAAGTTTACTCTTGTGAAAATGCTTTTACCATCTGAATCTGTTGGCAGCACTTATGATTATTTTGAAAGATCAGAATTTTTGAATGCAAAAATCTACAATTTCAGACATAGTTAGGATGCAACTATTTGTCATATACTGTAATAGATAACCACTGTCTCATTATCCAGCTTTAACACTAAGATGCAGATCTGGAAGGTTTTTTGGCTGGGTAGGTAGGTATGGTTTTACCTGGCAAATGCAGCTGGCTTGCTGTTCTAGTTCACCCAGAAGTGATGCAGCAGATGATACTGGTTATCACAGCCAATATAGCAGGGAAAAGGTAAAGAATTTCAGAATGTAAAGGAAATAAGAGGGAAGAATAATATTTTTTTAATAAAATATTACTGTTTACTTAAAAATGTGATGTCTGTTTTGCAGAGGTGAAAAGGCAGAGGGCCAAATCATTCTGGTGCTCATGGTAGTACAATTCTGTGGCAGAATAACAGTATTTCCTTGTTATGTGAAGAGGTCATAGCCCAGTTGCATCCTTATTATACTATGTATAACCATACAGTTATATGCTGCACTTTAGGTTCGGGAATGAGCAAAATAAATAAGCCAGGAAAGGCAAGGACAGAAATATGTGTGTTGGTGCATCATTAGCAGTAATCCCAATTGCCCAGGGCACTTGTCATGTCAGGCAGATGAGATGCATAAAGCAGTTTTGTAACAACAGACACATCACCTTTTACACTCCTAAAAACAAACTAGCCATGGATGGAGTGTTATAGGGTAAAATTGCACCATATGCTTGTGGGTTGTATTGAACCCCAGTGCAGAAAACCAGAAAATCAGAAGGGTTTCTGCACCTCAGAAAAGGCAAAGTAGGTGTTTGGAGAGAAGGCTGATGGAGGTAACAAAATCACTGCAATATTCTGTCAGGTGCTTGGTGCCAAGCCTGAATGAGCTTCCTGGCCCCATGTCCCCACACATAACTGTGGCTCCTGCTGCTTCAGGACCCAGCTTGTCTGCACAGCCTGCCAGCATCTCACTGCAGCAGTGGGCAGAGGCTGGCAGACAGAGGCTTTCTCCAAAACAATTTAGCCTTGAAAAGCTTCATCCTGCCTGCAGTAGTTCAGCCTTGGAGGGGAGGAGGTCTCATTGGTTCAGCATGCATTGCCAGTGCACATGGCCTTGGCTTAGCTTAGCTTCCTGTTTGTGAGGAAAACATCCTGCAAACCTCATATATTCAGAGAAAATAAAAACCCAAATGTGAGCATGGTTTCAGCAGTGCACATCTTGATGCAATCTCTCTTCTCCTAAGCTCAGAAGCTGGTCCCACTTTGTGGGGTTAGCCCTGGGGGAAATGTGGGCAGTAGGAATTAGCAGAGGCCCAAACCACACCAATTGCATAGAAACTCTCTCTTGATGTAGTTTGCCAACATCTTACCAAGGGGACCTGGCTCATGTGTTGAGAAAAACACATTGTTGTCCATGCCCAGTGATTTACAGTCTCTTTAAATGTTCTCTTTAAACAGATCTTTCATGCAAGCAGAGGCCAGTGACTTGAAGCTGTCACAAGCTATGGGAGCACGGGACAGGGGTCCAAAGAGCCTGCTTGTTTACAGACACAAAGGAGCTGTTCAGGATTTTTTCTTTTGTTGGTTGTTCTGTTGTTTTTCTTAACTCATCACATGCTGTAGGTCCTAAATATATTTTTATTCCTTGGAACAATAGACTTAAAACACATTTCTTAGTATTGCATGGCCTGGAGTTCTTAGATACTTTTACAGAGTAATTAGGTAGTTAAAGCACTTTTAAAGCATGTGTACAATTGAAAAGATTTTTGTTTTTTCTTTTTCCTTGTAAGGCTTTATATATGTAAATGTGTGTGTGTGTGTATATATGTATATACACACACAGAGGAAGAATCACTTAAAATTTCTGATTGCATTTTGTTGACGTGGAACTGTAATGTTTGCAAGAACTTAGGTGAAATGGGAAGCTTTGAGAAGTTTTTTTGGAAGTCCAAAGAAAACTGCTATTCTTTTTCCCTGGTTGGCTGAACAGTGTTTCCTGCACATGCAGTGGGACCTCCTCCTCCTGTTGCTTTTATTTTAGACACTCAGTGCACTCAGCCTCTGCACAGGGGATGGAGATCTTGACTCCTTTGAATGAGAAGTATTGAAATCATACAAACAGCTCGTGCACATTGATCATTCTCCTATCATCCCAATTGGCCCAGGAGAGACAGTTTTTCCTGCTGGCCTTCAGTGCTTCTCATTTCAGGTGTGAAGTAAGATGCTCTGATGGGAATATCTTTAATGCATGCTCCTCTCAAGTTCTTAACAACAGGAATGAAGGTTATTGGCATCCACTGCCTTTGAGATAGAAAACAAATCACATGATCTGGAACTCAGAGAAAATGTTTCTTGGTTTTTGCTTGAGAGCACTAATCCCTCTTTTTAATTGGGAGGCAAAACTTTAACAGGAGGATTTTATTAGGGTTCATGTTCCCTGAAGTAAAAGAGCAATTTGTACAGCAGCAGCTTTGTATTCCACTGGTAGTGAAAGAAATATTTGAAATGGGCATAAAGGTTGAATAGAGATCCAGTTCAAGTGTGTTAAACATCTTTTATGAAAATGTTTCTGACATGCTGTGTTGTTGCTTTTGTGGGGTTTTTTTAGGGTTTTTTGTGTGTATGTGGTTTTGGTTTTGTTATTGTTGTTTTTTTGTTTGGTATTGTTTTGTTTTGAATGTACCTTTTCTGGGGGAAAAAAAAAGAAAAAGAAATATACGTGATATAAGTGTAAGGGCTATTTATTCCCTCTTGCTGGCTTCTTCACGTTTTTACTTAAGGCCATAGAGCTTTCATGTTCTGAGTGTATCTGAAGAAATTGCCATGCAGATTTTTTTCTTATACAGAGAACCCACACCTCTTGAGAATTTTCATGGACAAAGAAGTTCAGTTGCTGGAAATGAAAGATAGTTACAAGGACAAACCAGAGTAGCTTTGTCATCTTACTGCCAAGGAGAACACTCTATTTTGGTTTGAGTTAGTCTCAATCTGCAGATTGGAAGGGTTGACATGAACTTCTCAGAGTCCATGCTGTCAGTAAGTATTCTGCTAATGCTGGCCTTGTTTTTCCCCAGTTTCCCTTCTTAATGCAGTTGTAGTGGGCTCTTAACTGTGGAGCTTGCAATCCTTCTGCCAAGCTTGTTACAAAAGTGGTGAACTTTCAGCTGTGAAATTCTGAATGAGGGATACTGTGGAGACATAAAACCCTGAGCTAATTTCCCCTCATTTTTCTTCCCCTGGAAAAAAGGGATGAAAGTCTTATCTCATATTTCTAATGACTTGTCCAGATTCTGCATCTCCCACTACACCTTGCAATACAGAGTAAGCAGCTGGGACTGATTTTACTGTAGCAGGACATATCTGGGTTTCCAGGGGAAAGGAGAATCTTTAATTTACTTAAATTCCTTAACAGTTCTATTCAAGTAATTCAAGACCTAGCACATCTCCTGTAGATCTGATAGCTGAACCGTGTGTCAGAGAAACACAATTAAATGTAGTAAAATGTAGATTTCAATCACAGTTTGGCCTGAATGTAACCCTGAAGTATGTGCTTTATAGTAATATTTACAATAGATATAAATCATTGCAATTAGTAATAAAACTAATGAGACAGAAGCAAAATAGTAACCTTATTAAAATTCTCATTTCAGTAATGGAATGTGACTCAGACATTTGAAATGAAAATGGATGCACGCTGATTAAATTAGAAAAATATTCTTTGAGTCTTTTTCTTAAAGAAATCTTATTGCTTGATTGGTCACTAAGGTTTGCACTTACCTACAGTGAAAATGCAGAGTTTTGTTAAAGTAAATGGAACTCATCCCTGGAAATGTTCAAGGTCAGTTTGGATGGGGCTGTGGGCAATCTGGTGTAGTGGAAGGGGAGTTGGAATGGGATGATCTTTAAGGTCCCTTCCAGCCCAAACCACTCTGTGATTCTGTGATCAGGAGAAAGAATAGCTGGAAGGTCTAATCTTGTAGCAGGCTCCTGCTGGAACAACTCTGATTGTCATTTATCTCTGGGGTTAGGTGTCTTGCAAGTTAGACACCATTTGCATAACCTAAAGTTCTTAGGGATTAGGAATATTTATGGGAACCATAAACACGTGATCATGCTATCAGATTTATTCAGACATCAGGTGTGGTAAATATGTAGTGATCAAAATACTGGGTTTTCCATTACTTATCCTATTTTTATAATCAAAACAGCACTTTAAAATTGAAGCACTTAATTTCTTATTGCTCTTACGAATTTTCTGACGACTCAGACAGTAAAAGGGCAAATCCTTCTCACCACATTTTAGCCAAGAAATGAATATTTTAAAATGGATTCTGAGTACTTTCTGCAGCTTTCCGTGTTCTCCTGCCAGGAATCCTGGGTTCTGATAATGATTATTATCAAGTTGCCGTCATGTTAGTCATAATGATAATAAAAGATACTTGGTGCTCTAAGAAAATACCATAAGTAAGAGAGTAGAAAATTATTTCAGTGCTGTCTTGGGTTTTGCAGGCTTAACAATGTGACATGTCTCATGGCTGCAATTTTTTACAAAAACATCTTTTCTCACAGATTCTTTCCCAGCTTTTGATCTTAGAGTCTCTGCGTCTTCTTTTTTTTCCTCTTCATTTCAGACTTTCTTAATTGCTATAAAACCTCGCTCACAAAAGTCTCATCTGAATGCATCATGCAAAATCTTCTTGGCAGTAGCTGAAATGTCCGCCCTGGTTTTGGGGGTTTTGTTTGTTTGTTTATTTTTAAAGCCTTACTATATTAATTAAAGGCTTCCTTCTGTTAATATTGTAAGGGTTGCATACAAAGAAATTAATCCGCTTCTGTCAGTTGTAAACCTGTCTTTTCTCTTATTAAAAACATTTTCTGTACCAGAAAATGCTGCTGTTGCCTGATCTTGTCAGCATTCTACGTTTGATAAGCATGGAGAAGTACAGTTGGCAAAATTCTAGGTAAACTGGGATTTTTGAACCACTTCTTTTTGCTCTTTACTATGAAGAATCTCCATGATTCCTTCATTTTGGTGAGATTCTTCCTCTAACTCCCATTCTGGTATTTAGAATCTCAGAGAATTTTTTTGTTCAGTTTTGCACTTTCTTTGGCTGGTCAAAATTCTGAGAAGGCCTGGTGAATGCTGGTTTTTCATGTCACATCTGGACTCAATATTTGATTTTGAGATTAGTCTTCTAGAAGGGCGCTTTGTTTTGTTCAGACCATTAGCAGCTGGAGTAATTGCTTATGGAATGAGGAAGAAGCCTGTCATCAGTTTTTGGGTGCTTCTATCTCATTTTGCCAATTGGATCCATAGATGTTTCTTATTCTCCATGTGGGTATACAGGTGGTGGCTTCCCTGGGCTGGTGAATGCAGTGAACAAGAGCTGCTGTGCCTTTGGTGTCTTTTTCATGGCCAGTATGGAAAGGTTGCCTTGACATTTCAGCAGAAGTTGCTGTGTCTGAAAAAGGGCATTTTAAGCAAAGACTGAGTGATTCTAAGTTATTTCTGCATGTGTCAAATGAATTTCTTTTCCATGCCACCTCAGTTCATGGGTTAGGCACTCTGGCTCTAGAGTCCTCTAGTATTGTTAAATCTGCTGTGTATACACTTTATATGGGCTTATCTAGACCTGCAAGTCCTTTGGGGTGGGGATCTTTTGGGCTTGGTGTTTGTGCAGCATCTAGCACTGTGGGTTTCATAAGAGACCCATTGTGCAGTATCTTCATGAAAGCTAATGGTCTGGTAAAGCTCAGGGGACAGCTTAAACCAAGCTTGTACCAAACTTTAGTAGGTTCACTGTCTTCTCAGGAAATCTTTGCCTTTAAATAATTCCACTTAAATCAAGAGCAGAATATACAGAACAACTACAGAGGAGATGCAGGTCTCCATACTGCTCACCAGACTAACCATGCTGACTGTCTTGCCTGGCATTCCTATTTATTTTCACATACTTTCAGAATGCTTTCATTCTTTCTCACAATTTGAAAATCAGTTATTTCCCCATTTTTTTTTCCTTTTTTTCCTTTTCTTTCTTTTTTTTTTTTTTTTGGTCACAGCACTTCTGATGCATGTTGCTATCCCAGCATGTTGTTAGAGCCTCATCATTTGTTTTCTTGGATTGGACTTTCATTGCTAACAGGAGAAATTGTATCTTGCTTCTCTTGCTGGTGGTTTGGAAGAGAAATTTCCAACACATTGTGCACGGGACATACGTGTATATACCTCTGTCACATGAAAAGGGGTGTTTTCCTTGAACCTTAGTGTGGGGAGATTTCTTCAGTCCTTAGTGTTTGGTTTGTCAGTGCCCCAGGAAAGCTGAGTCCCTTGGTGTCCTGTTATAAAGCCCTTTCTATAAGGGCTGAGCACGCTGCTGGATCAGAGGGGGGTTTGACAGACTTAGGGGCACTCCAGCAACATAAGGGAGACCCCTCAGTGGGTCCTCCACCTTATTTGACTGTTGCCCACTGTTGCTGACTACTGATGCCCATGAAGGACTCACACCAACAGTTCACAAAATAACGCTTCATAAATAAAAAATTGTGACAGGTTAATTTTTGAGGATTGCTGGTGATAGTATCTGAATGCAAAAACATATTCAAAGTAATACACAGACAAACTCTAATCCCCATTAAGAGTATTCAGCATCCACAGAGCAGGGTTCTTAACCAATAGATGTCCCTGTGAGGGAGAAGAGATTCAGCCCATCGACTGATCCCAGCAGTTATGATGGAGTCTTCCCTGACTTTTCCCCATTCTCAACTTACTTTTCTACTATTTCTTTGTTTAGGTGGAGCTCAAGTGACTCTAGTCATACATGTCTTTGTTACTGATTGGTGTGAAGTTCTCTCACTTTGCTCCTAAAGTAAATAGTCAATAAATTCAGAGTGCATACTCAGTGAGAGGTGGCTTGTACCTTAGCGATGGGTAACTTTGGGATGGACATGTGTGTTAGTATTACAATTAGGTTTTAATGAACCAAGTTCATCTGAGGAGAGCAATTTCAGCCCTGACTTGCTGGCACAGCAGCAGGACATCTTCCCCTATCTCCCCTGGCTGACAGGTGCTGTGTGATTATCAGCCACCATCGAGTTCCCCTCCCTGCAAGGATTTCAAAAGAGCCTGGCAGTGGTGCTTCTGCTCTGCTCCACCCTCCAGTCATCCCCCTTAGCAGGGGCTATGGTTACAGGTTCTGTGTATGGGGGAGCATCATGGCAGAAGTTTTGAGCTGCCAAATGCATTCCATCCAGGGAGCAGCAGCTGCATTTTAACCTTGTAACTTTTGTTAGGATGTGAATACAACTTCTCAGTTTCTTCTAATTTTACCCCAAGCCATTTTTCCACACTCTCCCACTGGAGTTCCATATAAATTTGGTCTTATTACTGCAAGCTTTTGTTTCTTGATAGCTCCTGCAAGTCATTCCCTCATGGGAAATATTTTGGCACTTAAAATTTTATTTACATCTGGATATTGTGCCTGCAAACTTACCAAAGTAAGATGCTGACTGATCAGAAGTAGTCTTTTTGTATTCCTGTTAAAGACTTCACCATCTGTGAACTGTAATCAGACTTCTTATTAATTAGATATAACAAAACTGCATAATGCCAGGTTTGAGGAAAAATTTATTAGAAATACAATGTACCATATGACTGATTTGTTTCTTTAAGTGCTTAACTGTAAATAAAATGTTCCTCTAATGTCCCAAACATCCAGTTTCCCACCCCTGTAGGCTTTAAAATTTCCTTTCAGCCATTCATGATACTATGTTGGTTGCTATAGTGATACCAATTTCCTGTCTCAAATTATTGTACTTCAGAGGTACATGAGGCCTTTTAATCTTCTTTACCCATTTCCTCTATTTCACTCTTTGATTTTACAGATGCTCTCACTCAAGGACTGGAATTCCTATAACGTTGGTCTATTTTTCCACTATGTGATGGAAACCAGAATAAATATATGCCTTTCCCTCACAGGACTAATGAAGATTCCTGCTGCCTTGTTGGTACCCTCACTGAACATTGCTCTATACCAAAACCTCACAAAATTTATATTTATTTTTGTTATGGACCACTAAGCTAGAGAAGCACAGGCTCTTCACCTTGACCAAATCAAGAACAGCTGCAGCCAACCAAGTGAAATTTAAACACTTAGGAAAAACAGCTTGTCAGCCATGATGCTACTGAAAACCAGTATGAGAAGTCCAGTTGGGCCAGGCCTCCATAAGGTGACTTAATGGGGACTGAACCCTGACTGAGACAGTTTGCTGTTCCTGTGATACATGTAATAGAAAGAAATCCTAAAACAATGTTAGCTGATCAATATCTACCTATGATAAAGTTTGTGTGATGGTTGAATTTTATGTAAGTTTTAGGGTCTTTCTGGGGGTTGTCACTGTGCTGCTCTATATTGCTTCCTCTTCTCAGTGTGCATGCCTGTGAGGGCTGCTCTGATCAGAGATGGGTGTCCATTTGGTCTCTTTGTCTTTTGATGCAACATTCTTGTTGATTATGACGCCTCAGTCCCTCTGAATTTTGTTCTTGCCACGGTATGCCATGGCCACTGTAACCTTGATCATAAGCATGTGCAGAATTTGGTACATTTTGTGAGATGTGCAGCCCCAAGTAGCCTCATTTCAAAGGTCTGTATTGCTAAATGCCAAATGTCTTTCTGGTCAGGAATCACTTGTACAGATGAATGATGCTGTTTCTGATATAGATCACATCCTGAAAAATCTGTGGGATGGGGTGGACTGCTGGAGTTTCTAAGCAGCAGGAAAAAAAAAATCATTACTGAATAGATTCCAGATGAGATTATTGGATATCAAAATGGACAAAAACTGTGTGGGGAAGGTGTGCATAGAAAACATTCAGGAAAGTCAGGAAGAGATCCATGTGGCTGGGAAGCAAGTGATATATTGTATTTTAGGAGGTAATACATGCTAAAACTGAAGGAGAAACAGGAAATGAAGAAGATGGATGTGTGTGGATCCTAGGATGAATTATGATCTCACAGAATTAAGCAGGTTGGCAATGGTGATTGTATAACTGTGAAGGAATGTATAATATGCTCTTTATGAATGTCTTTCTCATTTGTATATATGCTCTTCTACCCCTTTTTCTTTCTAATTTAGGCTGTCTTCTGATTTTTGTCCCTTGAGTGGCTCTCAAATGTGGTGGATTTATGCTGTTTGTTCAGCAACATTCCTACTCTTCTGAATTCTGTCCCATGTGCATTTAAGATAATCTTGGTTTGCATTTCCACTTGCCTGCTTGTTTAGCTTTTTCTCCCAGGCCATTAGTTCAGTTCTGTTTTCTTGTGGGGAAAAAAATTTCTTTCTGTGGTAAAAGTAATTAAGTCTCCTATGCTAAAACCCTCTTCTCCAGGATACCCCAGATTTATTCTATTATGATTCCCTTGAAATCCATATATAATGTTTTGGATTGGTGATAGAAAAAACTTGGCTTCTCCTGCTCCTTTTCCTTATGATGGAAGTTTCTGTGGCTGAGCTGGTTGACAGCAGGTGGGTCCCAAAGCAGTACCTGCACCACACCATTAACAGCTCTTTGCTGTGGCTCCAGAAGCTTAGCCTGTGGTGTTGTCTTCTTTTTATTTGTGCTACAGTTCTTGGTTAGCAGCTGCTCACATCGCTATCTTTTTCAGCTGCCTGCGTGTGGGCATAAAATCCATACAAGGATCACTGTCCTGTGGTTGTAATAGCAGAAAATAGATGTATTTTAATCTCTCAAAAGATCTTTAGATCTTTTCAAAGAGAAGTGAACTGTGATTGTGCAGGGTGAAAAGGGTCTTGTGCTTTTTAACTTATATACGATGACACAAGGGACAACTGCATTTCTTTCTTCTTTTTCTGCTCTTTTTATTGATGCTGGGAATTCAAGGCTTGTTTGGCTCAGGGGAATCCACGGGATTTATCTTTTCTCTCTCTTTTGTACTTATTTGACTTTTTGCCAATGATTGGCTTAAAAGTATTTCTATTAGCTTTTTAACATTAATTGAATGATGGTGCTGTTTCTCCACCTGAGCTGCAAGTGTGTGCTGTAACCACCTCTCTGAAACTGGACGACTATAGTAAAACAAAGTAGAAAGAGCAGGTCAACCAGGGTCTGAAAATTTGAAAGCTTTTAATTTTTTTCTTGCTTTTTAAGTTTGATCTGAATTAAAAATTATGTACAATGAGTATTTCCCTAGTTGCAGGAAAGATATAAAGTCAGGTCCAAAGTCAAGCCAGGAGATCTAAGTACAGTTCAGGGACATCAGGGACTGGGATGGGGAACAGGCACAGCCATGACACCTCAGGCCAGGACTCTGCGGCAGAGCTGAAATAACGATGGCAGGCTCTGCACTAGGAAGTGCGTGGGTTGGGCTCCAAGGTGAGACTGACCACGGCAAATAAAGCCTGTTGGTGCTTCTCAGGACTCAGATAAATATAACTTGCTGAAAGCATTTACTGGGAGAATCTGATGGCCAAAGTCACTGTGACAAACTAGAAGTTCCCAGCAGAGCTGAAAGGTGGATGATGCTGACTGTGTTGCGAACGAGCATGAGAATCTCATGCAGAGTGAATGCTGGCTTTCAAGTGGAACAATTATAAGGAAACATGTAGAGGAGATAATATCATTGCAACATTAGGCTGGATGAAGCCCCAGGAACCTGTGATTCCAGTCCATGCTCTTTTGTAACAAGACTTCTTGTACAGTAGAGGAAGAGGGAAGAGGACAACTACAATTCTTAGAACAGATGAAAAAGATGATAATTGTAACTGATTTACTCTGAAAATAATCAATGGACTTAGATGGCACTTAGTACAAAAGCCTATCCTTCAAAAATATTTTTGTGCTTTTGATCTGTGAAAGGATCTGTAGGGGGTACTCAGGTCATGTTCATATCAAAATACCTGGTTTCAGACAAAAAAATCAAGTACTTAAAAAATAATTCAGACTGTGGTAGTATCATTTCCGTAAAAGATATGGATGTAAAAAGAGATGACAGTGGAGAACCAAGGTCAAAAATCAGACTCTTAATATTGTCTGACTAATATTTGGTTTCCCAAGGCATTTGTCTTTTAAGTAGAAGACTCTTGTGGTAGGGGTATTTTCTACACAATGCACTTGGCCTTCTGCCAACAGATGAGTGCTCCAGATGGATACTAATGAAAGAAATATTAATACACTGTAGCATGTCAATTATCTTGAAAAGGTCTCCAGCAACCATTTATCACTTAAATTTCACATCTTATAGCTTGGTACCAAATTGGGTTACATGTTAGAATAGTTCTGCCAAATTTGATCCATCATTAACTTTCATTTGTTGATAATTTGAACATGAATTTTTATTTAAGTTATGCATCTTTGTCAACTTGATGGAAACATCCAGAGTTATCATGCTGTCATAGATGAGTGATGCTGTTTTCCAGCATCTGAGAATGGACTGAGATTTGACTGTCTTCTGAAAGGACTTTAAGGGTATAACCCCCTGGCAAAAGTCCTGAGGCCAGGGACTTTTTGTTGGATTTGAGAGGAACGGAGTAGAGATGGAAGGAAAGAGAAAACAAGAGAAAAATAGTTTTATGACTTAAATTGTATTCTCAGTTGCTGAATCATGCCCTGAAACTTATGGGTTTGGGGTTCTTTTTTTTTTTAACCTTATTAGAATGGTGGCTTTCATTGCTAGGGTTACCAGACTACCAAGCAAGACAGAATAGTTATAAAGCAGAAAGGTAACAGCAGAATAAACATTATTTATCTAGGTGGGTTTCCTGGATTGGGTGATGTATCTCAGGTGCAAGAAAGCCAATGAACCCATTGCAGAGGATGTGATGCAGTTACAAGTTTAAGCAATAAGGAATATAAACATCAGTGGTCTCTGACTTAAGATGAAGGCAAAAACCCAGAAGGTCAACACAGAAGCATCTCTTCCCATTACACTGGGGGAAATCCTTTGGCTGAAGGAGAATGTTGGACCTGTGCAGTATGAGATGGCTACCCCTACCTTGAGTGTGAGACAGCATGTGGTAGGCTGTGGACATTTGTATATTTTTGTGTAATATTTCTGTGCAATATAGAGCACCGCAAAGCTCATCAACTGATGTTGCCTATACCAGGCATGCTTCATCTGCTTGCCTTTTGAAAAGCAAACACTGAGCAGGTTAGATTTGTGCTGTTTTATTAAAGCTCTTAAAATTCTTGGTGGCAGACAGAATTCTGGCCAAGAGAAATCTTGGAGAAGGTTACATAGGTTTTTAATCACTGCTTAGTATACTTCTCTAATGTGCTCAGATACTGTTTTCAGGACTGTGGCCTCTTTTGAGTAGACAGAATGGAAATCAAAGAAAAAGTGCTTAAGCAGCCAATAAATAATTTAACAAGCTTTTAATTTATATCAGATGATATAAATTAAAATTAGCCAGAAAGGGGTGACAGGGTTAAACAGAGACTGTAGCTGTATGCAGCACCTTGGAAATGGAAGCAAAGCATTGGCATTGGGAATAAAAATGTTTGGTTTTTTTTTTTCTGGAATTGCTGTGTCTGATCAGTATTGTTGCCTGTGTCTAAATGGATAATGGAAATGAATTCTTCATGCAAAGCTCAGGATTGCTGCATGTGTTGTATTTGTGCCTGTGTTTGATCTAATTTTCTCTTCTGAGAAACTGTAGCACTTTAAAGGCCTCAGGTGGCCTTTCTCATCACTTGGTGTAGTGATTAGATCCTTGCATTGTAAGTCAAGAGATCACGCTTGTAGTCATTTCTCTATTATCCAGGGTATTGGGAGGTTGGTGTAGGCTTTGGATAATATGTGTCATCCAGAATAAGCTTGGAGTGCAGTTTAAAGACCCTTGAACCACTGTTCTAAGCCCCCAGGATTTTGGAAAGGCTAATTAGCTCAAGTTGTGAACATGAAATACCTCTGCTCTGCTTCTAGACAAAACCTAGGCAAGAAGCTGCAAAAATGAGGTGTTGCTGCACCCGAGCTAATAAACCTTAGTTTAGTGTGCTCTGTGTGGAGCTGCATCCATAACCCAGGAGAGTTAATTGGCAGCTTAAATAGTCTGACCATGGCTGGGCACAAGTGACTGAGTTGCCAGCATTTTGCACTTCTGTCACATTGAGCCGACTTTACAGTGACCAGCAGCTGATTGTCACTGTGTGAATTGTTCTGACCCCTCTGCAGCAGCCCTTGTGGGTAGGGTTGGGTTTTGTTTGAGTGTGGAAAATCCTGGTGTCTGTCAAAAACCATTGTGCAGGGTAGAGAGTAGAGAAGTTACATTTCTCAGGCACCAGACTGAATGAAAACCTGACTGTTTTTGTGGTGGTTATGGTGATGTCTCTTTAGGGAATTGTGGTACTCCATGGAGGAGTTCTTTTCTGCTTCCCTTAGCTTCTAAAGCTGAAGGCAGTGTTGTTAGGGCAGGCTGGGTTCAGAGGGAGCACTGCTGAGACATAGGGTCAGTTATGGGGCTGTCACAAATGCAAAAATGTCAGGTCCCCTACTACCTCGTGTTAAGATCCCCTGAACACTTAATACATCTGGTTTTAATTTTATGTTGTTTTAAAAGCACCATGATTCCTTAGTGGTACATGAAGAAAATCACTCAAGTTTGCTTGTTTTGCAGCAAGCTGAATAGTGCTCTGACAATGAGAACCCTTCTTTATCTAACAATAGGTCAAAGATATCTGATACATTCTTTCTTAGTATAAGAAAAGCTTTCAAATTTTCTTAATAGTTTGTTATGTTCTGGTTGGTGTTTACATTATTCTAGAGCTTATCTTATAATTTCTAAATGTGTATTGTATATATTTGGTACATCTTTCTGTGTCTCTTGATATTTATAGTTTATTACTTCTTGGTGTTAGTATTTCATCTACTTAATCATTCCATCTCATTTACATAATAGCATTTAGAGTTGTGCTTCTTGTTTAGGTTTGTTGGGGAAGAAGAATAATAACACACCAATCCTGGTAAAAATGTTTCTCCTCCCTCACTGAAGAAATTAAAAAGAAGAAAAATAAGCATCAGCTGTATATTACGGGTCTCTGCAATAGTGTATATTGTATAAAGAAGGAGATGCTCCTTTAGTTCATGTATGTCTCTGAAACAGGGAAGATTTGAGTCTGGCAGTCACAAGAATAATCTTGAGAATTTTTTTCTAGTCACGATGCATATATTTCATTTAAAGTAAGTAGGGAAGATTTTGGTGAAGATTATTTACTTGCTAGCAAAAAACTGTGTAGTCCTAATGTGAAAAACTTCATAGTAGGAGTAAGTCTTTATAGTAACAAGCTACTTATCTCATCAGTGCATTAAGTAATGTGACTTGGTCACCCTCCTTCTTGCTGTACCATGGAAAGCAGGTGGATACAGAAACTTCTTGTTGGGGAACAAGTTGGGCAGTCACCTTAGCAGCGAGATGTAGGGGAATTGTTCTGGAATTGGTTTTACACAAAATACTCTGTAAAAGGAATAACTTAAATTTCAGTTGTTATAAACTTTCTACTTGTTGCCAATGTTAATAGATTTTGCAATGAAATTGGTCCTCAGGGAAAGCAAGAGTGACAGCAATCACAGTTACACCAAACTTTTGCTTCCTATGTCCCCTATGGAGGTTCTGCTCTCTCCCATTACAGGTATTCATGGTTCATGTAAGTTATTGATTCAGTGTTGCTTTTCCTGCCTAGGAGGCTTTTAGAAAAAAGAAATTTAAATGTTAGGGATCTTTGTTGTCAGCATATAATACCATTAAATTGGATTCAGGGATGAGATCCCAGACTGACAGTGTCTCAGTGTTTTCCACTGCATGGCAAATAAGCTGGATGGCTTCTGAAATATGCCTGCATTTTGCAGCACTGTGTGACCCAGACTGGTCTGGTTAGAATTACACCTGTACAGCTCTGCTCAGCCAAGGATGGCTGGGGAGAAATTCACCCACATCTGGGGCTGTGCAGTGTGGATCAGTTGCTGTGAGGCGGTTTCTTTGTCCCCATGTCCACTTTAGGGAAGAGAAATCTGACTGCTGGAGTTGCAGAGCAGTGAATGAGCTCTGACAGCCTTCAGATCCTCATGACTGAGGTTGTCTTGGTGCACAGTTGTGGGGGAAGGTTCTCCTGCGGGCTCTGGGCACAGCTCTCTTCCCTCTGGTCCTGGGCTGTGTGATCCCACAGGCAGGAAGGTGCTGGTGTGCTGGTTCTCGTGCTGTTCTTCTGTCCTCCCCAGGAGACTGTTGCTACTCCCAGGCTGGTGTGAATCAGAAATAAGAGTCCAGCTCCATGATTGTTAATCCCAGACCAGGTGCTCCTTTATCATCCAGCAGACTAAGTGTGATCTGGAGCACTGCTGTCAAATTAGCCAGGCAGCACAGCGTGAAATCCGTGCTGGCTCAGTGCCTGATGCTGGAAGACAGATGTTACCTGATCCATAGGGGTGATTGGAGTGGTGCAGGCGGATAATACCTGAGCCAACATAAAGCTTGACAATAGCAAATTAACTTTTCAGCATTTGCTTGTCAGATTTGAACTGTCAGGCTGAGTTAATACTGAAGCAGTGCTTTGGTGTTTTTTTAGGAGCCCGAGGGGTAGCTCTGCAGTAGAGTCTCAAACAACAGCCTAACTCCGATTCAACAGCTATTTATGTAAAGCTGCTGGTGAAATGTTGAAAGAAAATGAGTGGTTGTGTTTTCTCAACTGCTTTGGAAACCTTGCTGTGAGAGAGGTTTGAGCGCAGTGAGCGCCGCAGCTCTTCCTAACCAGCAATCAGATCCTGCTCATCTTAGTTTTAGATGGAAAATAAGCAGTCTGAGCCTGGCTACCCATGTGCTGCCTGTGTGCCGTGGCACTAAATGAAACCAACTGCAGATGAGCCACAATCAGGCACAGTGCTGAATACTTTTTCTTTCTTAGCTCTAAGTTTTTAAGGACATTTTACTATTCTTTTGGATTCTTCCTATTTCTTTTTTTTTCACAGGAGGAGAAGGGGATTACAGTAAAATGAGTTTTTCCTTCACATTATTAGCAACATGATTTGCTGTTTTAATGGCGATATTTGTAGTCTAGCAGTGTGTTAGATATATTTTCCATATATCTATATATATATATATCTTTCTGTGAAAGAAAGGAATGCTTTGAAATAAGTCTTTCCACCAAAAGAAAAAATATCAGAAGTGCATAATATACCGATTTATGAGAAAAATATGATTATAAATTCATGTAACTTATTAGTGCAATTTTAAGAGCTGTTTAATAGTTTACAGCTAGTTAATACTCTCACTTTGAAATCCTGATCAGCTGCCATGAAGCATTGTTTCAACAGATGATAATTTTGCAGTCTGAAGAAGAAGTTGCTGAAAAGTCTTCCCTGTGAGATTGATGTTCTTAGCAAGATCTTAGTGGTGCAGATAATTTGTGTAAATTTGAAGACTTATTTTTGCAAAATTAGTCCATTTTCCAGAATAAAATGATACCAACTATCAGAGCATTGTCTTAAGGAAATAAATGGGTCTTAAAAGATTAATAGAGGAAGACTTCCTTTTAATGGCTCTATTTACTATTGCAAAGTTATCCTAAGGGGAGAAGCCTTGCTTTAACATATCTGGCATTGTCCTATTGGAAAGAGGCTATTGTTCATTTCTTTCTAATGTGACCTACAGTGCTTTGTACTTATCAGATGTTACAACAGTAAAATAAATCATATTATTTAAGTTTATTTTAAAGTAGAATCTGTAGGTATCCTGAATGTTGTTTTAAAGGTTTTATTTTCAAGCCGTCAACATTTTGTTTAAAGTGGAATTATTTGATTCAGAAAAAGAAATGCATCTTTAACAAGGTGTAGGGTTTTTTATATATTAATAGTGTGATCTAAGGGGACTTATTCTGATGCATTACAATGGACTGTATAAGTGATCACATTCATGTGACAGCAGATATTCATATAACACTGACTGAATCTGTAGAATATGAAAACAATAAGAATCAGACCAGACAATTTTGATTTTGTGGGAAGAATTTTATCCTAACTGCAAGTAGTATCTTTCACACTGATACATTCGAGAAAGCAGAATTTCACTGGTCATGAACAGACAGTCACCCTAGTGGCATGAAAGTTAGATACTGAAATGAAGTGTTTGGTTTTGTTGGTTTTTTTAAATTTAATTTTTTTATAAATACAAGCCCATGACACCACTGATACTTACAGAAACAATATCACAGCTTATCCAATTATATGTCAGTACTATAAATAGGTTTGTAATACTGGGGGCTTCCAAGGTGCTACAGTTACATAGGAGATCATTATAGAAATTTTTGTGTTGTACAAAACAAATCTTACTCCAGCATCAATAGAATGGCACTATTCTTTATTACAATAAAATTCAGTCACATTCAAAGAATTGATTCTTACAGGAGAAATATCAGAATTTTAAAATAAACCAATAAAACCTCCACTTTTTGCAATGCATTTTTTCTTTAATTCTAAATTGCAGCTGATCAATGACATTCTCTATCCCATTGTATGAATGGAATAAAAGTTGGGCTGGAACAAATTGCTGCTTTCTAGGTCAGCAACACAGTTGTCCTTTAGAAAATGAGTGTTAGAAAGTTGAGGCCTCATTTGATGAATACTTGGTATGTGCCTGGGTGCATTGCTGAATCATGGTTTCTGTGCTGGAATTACAGGCTTGGCTTCTCCTAATTGAGTCCCCTTTGGGCTGTCTCAGAGTGTTGGCTGGCAGGGATTTAGATGCTGGGAATCCTGCACACTTAGAGCTTTTTTGGTTGAGGGAACATCTTGTGCAGTAGGGAGCTATGTGAACTTGTCCCTTCTGTGGGACAACTGATATATTAAACTCCTCTTGTTAAATAGAAGTCTGTGTTTCCATGCTTCCTAAGGTCATGATTTCTGTCCCTTTTGAGCACCCTGCACAGGGTGGTGGGGAAGGGTCATTTTAAGTTTATGATGAGTGCTTGAGAAAGTCACCATTCAGGCTTGGAAAATGTTGCTCACACAACTGAACAAGTCCACACTTGTTGCAATGCGCTGTGGCCACTTGCTGCAGCTGCGCTGCTCTTATTTTTTTTCCTTAAGCTATGGGTTTTTTTGCTCTGAAAGGTTCTGAGTTCTTTTCTGTGTGTTTGTATGCAGTTTAGCAATAAAAAGTACTTCTCCAGTGGCTTTTAATTTTTTTTTATTTTTTAGCAGCACTGATTAAGACAACAGTTGACAATTTGGCCATTAGCCTCCATTGTGGTTTTCACAATACACCATTATTTTCTTTCTTCTTCATAGTGGGCTACTAGCCTGGAACCCTTCCAGTTCTGCTGCAGTAATAGGATGGGCTTAACAGAAATCTCTGGGCTTAAAAAAAAGAAGTGACTCATCTCCCCTTGCTTATTTGCTCATCAACATCTTATTAAAAAGAAGTTTGTGTGATCATTTTGTTATGAATGTCAGGTAGAGATTCAGTCTTCTCTTCGCAGTCTGTTAAATTTTTCACTGAAACAAATGTGTTCAAAGGAGTTAATGTTATCTTAGAGGCAAGTGAGTGCTCAGGGCAGATCCCGCTCCCCCACAGCCCGTTCCGGCTGCTGCACCTCATTGCAGGAGGAGATGTGAAAGAAATGCTTTGCAGCTACAGCCCTGGTCGCTCTGGGAAACCAGGCACCCTAGCTAAAAATAGGCTCCTCTAAGTTAGCAGCTTTGCTTGTGAATGCACAGCCAAGAGAAGCTGATTTGTGTAATAAGTGATTTCCATGGACTGAGAACCAGGGCTAGTTAGGAAGAGACAGGCAGGAGAAAGAGTTGACAAAATGTAGTTGTTTTAATCCTAGCTTTGGCTATTTATGGAGTGCTTGATATTTCATCCTTTAATTTTGCTAACCACTGTGCATTTCCCTAAGATCTCAGTCAATGTCAGAGTTTGATCCCACTGAATGCTTTACTTACATGAGAAAAAGCGTTTGTCTTGGAGACTGCAAAGTTTTAGCAAATCAAGGACTGTGTGAGGAAAACAAAGAATTATTGTATCTGTTCTCTGGTCATGGGGAGTTAAGTGAAGGAGACTTCCTTGAGGCTGAAAATTCACCATCAGAGGAGCTTGATCTGAATTGTCTGTGTTCAGGATGTGTGCCTCCAGAGTAGTTTCCCTCTTCTCCTTATTCCTGTTTGGCTTGGCTTCACCCCTCCCTGTGCAAAGCTCTCTGTAACCCCTCTCCTTTTCAGTTGTGCAGCTGAACTGAGCATGCCCCGCTGCTGGGGGTGATTCTTCTGCTGCGGGGTGAAGCTGTATGCTTCAGTGTTTCATTTGGTAGTGTAAATGACTCGTTTTATCAGCTAGGGAAGATTTTCAGCTAGCTAGTTTGTGGTAGAAGGAGGAAAATAAAAATGAGGGTTGGGAAATGCAATAGATAGTCTTAAGCGGTCACAATTTAAATCTTAAATTGCCAATTGCATGACTGGCTAGAAAAAGGAAATGTGAGCAGAAGAAGAAGGCAGTAAACATGATGATTAAATGGATCTTACTCAGAGTAAATTATAGCATTCCCAAATGAAAGTCTACTCCTTTACAGAGAAATCATTAAATGTTAAACTCACACTATTATTTGCGTTTCATTGGGTAGACTTGCATGTGCAGAAATATCCATTTTAATTAGTGTTGAAAAGAAGTCTTGTGTACAGAGCACTGCCTGGTAGGTATTTTTATACTCTCTCTCTCTGTGAACTCATTTTATATGATGATGATTTCTTCTAATTTTTAATTAACATGTCTAAGTTAGAGTTGGGGAAAATGATCAGTGTTTCATTAACTGCCTCACACTTGGAGATCTATGCAAACCTAATTGATGTGGTTGCTACAGGGTACTTTGTCAAATGAGCCATCCTGCCACTACTTTTCTCCCCTTGCTTTTCAGTTCTATGAATTTGAGTGAAAGGCATACTGCAACAGCATATAGTTTTACCTCCAAAATGACAACGTATGATGTGGTGTTATATTTCAGTGCAGTGTTTCACCCAGAATATTTTGAAATATTTTATGAACTGTGTGTTGGAAGATCTTTTGCATATCACTGGTATATAGTGCCCCCCCTTCGCAAAGAGTGTATATAACAGTGTTTTGGAAAAGCAGTGAGAGTTTTTCATGTTCCTTCTCTGGGGAAAATTATTAGCTCAACTCTGAGCATCACAATTTAAAATATACTTGCTCGTGTATAACAAATACCCTGAATTCATAATGTTTAATATTACAAAATATTAAAGCTTGTTGTTGTTACTTATTGATTTTATTTAGCTATATATACAAATGAGTTATAATATCTCCCTGGAAAAAAACGTTGAGATGTGTGGAGGCTGCATGGTCTAGTGGTAAAGGAGGTGTCCTTGGCTCTGGTCCCAGCTCTGCCACCAACCTGTCCAAGGACTGGCACCAAATCAGAGAATCTCAGAAGGAGTAAGGTTGGAAGGGACCCTAGTGTGATCATCTGATCCAACCTCAACTGAGTACAGCTATTGGCATACTAGATAAAATAATTTTTGTGGAGGAAGAGACTGTTATTAGTCATACTCATTAGTAAGTGAGTATATTCCTACGTAGTATTATTCAATGGGTTTGGATTATTGTAGCTGTAGTGTTACTGTTGCCATAATGTGATAATGAAAAAGGATAGGAAAACAGCAAAGGCAAAGAAGAGCTGAAACCCAGTGATGTGCTCTGTACTCTGACCATGAATTAGGCCTAGAAACTGAGTTAGAGATTGTTAAGTCTGAGTAGCAATCCTATGTCTGAACTTGCTTTATCTAAGAAAACCAATACTTTTTACTGTGTGCTTATCATAGTGACAACAGCTAACTGCAACAGCAGAGAGAAAGTTGGTAAGTTATAAATTTTTCAAATATTTTTTTATGAAGTCATTATTAAAAGGATAGAAAAAATGTTTTCCTTACAAAGTGAGGAAAGTGGTTATGATATTAAAATATACTTGGCTTCCTATAAAGTTTTGGACTTAGGAATTTAATCAACAGAACTCCTAAAATATTATATTCACATAATATATTAAGGCACATGAGATTAATTTAAGCCATCCATGTGGCATGGAATTGCAGAGTAATTGAGGTTGGGAGGAACATCTGGAGGTCATCTGGCCCACCTCCTTGCTCAAGGTAGGGCTTGTATCAAAAGTGAGATGAAGCTGTTAAGGGTCTGTCTGCTTCAGGCATTATTTGAGAACACCAAGGTTAGAGATTTGTCAGCCTCTGGGTGACCTAGTACCTAACTACTCTCAGGGTGCAATTATTTTTCTTTTTATATCCCCCTGGAATTTACCCTCCAGCTTGTGGTTTTATTTCTCTTGTTCTCAGACCCTGGGAAGAGTCTTATCTCTCTCTTCTCTTTAGGTAGTGGAAGGTACTGCCTTAGTCTTCTCTTCACTGGACAAATGGAGCCGCCTTACTTTTCCTTTTCTGACACATTCAACTCTCTAATCATGGTCTTCTACTGGAGTCTCTCCAGGCTGTCAGTCTTTGTTGCAGCAGGATCCCAAAGATAGACACAGGATTCTGGATTGTGTATGTTGCTGTTGTAGGGAATTACTGAATGATAAATATCAATGAGAGGATCCCCACACCTACCTGGATGTGGGGGGACATAGTTGATATGCCAGGTTTGTCATGAGAAGCTGAAAGCAACTGAAAAGGATGAGTTACTCAGATCTTTGCCTTTGCACATTGTATTCCATTTCTGAGGGGAAAAACCAACCAAAAAAGGGAAGAAACCCAGTTTGAAAGAAGAGAGTGCTCGGTTATAGTGGTGATATTAAGTACAAATTCTAAAGCTTCATTTTCCTGGAGAGGTGACAAAGAAGTGAGTTGCAGAGAGATGAGTGAGAGTGTCTTTTGGCACATTGCTCATTGAAACACTGGAGCCACTTTAGTGCTAAGCATGATGTAATGCCGTGAACAGTTTCTGTTTTTAACTGTTTCCACTTCTGCAATTAGGAATGTAACGCACTGCGTTATGAGAATAAAATTTATTTTTCCTGGTAGGCTTTTTAGTGTTGGGTAAATATGACAGTTGAAACACATGGTGTTTCCTTAAAAGCTGTGAATTCAAATGATGGCTTAGTGTTGAAAAAAGGATATTGGGTGTTTACGATCCAAGGCAGGTCTGTCAGCTACAGAAGTCAGAGCATGTTTTCCACAAGCTGGAATAGTCCGTTTGGAGCAAGTGCCAGGAAAAAGGGAAAATCTCCCTTGGGGAAGCAGTGGGGACATAATTCACAATATTGTGAAAACTCATTAACTTAGTTTCTAAGCATTAGTTCTGAATCCAGTGCCAGTCAGTATTTCCATATTTTCAATCACCAATATGGATAGTGACATGAATTTGCTGGTAAGTTTGTAGGTAGCACAAAAACTGCTAAAATAATGAAGATTGTTGCTAACATAATCTGAAATGGTTGATTAGATGAAAATTATAAAATTCACTTTTATGGAGACAGGTGGAGAGTTGTACATGCAAAGATATAAGGCTTTCAGGATGGAAGGCTGCTTTGGGAATTGGCAGCCCTGAAGTCAATGTAAGGTTTTTGGGAGTAGCTTCCTCAATGAGTACATCAACTGAATTGATGGGAAAAGAGCTCAAGAGGCTTGTTCTTGATGCCGATATTCTCCTATATATGTTTTTGTGAACTGAACCTGGAAGATGTTCTTGCTTTCATTTTTCTTTTCTCCTTGTCTCCATCTGCAGACTTTTTCTTGACAAACTTGCTTGCTCTTCTGCAGAAAATCAGTTGAATTCTGCTGGCAATTAGCCCAGTTAGAGTAATTATTGCTGGAGGTGTAGGTGTAGGTCTACAAAGCCTAAGGCTAAGCAAGAGGAGACAGATTGAAAACAGCTCTTTGGAATCTGAGAGATTAATAATGTCTGGGCTTAGAAAGTTCTTGAGTTCTCAGGGAGAACCTGGTGAGGTGGTTGAAAAAATGCTGATTATTTTTGTATGTATATGCATTCATTTAGTCCCTCCTCTGCATGGCCTGATTTTTATTAGGCATACTTGCCAAGTGAGCTTTCACTATTAGGAAAAGAAGAACAAAATGCTTTAAGTTAGTTTTCCAATAGCAGCACTATGCTGGCTTATCCCAGATTCGCTGTTCCTGGAAACCTGTGGTGAGGTTCCTGTAAAGCTGTTTGTGGGCTGGCCATAAAGGGTATATCAAGAACAAGTAAGAAAATCAACTTGGCTTTGCCTTTGGTTGCTGCTGCAACTGCATATCTAGTATTGTCACCCCAGAAATGTCCTCAGTTCTGGAGACTATATTCTGAAGATAAGGGGTGAGGGGTAGGGAGATGACCCAAAAAAAATCATCCAGATGCTGAAAAATAAGCTTTATGAGGTGAATTGTAGGGAGGCCAGTCATTAATCTTATTGAAGAGAAAAGGTCAAAAAGTAGTGTGATTACTGTGTGTAAGTACTTATTTATGGAAAATATATTTGTCAGCAGAGGTCTTTTAATCTTCTATAAAAGCACATGACAAGGTCCCATAGATAAATATCGAAGGTAGATAAATTTACTCAAGAAATAAGTCATCATTACTTGCTTGGCTGCATAAATAAATGTGGAAGTCATTGCTAGAGGAAGAGGTAGGAGCAGTTTATTTTTTGAAGGGTAGATTGCTGCGTTTTGTGTGATGTGCTTTAAGTATGTTTCTGAGTTATATGGATTTGGGTCTGGAAGTGTAGGAGGAGAGGAAAATGGACAGAGAGGACCAGGTGATCCTTTCTAGCTTTGGATTTAGCATCTGAGATGCCTTCAGTTTACTTCTTTCACTGGCGGGTTATTTGTGTTTATAATGGCTGCAAATCTAAAGCATCATGATAATCACCTGACGCCACAGAATATCAGTCTACAGGAGGTCACAAAAGATCCCTTTTTCTCCTGAACATGTTCTTGGCTCCAGTTGCAGTTGCACCTGCCCACGTGCACCCCTCAACAAACTTGTGTTCCTTCAGGGAGCTGAGGACAGCCACAGCCTGGGATGAGGCAGTGCCTGAGGTAATGAACACAAAGATCTAGATCTCTGGCTTACCACCTCTTTTTAAAGGGAGCTTTTTTAGGAAATGTGATTGTGTTTCGTGCTTTTTGAGGGCTATTTCCACTGTTCAGAATTGTTCCTGCCTCATTACTTTGAGAGACCATCTTCTCCTTATACCTGTGTCACGGCAATCTTGATACGGGAATTTTGTCCCTGTCTTCCCATCCCAATGTAAGAGCAAAATATCAAATTAATCAGTTAGAATAAATCAGAATGCTTCTGACACATAAACCTTCAGGAACAATCACTGTATCTTACACAGAATACAAACAGTATTAAGGTAAGTTAAACTACAGGTACATCTTAGGAGCTAGAACCTACAGTTTAGAGAATCTAAAAGCTAGACTACAACATGCCTTACAGTCTCTCTGAGATGCCTAAGTACGGAAATCCTTCACTTTGCAGTAAAAAGGAACCACTGCCAGGAAGCAAAAATACTTCTTTAGTTCAGGAAAGCATTACCTTCCCTGCCACCCTAGTAACACTTACTTTGTAGCCTTTATCCTCTTGGATTCATTAGAATTTAGCCAGAAAACATTTGGCTTTGTGATCATTATCTGCCATTACCTGCTATGAGGACTGTTACATTTCACGGTATCAAACATTATTGGAATTAATGTTATAGTTGCAGAAATGTCTATTTCTACAGATTTGCAGCTCAATTCTAAGCAGGAAACATTTAGCTGCAGGCAGTTATTTAATTTTTTATTTCTGTCTTTTTCCTTTGGTGTTGAAAATAAAATTTTCATAATCTTTGAAACTAAAATAAACAAACTGTCATGGAAGCTTGCCAATTCCCACCTTCCCCCTCCTTTTTGTTTTTGTCCATCTTCCTACCTCTCTTCTAGCTGCAGTGGGATGGACCCTTTTCTCTGGTCTATCAGTGTGAAATAACCATGAGAGTCACTGCAGAGCTGAAAGGTAATTAATAATTAAAGACAGATCCAGAGAAATGTATCTATAATGCATTGATTTGTGGGGAGGAGGAGTAGGTAAGTTGCTTTTTTCTTTATAAGTAAAAGAAAGAATTAGCAACTAGTCTTCATTTTGGACACAAATCCATTTTGCAAAATTCAGATTACACTTCTTATTATCTATCCATAATGCTCTTTCTGGGCTTGGGGATTTGGGACTGAAGTTTTCAGATCTCTGTCTGTCTTTGTATTAGCCAGTCATGCACAGGCACAGACTGCTAGTATTCTTTGCTCTGAGAAAATAAAAAAATAAAAATAAAAAGAAGGGAAGGAGGGACAACCCTAAGTACCAGGATGCTAAAACTAAAACAAAAACTTGCCTGAGCAGTGATCAGAGACCCTGCATGTTTCTCTAAGCTATTTTTCTTAAGCACTGAGGAGTAAAAAATTCTTAGGGAATGACAGATCTCCAAATAGCTTATCTCACTGAGAAAATTGGCACTACTTTAGTTAAGATAGAAACCAAGAAACTGAACTGAACTGATGCGTTTGAGTCTGTTTCCCCCTTCCTGGCTGATGTATTTCTCTGGTAGCACATTTACTGCCTGTTTATTTTCTTCATGGAGGACTTGCATTATTTCCAGATATTGGATAATTTCTACTTCTTCACTGTAGTCCCCTGACCTTTATGTCCATAAACTGGATCTCTTCTTTCTTTTGGTAATTTTTTTTTTTTGGATCATCATCTATTGGTAACTTAGTTAATAAGCACAATTGGTTAAGAGTTGTACATATTATGTCTCCTTCCTGACAAATGCACTTCAGGCTGTTTGTGTTGTGATTTGGGGAAGGGATAGATAAGCTGCAAAAAAAAAAAAAAAAAAGCAGGTAAATTGCTGTCAATTTGTTGTCCCAGAGATTAAAGAATTCTTTCACCTTCTCTGGACCAGAGAATATGGAGAGAACTTGATTTCTTTCCCTGCTGATATGGAATCAATGCCCCTGAAATTGCTTAGGTGTCTGTGGATAGTGCTCTGAGCTGGGCAGTTTGTGAACATTGATAGAAAATCCCTGGACTGAGCTAAAATCTCCCAGCATTGAACTTTAACATTTGTAACTTCTCTCTTCACATAGGAGTAATAAGGATGCTGTATTAATTAACTAATGTGGTGTGTTAGCCTTGCTCATTTTAAGGCTCAGAAAGAAAGCCTGAGCCACTTTGCTCTATATTTTTCCTATATCATGCACAAACATTTTCGTTGGGTTGCCATTCCTACAACTGACTATTAAAAGTAAAATTTTAGCTTAAATAAACTTTAGTTTCCTTATTTTTAACACTGTATTTCCTGAAGAAATGTCACAGGTCTTCTATTTGGAAAAAGACAATTCATTGAAGAATTGGCAGGGAAGATAGAAGTTCTTTTGGATTTTTTTCCCCCCCTAAAACTTGGTCAATTTTGACATGGTTCTGTCTTCAGGACGTGGCTGAGTAGTCTTGAATGGATATTTTATTCATTTTAATGTCTAAAAAATAATCTTCTGCAGCTATTTCTTGGGCTGCATTGAAAGCTGCTTTTTCCTTCTCTTTGCTTTTGAAAAATACAGGCTTACTGCCTTGTCTAAGACAATGATGAGCTTGGGAGAGGTTGGAAAATAATTTCTGCTGATGAAAAGCTATTTCTTCTTCCAAAGTGGGGAATTGAAAGGAATTGAATGTTGTTTTAGACACATGGGTGATGCATTTTTCCTCTGGCCTCTAATCTTATAAAATTATTGCAAAATACAATATTAAAAAAACAACCCAACAAATGTATGTAGTTGATCAGGGGTTGACATAATAGGTCTGAGGTAATTTCCAGTAATTACTTCTGCTTACTTTCTCTTGTACATTGTGAGTGAACTTCAAGAAATGTCTATTTAGAGATACCTCCAGCGGTGTAAGTTCACGCTGTATGGTGAAAAACTTGCATCATTAAGTTTAGCTCTAGTTATTCTCTTGCAGTAGTCTCATGTCCACTATAATTTGACATTTAAAGTCAGAAATTTGTACAATTACATGCATTTCGTGCAAAATACAATGTGATTGTTTTTCCTGTGCACAGAATGTGTGAGACTTGCAAATACAGTTTCATCAAAACTGGATCCTTCTCTTCATGTAAGAAATTTCAAGATCTGATTTATTTTTCCTGTGTTTAGATTGGGCTTAACCCAGGTTCTAATTGGTTCAGACTTTGGGTCAGACTCTGAGTAAATGCATGGGTATGGAAGGGGGAGGAGGAAGCAAAAAAACCATCAATTTGCTAGACAACATTGAGCTGAAAAGCTGCCATTGCTCTTGGACTGTAGCTTCTGAGCTCTGGTTATCACTGTCTTTCTGTCATGGCATCAGTTAAACCCCTGACTTGAGAAAAACAATTTGCAAGAATTTAAAGGTTCAGATTTTTTTCTTTGTTTTGGGATAAGTTAATTTCTATAAGAAAAAGACTGTTGACTGGTAAACAGAAGACTATTATCTAAGTTTCAGAAATAAAATATAAATAGAGACAGGCATTTGTAATTCAAATATAGAACAAACTCATTAGGAAAAATGATTGGAAAATAAATAGCAGTTCCAGAGAGATGCTCAGTATAATGGAGGACAACAGTAAATGTCATGTACATAGTACAGAAGTTTTGACTGTCTGGTAGGATGAAGTTCTGTTGTAAACAACCTTGGAATTAAGTATATCATGGTCATACCTACCATTTTGGAGAAGTGAAATATGGGGTTTTTTTAGTGGTTAAAAATTTAGTTTGCTGCACCTTCTGAGATGATATATATCATTTTACAAATTTATTCAACTCTTTCCTTAGTTTTTCTAGGAAGTAAGGGAAAAAATCATTTTTCCCATATTGAAGATGTTGCCTCTTTGGCACAGTTTCTGTTGCACGTCAGGACATTGGTGGTACAGAAGCACATAACTACTGCAGACCTCCTGGCTCCACATGTGGATGTGTTGCCGTGTGTTGTGGGTAGCAGTGATAAGGGAAACATCCAAGTGGGTTAGGAGACTATTAGAGAGGGCTTGGGAGCAGTTGGGAAAATTGGTCAGGGGCCAATTTTGGAACCCTGAAAGCTTTTGGGAGATGTGGGAATTGGGTCTGGGGACATCATGGATCAGAAAAGAAGATCCTTGGGGTTAGGCATATGGAATTTAGACGTGTCTATTGATCCTGCTTCTCAGTTTGTTCTCACTTTATATGATGTTTTCTGCTCTGCCTGGACTTCTCCTGCAGCTTATTTAGACAGGGATTCATCCAGTCTTTCTGAGAAGGTCAAGCTTGAAGTTTAGGTCCTCGGTGTAATAAATTACTAGGAAACAAAGTACTTCCAAAGAACTGTTCACATCTAGATAGGCAAAACTAATCTCTAGAGGTATCTCTTTTCCTATCCTAAATTTGGGATAAACCAGGGTGATACATCTGTCTCCATTTCTAAACTGTAAAATAAACATTATGTTAAGGGGGCACAAGAAGACTGAAATGACCACATTTCTACAGAAAAGAGCCATGAGAAGGTGTAAGTGTAGAGATAGCTGTTCAGAAGAGCTCTAGGCATGAATTAAAAATATTTTCCTTCCACTTCTTGTGCTACTTAACTATTGGACCTATCCTTAAATCCATGAAGACAGAAAAGAGTAGTGCTCATAACACGAAGAAAGAAGTACTTAGCATATTTCTAAAGCAATCGGTGATCATGGGGAGAGACCAACCATGAAAAACATCAATCTTTAAGGGGGAGAATTTCACATTAAGAGTTTGTTACTGAAACTGCTTTGCAGCTCTAGCTACAGCCAATTAAATGCTGACATGCAGAAACTGTCTCTAAAGAATCTGTTGAATACTGAAGTCTTTACTGGAGTAAAATAAAGAAATATAGATCTCATTTATCAGGGCTTACAATCTTTCCCTGCTTGTATCTACTTGATCTGAGGGTCATTTAAAATGTATTAGAGGTTTAAGAGTGGAATGCAAGGCTAATTTGAAAGCTGGCTCTAGGATGACTGATTATGTTATTATACTTCATAGTGGTTAAACTAAAGCACAGTGTCTGTATGACAAGAGGGATCCAACATGATCTGGCAAAAGAACTGTTCTTTTTCACAGATAATGTTATATAATTCCACTTAGCTTTTTTATGGCTCTTAAAGTAATGGACACCTAGGGCAGAGGCTGGGTGAGGAAACACAAAAAGCTGGCAAAAACTCAGTGCTCACAGATTGGAAATCTCCTGGTTTGGCTTCAGACTGAATGTGGAGAACTTTCCAGCACTCCCTCAGTCGCTTCCAATGTTTTCTTTGACGTATTTGGCCCCTGACCAATTTTCCCAACTGCTCCCAAGCCCTCTCTAATAGTCTCCTAACCCACTTGGATGTTCCCTCAGCTCCTTTACGCCCTTTCCATTGGCACGGATATGAAGTTCTGCTGCTTCAGGAATAATGCTGAAGATAAATGTGCTTTCATCCTTCTTCTCAAAGGGGTTCATTCCCAGTATTTTACAGTAGCTGAATTCTGTTAATGTCATTTGAGGTGTTCCAAATTTATTGTGAATGGAGCCACGGGGAGCAGGCAGGCTTGGCATTTGAGTGGGAATGATTCCCTCTCACATTACACTAGGGCAGTGTGTTGGTACTTCTGAAATTAATTATTTTAGCAAGATAAGTAAGATGAAACAGTCAAAATGAAAGGCAGTCCTAGAGAGACCAACTTCCACCCAGGAAAAGTGGGTGGGGTTGGGCTTTGTCTACCCTTGTGTGAAACTGCAGAGAGTATGGTCCTTGTCTGGAGAGGCACCCAGGCACTCCTCACTGGGAAGGTGATCAAGCTGGGAGACTAGAGGACTTTTGTTAGACTGTACCTGGAGTATCAGCCCCAGATCTGTTTTGAGTTATTCCTGTTTTACTAGGCAACCTGATTTTTTTTTTTTCCTTTCCCATTTAATCCTCTTCACTCTCTTTTTTGTGTCATTTTCCAGGCCTGTATTTGACTTTGGAATAAGCAGAGTTAAAGCATCCCTGACCATGTAAATGCTAGTTAGCACAACATACACGCTTCACATCACAAAAGGTGTGAAACAAGTTTTGCATCTGCCTTTGGTTTGTCTCTGGTCTTCTGACTGAAATATTAATCAGCATCACTCTGTCACTGTAATAGAACTGCCTTGGTCTTTAGCATGTTTGTCCTGGCAGAACTCCTTTCAGGTAGGAGTGTGCCCATGTTCCACTCTGTAGACCATGTTCCCATGTTTATCTTTCTCATTCATACAGAACAAACTCAGGCACCTACAATATTCAGTTAATATAAATTTCAGCCCTTATTCATGATGAAGAAGGATATTAAACAGTGGGGTTCTTTGGCTGATCTTCATGAAGCATCAAAGTCCTTGCTTCCATGTACATCCTTTATAAAGCCTTTTTATGATAGACAATTAGGTCTCATTTGAACACCATTAGCCATTTCAGAGATAATTAAATGTTATTTTGAGGTCATTGTAGGTTGATGAAACCTCTGGTAAATATGATGTTATTTGGTACAATGATACTTAATCCTGTGGTTCTGGTGAAGACAGAGCAGCTGTGAGGGAGAGTTACCAATGTGAACATGTCTGCCAACAGCCCTGCGTCAAAGGAATGCTCTGCCCAGCTTGTGGTATCCTCTTCTACTCTATAGCTATTTCCATATGTCTTGCATAATAATTTCATTTTTAAAATAAAAAACATAGTTATTTTTATATGTAAATGTTTTTCTTTTTTTAAAAAAAAAAGCTCTGGCCTTGAGAAAGCATTTAGTGATGCAGATTAGAAGCTCACTTTCAATTTTTATATTTTACTGTTGGGCTGTAACACTACATGAGAGACCAGGAATATTTCACAAACTGCACTTAAAATCTGATTTTTCTTTTCTGGTAGTGAATAGCTATATAATAGTGATGATCGAGGTAAACAGCTTATTTATAATATTGAATTCCTGAAATATTTGGAAGAGACTAAAGATGTTTTACATATGCCATCTTTCGATGTTAGCTCTGCTTCCTCTTGAATTTTCATGGGAATGAAAAAGAATATTCACATAATAAGTTTGGTTCTGCAGGAAGGATTGCTAATTCAATTTAGAATACATTAGTAGGGAAGATAAGTAAAGCTAGTCCATATTTAAAAAAGAATCACAATTAGGAGACTAGAGAGACAGGAGAAAAATATTCTTGCTTCATGCTTTAGAAATTTATTCTCTTGGCATGTTTGCAAATGTGGTTTTAAGAACTTATCAAATGCTATGTTAAATATTTAAACCTAAAAATTCCTCTGGTTGTGCAGTAAAAGGCAATGAAAGAAAACTGGAGATTTTTTTATGTCAGAGGTGACATTGTTTGGGGCTGTTTGAAAAAGAACAGGAAGTTTAATTAAACAACTAGTTAAAATGTTAGACAGTCTCCAAAGCTGCAGAATTGATTCTAATAATTCAGACTGCGTTCCCTCCCGCTTGCTTGAGCAAGCTCTCCATCTGCAGCATGCCCAGAAATCTTGGACCTGCGTCTAATGGTTCTAGAAAAGAGCAGCAATGTGAATATGTTGAAGTAGCAGCAGTCCACGTTGGCTGACCAGCTCTACATAAGCTTCAATTTTTGGGGACTGACCATTAACAGTTACATAACAAGAGTGTCTGTTCTTGGGTCAGGCAGTAGCACACAGAAACCTGTGCTTGTCCAGCAGCCAGCTGCTAACAACTGCAGTAGCAGCCCAGCTGCCCCAGTTACAAATTACTGAAGATAGGAAAATGTATTTGGGAAGCATCTTTACTTCCCTATTCTTATATTTTTTGTACTTTTTTAAATTACTGTTCTAGATGCATCTGTGCCATGGACTTGTGGTATAAACTGATATGGCTACTTCAGCCATACGGCTATCTACTTCTCTGTTAAATATGATTGAAATCAGTTAGTGGATTTAGAATTAAAAAGTAGGGATGAGGAGCCAAACCCATATATATATATATATATATATATATATATATATATACAGTGCCATACATGTGGAGTGGCATCATGTAAACATAATTTTCTTTGGAGCTTGCATTGAAAATCTGGCATGAGTTGGTGATGGTTGATGGTGATGGTGTTGAACACTTGTTGTGTTCTGTACTTGAACAGTAAGCTCCTGAAGGCAGTAAGTTGTCTTTTTGTTCTGTGTTTGTACAAAGCTGACAGAGTATAATTCTGTTCTGTGCTAGACAGTGGATTAAAGCTATCTGATATCTTAAAGTTACTTTTCTGTATGAATGTTTTCAGGGTCAATGTGTGAAGTACTATGTTTAAAATGGTTTTGAATCTGGAAGCAATCACAACCACTGCTTTAAGACTATGCACTTATTCAGCTCTTGTGGATGGAAATACCTCTTAGAGAACAGGAATTGAGGCATTATTGTGTCTTACTTTGAATTATGAATTAATTCACTGTATGGAATTATTACTAATGTTTAAGACAAGTGCACTGGTATAGTCAGTGACTTCATAGACACTAAGTCCTCTTGTCTCCCAGTACAATTTAGTTGGAAGAAATAGAAATCTAATTCTTTAAGTATTTCTTATTAAATCATGTATTGCTTTTATGAACTTTATTACCAGAGAGGAGTAGAAGCTTATACAGTGAATTCTTAATAGCTTAAGTAATGGTTTAAATGTTTGCTTTTTTACCTTTTATCATAGTGCTGCAACAGAGTCAACCTAAATGCCCTTTTTCTGTTTAGTTTTCCTAGCACAATCAAATTATGATGTAGTTATTAATAGTAGTATGGTAGTTTGTCCATATAATACCCTTGTAGTAATGTACCTTTGTATTAATAATTTCCTGAATTTTATTTTTCTCCTAAGAATCTTTGTTTTAAATAAGAAATGTGAAAATTAACATTGCTCTTAGCATGATGATTGAAGAGCCTACTGCTGCAAAAGTGGAAATGGCTTGAGGGATTGGAGCAGTAGGTGGTTGCCTATAATTTGTTAGGCAGCTTTTTGATTATTAGGTGTCAAAAAAGTTTTGTAATTACAGGGGGTGGTAGTGAAAAATTAATAGGATGTGCCTAGAACCTCTTGATCTCCCCAGAATAGTTGTGGTGGACAGTGGAATAGTTAAATAGCTGAAAAGGTGAGTGAGGCTCTGTTCTTGAGCAAAGCAGCAGCTTATGTTCCAGTCATACAGAGTATTAAGTGACTCTCATAAACACTTCTTTGGATTTCAGTGGGTTCATTCACATGAATTAAATTAAGCAGATGCTAAAAAGTTTGCAGAAACTTGAATCTGTCTGAGGAGTTTATTCTCCTGGTAGCTCTGGCTGCCCAGAAGTACTTACAGTATGCTCTCATTTTCTAAAAACTTGAGAAAAGACGAAAACTTGCAATCATACTTGTAATTGTGCATTTGGAGGTATGAGATTTTTGCTATGAAACTTCTGAATAGATTAAAAAAAACCCCAAGACCTAAAATCACAAATTTCAGGGGTCAAATGAAACTTTATCTGTAGGAATCTGCAGGTAGATAGAAAAAGAGAGATCTTTGTTAAGAATGGTCCACAAAAAAAAGTATCATAGAGGGAGCATGAGGAAAAAATAAAATAGTTTTCTAAAAGTCGATGTTTATCAAAAAGAAAAGGACCTTAGCAAATCCTCCACAAAAAGATAAAATACAAACACCAGGAAAGGTGATTGATCTAGAATTCATTCCTTTTTCCCTTCTCAGCCCTCTTAGCTGACATGGTGATGAAAAGAGGATTAAAATGGGCTTCTTAAAGCCAAAATTTTATTAGGAAATGATTAAAAGCACATTGTGTCTCGTAAAGTGAAGTTGTGCTCTTTTCAGCCCAGCCTTGCTGCAAAGCATTTTCAGAGGAGAGCAACAGGAAAGGAGAGGGGATAAACCTAGATCATTCTAACTTTAATTATTCATGGCTAAGAATATCTGTGGAATTTTCCATTTGTTTTCCTGGTCTGTCATTCACTGAAAACCCACTGCACCCCTGAAGATGGGTCTATATCCAGAAAGGATTTTGGATTGAAACTGCTTCAACTCCTTTGTTTGGAGAACAGTTTTGAGCAGTGACAATTCACACAGGCAGGAATGAAGTTATGGAAGCAGGAGAATGACGTGGGAGAATCAAAATTCCATCTGTGCACCCCACTGTCTCTCTCCCCTCCAAAAAAGGAGGGGGAAGATGAAGTAGAGAAATTTCTGAAGGCCCAAGACAGGAAAACTGACTGGAGCTAGTTATTTCTTCCATGGAAAACTAACTTCTAATGCACATTGCATTTGATTCTTAGAATCCTAAGGGATTTATCTTCCATACCATGGCACATAGAGAGAAATACTGGCTTTATTGAGAGGCCTTTACCAGAGGCTTTGGTAAAGAAGCAGGTAATAGAGTACCAATTTTGTGATAAAAGCTGGAAATTTTCACTTTCTGTTTTTCCCTTTCAGTACTTTTGTCCAGAAGCACCGTCAGGTATTCATAGGTCCCTAGCACACAACAATAATCACTGTTGTCACCTCCATTGTCGTACTCTGGGGGGAAACTCAAAAAATTGTGGGTGAATTTAAGGTTAAATGGTTTAAAATGGTTTCACAAGTCTTTGGAAGTCTGGATAGAGTGGAGATTTCTAGATAATCCTATAAATCCAACTTAAAGTAAAAAATCTGATAAATCTAATTCTCCTTCATTGCCTAAATTTATTTTAGCTGTAAACTAATACCAGAAAAAAAGTTAAATTTATTGTAGCTGTCCATGACTGATGGTAGTATGAGCTGGTTAAGAATCATATCCTTGATCATTGCTCAGTTGCTGCTGTACCTCTCCCCAGCCACAGGCCACCCAAGCACTTTCACTGGAAGAACCACGTGTATGAACCACTGGCTTCAATCCAGCCTGTAAAATGCTTGTAATTATGGAGTCTCATTAAAAGGAAATCAGTGAAACAGGCTTCTGCTCTTAAAAATGATGGGTAGAATCCAGAGATCCTGAAGACGTTTATGCTTTCATTGTGAAATAATTCTTTCTGTTCTTTGGATCTATCTATTAATTTAAAAAAATTGCCATTATGGTCAGCCTGGATCCTCTTTTCAGGATCGCCTGAAAAGATGCCCTAAAGTCTAAAGGACTGTGCTGTAAAATCTGTTAAATAGCTGGCCTCCATTATTCAGATACTGGGATGAAATCCACTGGCATATTTGATGTGATGGTCAGCCCCTCAGCAGCTTCATTCGTCTTAGGTTGTGACAGGAATCTGCTAATGTTGTTTGAGAGTTCAAAGATGGCTTCTTATGGCTTTGTTTTTCCTACTAAGTCATTCTCTCTACTTCCAAAGTGCAAAATAAGGTATTTAAATTTTTCCATTTATTTACCAGTCAGATTGGAAAGATCTGTTTTTCAGAGCTCTGACTCAGTTTAAAGCACCAATCCTGCAGCATCAAGAAGATGTTTTACTGCTTATGGCTGCTCCCCACTGCAGTTTGCAGTTACCTGAAAGCCATTCAGTTGAAGTGTGTGGAGCTGCAGTGGCTTTCTGGTTCAGTGTGTGCATGCCCAGATGAACTGCAGCTAGCCAGCAGTACCATGAGCCTGGCAGTCTTTAGCATTCCTGACAGGTGCTGAGTTATAGAAATGGCTTTTCTGGAAAGCCTTTTTTTTTTTGTTGGTGCATCCATACAAGTTATGCTCAAAGCAGGTAGACTGAGGGTGACCCAACAGGATTTTCTGTGTGTGATTTTCATCTGTTTAATTCAGGAATGGAACATTGGGCTTAGCCTGTGGCAGGATGTCTCCACCACATGTTGCTGAAAATTATCTGAATTTTAAAATTTCTAATTCTAGGATGTACAGGGATGAAGAAAGTTGGTTCACCAAGTTCAGGATTCAGCCTCCATTTCTGCATAAATTGAAGGAAAGAAAGTATAATCTCTTGTAATTTTAGGTATTTTCTTTTTTATTTTCATGTACCAAGTATGCATTCTTGTATCTCTTAAGAAAATAAATTCCAGATCAGTTTTTGTGACTTAAGAGGGATTATACTTGTTTGGAAAGGCACAGTCTGAAACTTTTTCCTTCATAATTGGAGCCAATAGATGCTCCCAATAGTGAAGTTTCTTTCTTTTTCTTCGTAACTGCAAGCACTAGAAAAAGCTGTAGTTAAGACACTGATGATACAATAAATAGCTGACCTGGTAGAACGTGCTTGGGCTGTAGCCAGAAATCTCATCCACAGATACACTCTCCTTTGGGAAATGGTTCTTTCTCTTTGCTTTGTAAGTCTTGTAGTAACCTATTATTTTTTTTTCTTTTTTTAAGCCAAACCTTTATTTTTATAAATAATCAAATTCCAAAAAAGTAATCTGGTAGATTGTGACTCTTTTGAGAATAGGAGTGAATAATACTACTTGTGAATTATGGATTGTTTCCACTTTTGGTTATTTCAATATACATCCAGGAATATGTGTTGTGAGTTTATTAGGTTTGGATAACCCTGAGTGAGACTGGTATTATACTTCAGTTCTGTAAAACACTGAATTATTTCCATGTAATAACATCCTCAGTCTAGAATTCTGTTCTCTCACAATCTCCAGCATACAAGGAGTGCAGCATATGTATCATTGGCATATTAATTATCTGAATAATCAAAGTGAACACCTACAGTTGCTGTTTGCTGTAGATTTCATCTGGTGGTCAGAGCAGAGCAGTGCCAGTTAAGTAACAGCTTGCTCCAAACTGTTGGAGACTGGTGTTGACCCCACATTAAAGGAAGCCTCCAGCTGTGCAGGGGACCAGCCTGTTCTGCCTCTCTGGGGTTGCTATGGGCATGGGCTCTAAGAGCCACTAATATGGACTGGCAGCAAGTGAAAGAAACCTGTACAAGATCCAGACATAAACCATAGTATTGAGCTTGATACACTGGCTGTGGACTAGTGCTTTACATTATTTGACCAGTAAATTTGTCACACGTTGAGCAGATGGAAAATATTTCTTGCTGACTATTTTCATAGGATGAAGATGTTTTGTGGATAAAATTTGCTTGTGTATTTTGTTGGCTGTTGCTGATGTAGATGAGTAATTTACTGAGCACAGAGATGATTCATGAAGGAGAAAAAGTGATTCTTCAAGAAATGAAAAGTGATAGCTATGAAAGTTGCATTCCTGATCGTGTAAGGAAGGCTAGAGCTCTTTTTTTTCCCTGATTTTTTAAATCTAGAAAATCAAAATTAATCACCATTGTTTAACACTTTGGATTAAAAAAATAATTGTGTCTGTACAGTTGCCTGCTAAATTTAAACTAGCAACCAGGTTGGTTTTTCCTAATCAGAAAGTCATAAAGATTGCTTGAGGAATGTCATGTGATGGTGGTATTTATGTGACAATTCCAACTCCACTGCTTATGTGAAATGAGCAATCTTTCACAGTCACCAGGTTTGCAGAAAACTTCAAGTGCTGAAATCACTCTTCCCAGAAAGAGAAATGAAAAAGCCAGCCTAAAAAGCAAAACTCTTAAGAGTTAAAAATGAGATGAAATGCTGTTCAGATTTTCAGAAGCCTCACTTTTGTTTTTCCCAAAATCATGCTGCCTATGTCTGTTTCTGTTTCTTACATCAGTTTACATATTTAAATCTATTTATTCTCATTTTATTTCAGGTGATCCTGATCCTTACCAAGTATTATCATACTGACATGGGGAAAGTTCTGGAGAGCTCTTTGTGGAGGTAAGTCCTCTGCTTTTTCTATAACCTTCGCTCCTGCTGTTCTTGGAGTAGATCCATCCCTTCCTCGTCCAGACTGCTGCTGGGTTGTGTTGGTAGCTGACTGATGCTATTGTAGTAAGATTATTCAGATTGTCATCAGCTCCTATTCCTTCTCTTCCTTGAATGCATTTCCTGTTGTTGAATTAGAGTTTGTAATGTGTTTTAACAGTAGAAACTAAGAATTATGGACAATATAAGGTAACTTCTTGATGCTACTGTGCAAGTTGCCATGCTTTTCCTTTTCCTAGAAATTCTGTATCAAACTTACTTAAAAAGTTTGGAATGCTTACTGTGTTGGGATGTGTCCTTTGGGAATTCTTGCTGCTTGAGTAGTGTACTGAGGTTAGTAAATAATCCTGTTTTGGAAGGAGTTAGGATTGTCTGGATGAAGTATACCTGCAGTGTAGGTTATATTGTGTTTTATGACAACTGGGAATAAATAGTAATCCAAATACATTTCTAAACTGATTCTCATTCCCATAATACTTGTCAATTAAGATACCGATATGCTTGTTGCCTGTGTGTGCACAATTGCATGTTCAGGTGTACATCACCACAAAAGCAGGGATAAGGTAAGTCTATGTTATACTAGTCATACTGGTTATCTTCTCAGGTCTTAGTTGTCTTTTGCTAAGGAGGCTTTTTGTGCTCAAATATTTGTGTGTGTGGGTCTGTACAAATTTTCCACAAGAAATTTTTGCTAGACCCATCATGTACATTTGAAAAGCTAAAGCATTTCACTGTTATCAATAAATGTGATACTGCATCAGTTAGTTTTGCTGGTTATCTCTAGCAGTAGAAATAAATGACAGGAGAGTTAAATTCAAATGTAGCTCATAAGCTTTGGGTCCAGAAACAAATAGTTTATCTATTACCTTGTGGCTTAGGTACTTACAAACTTCATGCTGTCCCAAGAGCTTGTATGGGGACTCAGCCTTCAGCTGTGAGTATAAAGACCTTTAGAGAGACAATCCAAGAAAAGGACTGGGTAAGGTAATAGGGAGTGGGAAAAGTCTGTTTCCAGGACATGCTGCAAAACAGCCTTGTTGCTTATTTTGAAAGAGGTGGCATTGTTTTAACCGTGTGGGGTTTTTCAGTGACAGTGCTTCTGCAATAACTTGTCATACCAGTGTCTGAATAGTGCTCAGCCTGGCCAGGGCCAGTGGTCCATGCAGAATAAGGGTATTTCTAGAAATTTCTAGTCATAAGAAGGAGGTATTCAGGAAAGAGAGTAAGATCAAATGGAGACTGCTTAGCATTGGCTCAAGATTGGCCTTTTTAGGGCTATGACAGCTCATTTGTAACTATCCTTTAAACTTACAACACACAAAATTTATTGCACATTTGTTTCTGTTTTAATTTTTGTCCAACATCTTGTGCAAATAAGACAACCAAATGACAGTTTGGATACTCCCAACTGCGTAAGCACACGCTGCTTTCCTGTTATTTGTCAGTGGCCCATAGAACATATGCAATATATTTCAAGTTTTCCAATTCATACTTCAGAGTATCTATCATAGTCTTTCAAGCATTTTCAGTTGGATTCTTCAAAATAAACTCTTTGGTCTTTTAAAATAAACATAAACCAGGCTTCAGATAATGTTTCTTTCTTTGGAGAACATAAACACTTAAAACAAGGTCATCCAGACCTTGCTTACAGCTGGTGTAAAGAACTGGTGTGAACTGCATTCAAATAAAATCGATACTAGCGTGCATCATCTGGAAATTGTGCCTTTTTACTTACCAGTAACAGATGTACCAGATGCTTTGGTACTGGCACAGGTCATGGTCCTGCCCCAAGGGCTGGGCACAGATGTCCTCAGGGCTCTCAGTGGTGTTGGGCTTTGGGGATGTGCCGGGTGCCCATGGCGTCACTTTAGTGCAGCAGGGATGGGGCCTTGGGGGACTCTCCTTGGATATGTCCTGCAATTTCACAGGGCACAGCCCAGCCAGGATCTGGGCATCAGGGTGCCTTGGGCTGTCCACTTTGTCAAGAGAGCCCCTTGGAGCTCACTCCTTGATGTGATGATGCCCAGAACCTGCTGAGCCAGGGACGGGGATAGAGGCTGGGATTGTTGACCAGACAGACTGGATGGGTTCTGAGTCACCTGATCTAGTGGAAGATTCCCTGCCCATGGCAGTGGGGTTGGAACTACATGGTCTTTCAGGTCTCTTCCAACCCAGATCAAACCATTCTGTGTTTCTGTGGTTTCTAAAGCCAGGAAGGAAAAGGTGAAAGGAAGTGAGTACTTAAGATGAGCACTTGGGCCAGGGGTTACTGCCTAGGTAATCCATTCCTGGATATGTTCTGGGCTCACCTCCTTCCTCCACCTCTGCCTGCTGTGATGTAATTGTCAAACTGGAAGAGTTACAAAGTGCTTGGATCAGGAAAAGTGCAAATCAGACCAACCACTGCAAAAGTATCAAGTGGTGCCCCTCTCTGTTGAGATGTAGCTTACTATTTGTACTAACTAACTGAATTAAGCTGAAGTTCCTTTACAGTCAAGGGACTTCTGTGTTTCTCCCTGTGTAAAATGGTTGGAGCGTCATCAGTTTTCACCCACGTTTGCTGATGGAACTGAGGTGTTGTATTCACATTGGCAGCCTGCCCAGAATGCAGTGTATATATTTTTCAACTTTTTTCTTTAATTCTCTTTTGTATTCTTCTTATTTGTATCAAACAAATATGCTGTAAAACAGGTGTGAAAAATGGTACAGGGTTTTTTTTGTTAGCAGAGAAATGCTATTAATCTGTTTCTGTGCCCTAGTGGTAATAGACCCTCTCCAGTTATTTACTGAATTGGCCCAGTGTTTTTGTTCCTATCTTGCCTGGCTAGATAATACCAGAAATCATATTGTCTAAGTCACTATGTGACTTAGTCTCTAAGTGAAAATAAACTACTTTTATAAACGGATCAATTCTGACTAGGGTAATTTCTCTTTCTGGTCAGGAAGTATTAACCTATTTTGGTAGGTTGTTTATCAGTTATTTTGTTCCTTGAAACTGCGTCTTTCATCTTCTAAAACATATTTCCACTTCTTTCCTTTTCTCCCATCACTCAAAATAATTTTTCCCCTTGTTTAGTAGAACGAAGAATGAGAAAAGATGGTCTAGTGGTACTTGTTTGTTCTTAGTGACCTTGGAGCTGCAGTCAGACTTTTAAGAGTGATGCAAGTGGTGGTGAAAAACACCAGTCAGAGGTACATGTCTAGATGGGGGAGCTCTATGTGAAGAAGATGTGTGGGTGGGTCTTGGTGATGCATTTTTGTACCTCTGCAGAGCATTGTCAGTTTGTGTAGGTAACTAATGCCTGCCCACGTAAGTCAGGCCACAGGCTTGAGAGACCTAAATCTGAATTACCTTAGAATTTTTCACTGTTGAATAAATAGGGAAAATAGTGCTGTGTAATGAAGTTCTTAACAGGGTTTTTACTTGTAACAGCCATGTCTGGATGCACTGAAGAGGTGAAGACAAAATCCCAATGGAAGTATGCAGTTAAAAAGTACCAGACTGTGCTTCTTTAGTCAACTATTTCTGATGCTTACCTAATTTGCTTATTAAGTAATTGTCAAGGTATAAATTGATTAATCATTTTACTCAAAATAAGGTAGGGAAATAAATAGAGATAACATTGGTTGCCTCTCGAATATAAAGTAAAATAACTTTCTGAGAAGGAACAGAGGGTCGTTTTCAGGTCTACTTTTAGAGTTTCCAAACTGTGGTACATATTGGGAATACAGGTTGGTTGTCATGTTAGAGCTCATTAGCATACTGAAAAAACTGAGAATTCAAATACTAAAATTATTGCAACAAGTTGTGCATTCATAGAAGATACTTCACATACTAGAGCTGTTTGTGTCAGAGTTCACACACACATTTATCCAGCATATTTACAGTATGAAGGAGCTGAAACCAACTGACCTTTTATGTTGAGTGTGTGTTTTCATATGCTTTATGGACCCATTTGTGCACAAATATATAGGTGCACACATTTTACAACCTCAGGTAACTGCTTGCATCTGTTGAATGCCTGCAACTTTAGATATAAGTATTAAATTTTACAATCAAATAGTTTAACTTTGAATTAGTAACCACTATGAAATTAATGATAATACTTATCTGAGTTAATTATTCTTAATAATACTGAAAATATAGATGATTATTAATATTCAATTTTATACATGGAACAACTGAGATGGTAATATTGCTGAAGGTTATGCAGTGGTGACTCAGCACTATATGGCCATAGAATTACCTTCCACCCCTGTGCTTAGACTGGCTCAGAGTCCTGTTACTGGTAGGCATGCAGCCTTCCCTTTCTTAGCTTGATCTAAGCAGTGAATAATAGATGCTGCTGATGATTGCTAATAACATTTTGATTGCATAGTATCAGGCTGTAATGATAGAGTAATGCTAAAGTGGCTTGGTGTGTAATTGCCATTGTTCCCAATGGCATCACCATGTTGTTACTGCTTCACCACAGCAAAACAAACGGCATTACTTGATGTAAACTGCACTGTTGGATCCTCTTAGCTTTCCCTGCTGAATGCTAGGCAGCCCTAGATGTTGGTAGCCCTTGATGAATGCTAGGTAGCCCTGTTTTCAGAGATGTTGGATTGTTTTGCCACATGTTATCGGTAAAGAAATACTAAATGAAGAAACAGACTTTCCTACCTCTTTAAATATTCTTGGATATCCCAGCTGAGCTTTCTGGGACTCCTTACTCCAAAAACAGCCTGAGGGGGAAGAAAAGTTGAAGCGCTGTGGGAAGTTGAAAGTCTAGATCAGTGGCTGGGCAGGTAGAGGAGAGAACAGTCTGGAGAGCCTCACAGTCAGCATCGTGCTTGCCAAATCCCAAGGAGTCAGGAATACCCTGGCTGTGGTGGCACAGCTCTTTCTGTCTGCACCCACAACAAGCCACCTATTCAAGGACAAGGCTCACTTATGCAAGCCTGCTGGCCATCAGGAGTGATTGGGGCACAGTGACTGCAGGGGGCTTTGGGCATTTACAGAGTGCAGGCCTACACTAAAGCAAAAATCCAGACTACAAAGAGCCGGAGATTCTTTTAAGGTGGATAGAGTGAACAGCATACGGCTCAGGAAAGTAAAATTTCCAGATGGCTCACAGAATGTGTGAAAATGAATATGGACATTTGTTTCCAAAATCTTTGGACTTGTAGGTGAAACTCATTTCAGCTGTTTCCTGAAATTAATTTAAAAAGGAAAACAAAAACCCCCAATATACAGTTCAGTGCCCCAATGAAATTTTTGGTATGAAGTACTGCTTAATAAATGAGCAACTGTATTCTGCAACAACTTGCACTTCCAGATGGCCTTATATTGTGGCTCTGCTTTGAAAAGTGACTTTGTAGAAATGGCCCCAAGGGATGGAGTTATTGAGTCTGTGATTTTCATATCAAATTTTCTCCTTCCAAGTTAAAAAAAAAAAAGAAATGGCTTTCTAATTATTAGCCCAGTGAACTCAGCTTGGGATCTAATGTCTAGCTGTGCTTTCTCTAGCTAATGCATCATCATGAGTAATGCAAGTTCTGCAATCAAAATAGAGTGTCCTCAATTATACCTGTGCAGCTCTGTTGTGCTTGGATTATATCCTTCTTTACACCTGTTCCACTGAGCAAAGGTTTTGGGCAGTAGTGTTGAAAAGGCAGTCTTACAATTAGAATTTTCTTTCTCTTACTGAACAACAGATTTTCTATGGTCTCTTTGATCATAATTCCATATTCATGTAAAAGTGTTACAAGGATTTTCACTGTCTTTATTGCAACTCACATTGTCTTGCTAATACTCAACAGTGTGCCATTATGAGTTGAATTGTGCAGGAAAGTCTGTATTTTAAATTTATTTTTGACATTTAAAATGTGCTGTAAAACCATAGTTAAAAAGTGGATGTAGCATGTTTCAGCATATCAGCAATGTTTTATTATGGGTGTCAGGAGGAAAAATATGAGGAAGGTAAAGGAAATTAAATAAACATATCTTGACAAACCTTGGAATGTGCAAGGTATTGAAGAGGCGATTATTGATGTTTTCAATGGGTAGTGGAATTGATTCAGGAGCACAGAGCGTGCTGCTGTTGCAGTGTGTGCTCTGAGGGACACATGACCTTCCACTGACTTTCTGAGCCCAAGCCAAGCACAATGGGTTGGCAGTAACCTTGTTGATACCTTGGTGTTGCATCCATCCTGCCACATGTTTTGGCTGTAGCTTTTGGCCATTCAACAGAGGAATGAAATTTGGCTGTGGATGTTTGGGACTATTCTCAGAGTTGTGACCTGTAGACTCCTCTGAAGGAGATGTCTTTTAAAAGGCTTTCCAATGCATGGGATTTAGCTGAAGCAGGTACTTTTTGGTCTGTGTTGCCATAATTGAATTTAAAGATTATTTTGATGTCTTAGTATGGATGAAGGTCCGAACTGAAAAAAATTTGTCCTACAGGCAAGTAAAAGCTACCAAATAAGTCTATCCAAATTTCTTTACTGAATATCTGTTGGTCACAGATGAGAGTGCTGTGTCATTAACTACTTTTCCATGTCTTCAACAGCTTGGAATAATGATGATGATTTTGAATGTTAGCATGTTTCTGCACTAGCTTGTGATCACATAGAGAATATATGACATGCAAATTAAGATCCAGTTAGAAAGCTGTGATTTATGTAGTTAGGAAAGGGCTCTTGCAGTACACTTGTGCTTATTGAAGCTGATTGCAGCATGGCTGCTGAACATGTTAAAAACATCTTGGAGCATGAGAATTTTGCTGCTTTACAGGTTGATTTTTTTTTTTCCCTTAATCCTCCTTCTGGAAAATGAATTAAATCATTGCAAGATATAACTCATAATGAGTGAGTCAATTTATTGAGAAAGAATAACCATTTATTTTAAATGGCTTAAGAAGCCTTTTCTCTTGTTTGAGTAACTTGAGCCCAAGTAATAGAATTTCTGATTGCTTTAACTAGTGCAGCAGACTTTGTGGGAATTACACCACAGTTTCTTGTTTTAAGTAGACTCTGGCCAGGACTGATGGTAACAGAATTGATCTTTCTTTCCCAAGACCCATGCAGGTTGGTAGCAGTAGGATGCTTAGAAAAGTTGCTTTGCTGGGGTTTCTTCAGTTTTGTCATGGTATCTTATTGAATAAGCCTCCCTACAAGAAATTATCCTCTTTCTTGCCAGCCTCAGCAGACAGGTTTAAGGTGAGAAACAGGAAATGCTGTCTTTCTATGCATTAGTCATCCATGGGCCTTGTGATTTTCTTTTGCCCTCCCTCCCTGCATAAAAGAGGGAAGTTTTGCCCATGATCATGCTTCTGTGTGAGCAAACTGTGAACAGCAATCTTGGAGCTTTTATTGTGGCATGATTCCTCTGTACTAAGTTCATATGAAAACAGTTGAGCTGTCAAGTTTTTTGGTAATCACAGGTGCTTTGCTGCATTGTCACCCATTAACTCCCACTGTCAGCAGGGAGGTGCAGGGTCCATAACCTGGGGCAGATGGATGACACCATCTCTTTCTCTCTCTCTGTCTCTCTATATATCTATATATATGTATCAATTTTTCCTTTGCCACTCTGTGAAATGAAATAAATTAGAAACCACAATCAAAGCAGCTAGTTTCATTGCTCATTGCATTTTCATGATGATGAATGAGGTATAAAACCTGGGATAGGATATTTTTTAAGATGTGAAAAGGGTGAAGTCATGGTGTCAGGGAACTTGTGATAAGGTACGTGTGACATTCCACTCAGCATCTAGTGATGCTGCTGGTTCCACCTTCATTCCACCAGCCTGTTCTGTGACCTTTTTTGAGAACCTGCCATTGCTCTGCTTTCCTCACTTGGTCTTTTGTTTCTTGGGAATACAGGTAATTTGGAGAACTGATTGTGGGATTCCCATCAGTGCTGGGGCTGTAATACTGCATTAATACAAATAATAGGAAAGAGCTGTGATGTTTATGGATGCTTAATGTTTGTGTCCTTAAAGTTTTTGGCTTGAGCCCGAGAAGGACAGGACTCCATCAGAGAGCACGGACACACCATGAGACTCACCTGAAAATACCCATGTTTTCCCTATGAGACAGCTGATGGCACAGTGCCTTTTTATAGCTGATCTTTGAAAATACCATTTTGCATCTCTTTTACCCTGTTCCATCTCTTAGAGTTGAGCACCTTGTGCACTGATGTGGTGTGTGGAATGTGAGCAGCTTCACTTGCTTCTGCAGTACATGCAGTCTGCTCCAGAGCATCCACTGTGAACTGATTGCAAATTAATTTGGTTATTGGGACTGAATGAATGAACAGCTGCATGGTTAATTATGCAGAATGGTATAGAAAAATGTAGTGTTAATGTTTTATACCCTCATTATCTCTGCAGTGTGGAATATATTTTTCAGTGTGAAAATAACAAAGGCAATATTTCCCACATAATTTATTTATTAAGATCCTCGTATTGTTAATCAGCTTTCTCTGCTTTAATTTGGTAAGAATTGGGACAATTAAGAACTGAATACAGGCCACTTTCTAAAATGTAAATATAATCTTACATGCTGAAGAATTTGAGGGTGTGGGTAGCTGACAGAAATGAAATACATTTTACAGTAAGATTTAAANTTTTTTTGGTTTTCTGAAATACAGAATGTTAGTTGAGGGCTTTTCCTCCCTCTCCCTGCAGCCTCTCATTGAAAAGATGACTGATAATATGTCAATTAGTCAATTGAATCCCTGTTCCAGCTAACTTCTAACTTTTAAAAAATTATTTTGGGGAGGTTTATGTGTAAGTTGAGTTTGTCTCCTCCTGCTTCTGCTCCCCCTATTTCTCCCTTGGTATATTTTCCTTCTATTGCATATGGAACAGGGATTAGCAAGTTACTATGTTTCAGCAAATACCTATTCTTGAGCTAACCTTCAAAAAGGATATTTCACTTTCTCACTGATTTTCTCTCCTAGTGGTCTTTTTTGGCAGCTGTTACCCTCCCTCTTTCATAGAACTGGTTTGTCTCTTCTGGGCCTGATTGCTTCAGTCCAGACTGGAGAAGCTGCTTTTTAGGTGAGGTGTTGAGTAAGTTTTGGTATTTTGGCCTAACACATCAGCTCCAAATCTGTTTTTTCGAAGCTGTTCCAGAGTTGATATTCTTCTGATGGCAAGGCTTTCTCCTCACAGTTGCTTTGGCAGACTGTAGATATTTCAATGACCTGTGAATACATTTTATCCCAACTTTCTATCATACATTGTCATTTGTTACATTTCTATCTGTAATTGTCATTTTGGGCAGGAGTGGGGCAATACTTGTTATCACTCATTTGTTGAAAAGCATCGGTGTGAGTGAAAAATTCCTCTTTTTTAAGTCTGGTATGTACTTTCTTTACCAAGTGAATATAATTTTTCTTGAAGGGTGTTCATGCAGCTCAAATTACTCCCCTTGATAAAAAGACATCACAGTATCAGTGAAATACAACCACCTCTGGGCAAAAGTTAGGGAAACAAGTAAAGAGACGTGGTAAAATGTGCTTTCTTAATATAAAAAAAACTTAACAATTGGGTTCAAAAGCATCTATGTCATTCAGCCTTTTGATAGTCTGGCTTCCAAGCTTCCTTTCTGGCAGGAATGGGATGTATGGTTCTGCTTTCTGTATGATTTAGAATCGTTTCATGTAATGCTGATCCTTCCTTAGGATTGTTGGCTGTTCTGAAGACTTCAATGTAAAATTATTTTAAATTTTACTCTTCTCCAAGAATTTGGAAACTTATCATTGTTTTATCTTAATTCTTACCATATGCTGTCCAGTCCCTAATTTTGCAACGTCTCTTTGGGATAGAATGTAAAAATCAAGTTACGCTGTTCTGAAGTACACTGACTACAGTTTGAGATTTCTCTCCCTTCACCCTACTCCTATGCAGTTTCTATGCTAAATACTGGTCTCTCAGGTTTCATTAATTTTTAATTTTCTTCAGCCTGACAAGTAGAATTAGAAAAAGAATAGTATTTTACTTTTTATCCCCATTTAAAAATATTTGGAAGCAAAATATACATGTGATGGAGTTTTGTATACATGATGATTTCAGGTGCATAGTACTTAAGCTCTTGGTGCTATTTTGGTGCAGTTTTCAGTACAATTCAGACTGCTCAGTGCTGTTGGGGAGGATGGACCAGTAAAAGATTAAAGCTCTGCACTGTGAAAGTGCAGCAGATTCTGGCACAGTGTGGAAGCCTAGAGTGAAAACTCCCATGCCTCAGCTTTCCATGTGGCCTCAGATGAATATATGAATCTGTCAGTATTCCAGAGTGGAAAGCATCCAAGAATAATGTTTAGATAAAATTGAAGAAGGAAGTAAAGTTAATTATGTAAAGACCAGAAAAGTATGTTACAAATATGCTTCATAAAACACCATGACCTATTATAACATTACCTTAACAGGCCCAGTTAGAGGAGATCTCTTAATGTGCCCAGGTATGTGAAAAGCAGGGTTGGAGTTCTGTGGTCTTCAAAGTGATAATAAGACTTAGCTTCTCAAAAGGCTTGTAAACATTTGTAAGGTACATCAATAAAGAAATATGAGCGAATATTTAAATATAAAATTATATTTGATTTCCATCCTAACTGAAAGTCTTGGTACATCCAAATGCTTGAGTTCTTATGTTTTTTTTTAATTTTATTTTTTAAATTCATGTTTGGAATAGATACACAGTGCTGTTATTATAAAAAAAATAATTATGTATCTTTTCTTTAGCATATTTGTTAGGGCTGGCAATAGGACATAAGTTTCCTGATACCCTGTTGGTCACTTATATCACTGCTTTACTGGCAAGTTTCTACTGTATTGCATCCATGCAGAGAATGATTTTAGTTGCAAGGGAGCACAATGGACATCAAGTATAACCCCTGCTCAAAGCAGGAGTGGCTGCAGAAGTTAATCAGGTCACTCATGGCCTCATCCTGCCTAGTTCTGAAAAATGTCCAGGTCAGAAATCTCACAGCTTTACTGGGCAATGCTTTGCTGCTGTCATTGTGAGGGGTTATGTCAGCTGGCATTTCCCATCTTGCAGCTTGTGCTTGCCATCTATTGCCTTTTCATTGTCTACTCTGACCCTATCTTATTTTAAACTTCTTTTTGGATGCTGAGTGAAATGAGATTCTCCATTAGCCTCATTTCCTAGAATGACCTAACCCAGCTCCCTCAGCCATTCCTTGTACATTGTATGCTCCAGTTCCCAGCATCTGAATAACCCTCCATTGGACTGGCTTCACATTGCTGAAGTGAATCAATCTCTTTCCTCCATGAAGTGACACAGATTTTTAGATTTTTTTTTTTTATTATTATTGTTTTTCATTCCATTTGCAGAACTGGGATTATCTGTTTTCTGGAAGTTCCTTTCTGCTGCTCTCACAGTATAAAATAGACTGTTCTATGGTGAATTGCTTAGAATAGTTACCTTATTTATCTGAATGCAAAAATCAGTGTGAAATGCTGAAATCATTAGCAGGGGAAATTCAATTCTTTAGAAATTGCTTAGACACCCAAGTCACTTCATTACCTGTACAGAAAGATAACATTGGTCTTGTTTGCGCTGAACCGCTCAGTGTAAGAACAGTGGGGATGCCAGCATTAACTTTTTGTCCTCACTTTTGTTATGCACGATGAATTCTTGATAGGTTTTGACTTAGTTGCTGGTACATAATTTATGACATCTCTTGGCTGCAGCTGCTGTAATCCACAAACGAAGCCAAGCCTATTATTTCTAGTAATAGAATTGTATTTTGTTGTAGAGCAACTCCCAGGTAATTAGGCAGGGTGTGCTGTAATTGGTTGTAACATAGGCTCTTCTAAATAAAGCATTAGTCAGACTGAATGGCAGATTAAAGTATTTTTTTTTTCTTTTGAAGATTTGTCTACCACAGATAAACATTAATGTGACCACAAACATTAGGTTTTGCCAGGAAAGGAAGGAGAATTTTTGTTTTAATGATCCTTCACTTGAAAGAGTGTTCTTTCCATTGAGAATATTGAAAAGTGCAAAGCAGAATTCTTTGAGGGCTTTTGGGATGTAGGTAAATCTAAAGTCTTATTCAAGGAGTGGACTTGATACAGCAGTTTTTATTGCTATTGGATTTGGGTTTTGGACAATTTTGAATAATCTTTAGCTTGACCTATACTTTTGTATATGTACATTGTTAATTGACAGTGCTTCACAGGTCAATGTAGACACCTGAAATCTCTGGAGTAAATCTGTTTGCATTAAAAGGTGATTATAAGCTGAGAAGTAATTGTAAGAGGTGCAGTTTGGTGGATTTCTTGTCTTTTGGTGTCTTCCCATCAAAGCTGGATTCTTTTGTGGACTATGTGATGAATTCAAGTTAACTGGAAATAATTCAAATAAATGGAATGAAATTTAACGTGAACTTTGAAAGTCCAAATATACAGTAGCCACCCCAGAACCTTTGAGAAGCTGATGGATTTGCTTCAATTTATGTAGCAAAATAGTGAAACAGTCCTTGTCATGAGAACATTCAGAACAGGGGATGGGAAACAAAAGGGAGCCAGGTTGCACTTGTTCTGTTGAAAGTTGTTCCCTTGAACATGTTGTTTTGCCATAGTGTTTTGTTAGGAAAGAAATGAAAGAACAAAGGGTCAAAACTTCTATGTGTTATGACTCTGTCTTTTTTGAATCTATATGTTCCATTTGGCTGGCTAATGGGGAATGGTTCTTATGAAAAGGCTCTAGTCTGTTCTCTTGTGGGTAGTGAAGCAAAGTGAACACTGTGTTACACGTTACAAAGAAAATGTTGGGATGACACTGAGGCAGAGCCTAGACCACACAGGGTTTGTTCCAGTTTTCGTTTCAGAACTCTGCATTGTGTTATAAATTCACTATTTAATTTTCCTTTGCGCTCTGTCTGTAAAATTCCCATGAGAAGTAGCAGCTGTTGGTGCTGCTGTGCTCACAGTGAGCAGGATTTCCCCTTCAGCAAGTCACAGGTTGATTACTGGAAAACAGCCACTCCAGAACAAGTGAACTGTGTGGTCTTACCCTTGGGGCCAAGCTAACCTGCGAGGCTTTCCATCTTCTCTCCTGGAAAACAAGCTGTGTTTTAGGGTACAAATGCATGGGGGACATGAGAATAAAGTGGCTGATTTGGCATAAAGCACTCCAGCACCTTTGGAAGCACTGGGGCTCTATTGATTTGTATGACTTACAAGTCAGGTCCTAAAATTGTACCAATTGTGATTCTTTAGACTGAACATCTGTGCAGTACATTTCTTATTTCTTCTTTTTCCCTCTGCTTGGTGGCCTCTGAGGAGACATTTGTTGGATCACTGGAGTATGTGTTCCACAGATGAAGTCCTGCAGCAGAAAAAGGGTTAAACTCGAGCTCAACAGTAGGAATTTTCTCATCTTGACAGTTAGCTCAGCAATTTTGTTTTTTTGCAACATAAAGAATTTTCAACTAGGCAGAAATTGGGTGATTTTCCTCGGGGTGGGAGAAAGGCAATATTGAATATGTATAGGTTAGTTTAATCTGAGTAAAAACTGTAGACTTGAAAGGTCTTGGGCTTCCTCTATACATCTGACAATTATTGTATCAGTTTGGACATCAAAATGGAGAGAAATGGTGTGTTAGAACTAAGTCTGCTGATCCCTATTCTCATCTCCCTGATCTATTCATTGCTCTATCACAAGCAAGGATTTTTGTTGAGCCTCATACCGTATTACTCATTTTGTCACTTAGTGGAATGGGCAGAAGGAGGCACACTGGAGGCCAAGTGGCTTGAGTAGATTCTTGGCTCCTGGTTTCCTTCTGCATTTGACAGCAAATGGCAAGAGTCCCAGTGTTGAACTGAGTCCCTCTCCCCCATTAAGTTAAGCAGGCTTAACTCAGTCCTACCTGGATGGCTGAATGGCAGCAGGACAGCTGGCTGCAGAAAGGCACTGGTTTCTTTCACAGTTTGCTCAAAACACCTTGGCTTAGCTCCATATTGAAAACAAGCAAATGGATCAGTCCCACATCTGCTGAAAGATGTGAATATCTGAATGTAAGTGAAAGAAAACTGATTGCCTCCAGTTGTGTGGGGCCACTGCTCAGAATTTGGTCAGTGGTAGGGTGCACATGAGGTGTGGCTTCTGGGGTCTCCTTTATTTTTAAATCAGCATGTGACTCACCGAGAGAATTGTAAGACTCACCAAAGCTGTTAGTATGTGTGTTAAGTTGGTGACTGTCTTTGTTCAAGTGCTAAATAAATTAGCTAAACATTTCTATAAATGACAAGTACATCAGGGCATGTAGAAAAAGGAGGATAGAGTCATGGGAGCATTTGGAAGCTGGAGACAATGGCCTGCTGTGAGGGATGCACAGCCTTCAGATGTTCAGCTTATCAAAGGGAAGTAAAGGGCTATTTAAATCTAAGGTTCAGTTTACAGGAGGGCTTGCTGTTTGCTCTGCTCAACCCTGGGTGACCCTTGCTGTAGCCAGCAGGCTTCAGGGAAGTGATGGATGTATCTATTAATTTGTTTCCTCTTTCTGATATTCCCTATCTTACCTGGTTTGACCAAAAATACTTTTCTGACTTCTTGCTCCTTAGCCAGATTTCTCTGTAAATTATTTTTTGTGACCTTCTTTAAAAAAGGGAGGTAGTAATTGCTCAGTTGGTTAGGTGTGTTCATTCTCCAGTTGTTTTTCTGCAGGTTGGGTGAAGGGTCAAAGAGTAGTAAGGCAAGTAAGAAAATAAGTACATGGAAGGCGTTATCACAGCTCTTTACAAAAAGCTTTGTAACATTCTGACTTCAATAATGCTTTTTAAAAAAACATTAACTTAGTTTATAAACTTAATCTCATTTATAAATTAATAGTACATAGCACCAACTGTGCATTGGAAGAATTGGTAATCTCCATCTGATTGCTCACAGCCAAATTCTTAAAGTGGTCAGAAGCCCCAACAGAGTCAATGATGATTTATATTCCAGTAGGGAGCTGCTGCAGAAGGACCAGGAAACTGATACAAAGGCAGCTGTGAAATATGCTCTTCTCTTGGGATGTGGATGATTCAGACTGGAGCTTTGGCCATCAGCACAATGTTCAGTTTTATCTTCTTAAATGTTTAGTGTCGTAAATATTAAGTTTTGAAACAATGAAATGTTTTTAGTCAATTATTTTAAAGACTGTGTGTAGTCAGAAGGCATCCTTACCTTTGTGCAATAGGGAGGGAGGGAGGAAGGGAGGAAGGCATCCAGACTCATGCCTGGGTGTTCACTGAGAGCCTGATTAACTCAAGTGTCTTAGCAAAGCGTGGTGTGTACAGACCAGGGCTGTGTGCCTTTGGGTACCTATGCACTCTCAGGCTTTTTCATTTCCTTCTGAGAGCAGAGGCAAGGATATTATTCCTGTTTTCTTTGCTTCTCATCCATGTATTCTGTCACATTGAATGGGAATGTTTTCCCCAGTGAGCATGAATTAAAAGGAAACAAGGTAGTTCAGACTGAAAGGTTATCAGCAAAAACTGCACGAATGAAAACATTAAATGAGTGACTCTTTCATGTGTCTTCTGTGTCAGTTCTGCTTAGAGGAAACAATTCTGAAAAAGAGACAAAATACCGAATGCCTTAGATTGGTTGCATTTAGCAATTAGAAATACTCAAATTACCCATCTACTCATTAGGAAAAGGGGTTGGTACTCAGAGGGAGAATGGATGACTTGCTAATTTTTAGTGTTACTGAATCATGTAAATGAGGGTTTTGTTTAGCTTTAAATGGAGTTGTTATGCAACGGTGTTAGCTTGGATGTGGGACATTTCTCTCACTGAAGATTGTATGTTTTTGGTAGAATTTAATGGTCAATTTACATGGCATCCGTACTGGATAAGCAGTCTTGTATAATTTGAAAAATTATTCAAGTTTTGTTCTGAATTGCTCTATTAAATTTAGATGGATTGAATGTTACTATAATTTAAAATAAATGGGTAGGAAGGGGAAAAATAAATCAAGGTGAAATCTCAGTTGGAGAATATGGTTTTGCAAACCTCTCCTATAAATACCTTGTACATGCAGAGGAAGCTACTTAGGAGTTATTGTTTTAGCACCTTCTTTACGTATTCCCTTCCTTGCCATTAATTTTTTCCTCCTGTTTTTTTCTATCAGATGAGGAGTGAGGGAATGTGACATTAAACTCATTGAGTATGGTAAGAGTCAGGATGATGTAGTGCAAAGAAATATTAAAGTTGTTCTCAGCTACAAATTCATCATTTTCCATCCGATATTCTTTGGTTTGGGATAAGAAGGTTCTTACGAATCAGTTCTAAGCAGTCAGTTCTTCCCTCTTCCTTTAGAAGTAAGATTAGGAGTAAAAATAGATTCTTCAAATGACATAACCTCCATTTATATCCTGGGGAAGTTATATGAAAAGGAGACTCTCTCCCTGGAAAGCTTTTGCAATGTGAGAATTGAATTTAACAGGCTAAGCTTTCCGTGATAATAATTGCACAGCTAAGGATGATGCAAATTTAATGGCTCTAATCAGATGAGGTGAAAGAAAGCAAATATTAGGTTTATGCTTTAATTTGTGATTTGCTCTACTGTTGATTCTTCCATGCAAGAAGAAAGCTGAGCTGTGTGTGCTGTCCTTTTTTTCTTTCCTTTTTTTTTCTTTAACCTTTGGAAAATATTAGTTACATTGAGTAGTCTTCATGAACATGAATTGATTCCATCTTATAATGATACGTTTTACATATTTTAAATAAAAATAATGTCCTGAAAATTATTCAGAAAATAGGTCACAACAGAGCACTGAGCTGGGCAGTCCTTTGTCTTTTCCAGTTGCTCATGGCAAACTGAGCTGCCAGAAAAGGACAGAAGTCTGTACTGGAATTTCACAGAACCACATAATGATTGAGAGTAAAAGGAATCTCTCAAGATCATCTAGTCCAAGGTCCTTCTAACAAGTCAGCCCAGGACTGTGCTCAGCTGGTTTTTGAACACTTTCAAGGATGGAGACTCTAAACCTGTCTGGGCCAGCAACCTGCACCAGTTTGACCCTCTTCACATTCAAAGGTCTTTTTAAGGTATTTACATGGAATTTCCTGTGTCCCATCATTAGATACCACAGAAAAAAGTCTGCCTCCTTAAACCTCCCCATCATGTATTTATGCATATGAATAAGGGGCCCCTGAGTATTTTCTTCATCAGCATGAACACTCCCAGCTCTCTGTCTCTCAGTCAGGGATGAAGGAGAGGTAGAGGTGCTCATAGCTCCCTGGTTCCTGCTTTTAGCCTCTCTAGAAGATAGGGAGGACATTCATTCTTGCATGAACACTCTCCTTGGCATTTTGAAAAATGTTTGGGCACATTTCTCACATTTTTTCCCCCACAACTACAGGTTTTGAGGAAACACTTGCTCCACTTTATCTTGTAAGCTTTAGATTTTGTGGACACAACAGTTTCTGATCTTTGAAGAGGAGTCATTTCACTTCTTTGCTTGCCCTTGTTTCTCCTACTTGTATTTCTTATGCTTCCCTTGTGTCCTTGTTTAAGTACAGCAGTATTGAACATCTTAAAGGTAAAGGCACAGTGAAGGGACTAATACAGTGCTGTAGTGGTGGTTTCTAAACCTTTAGAAAAAACTTGTTACTGCTCTAAATATTTCTGAGGTTGTGTTTTTTGAACCACTGCTGAATGGCAGGGTGGTGTTTTCATGGTACCCTGGATCATATAACTCAAGTACATTTAGGGTTTGTTCAAAAGCCTTCATTTTGTATGTAATGCCAGAACTTCCCTTTTGATTTATGTACTGTGAATGTATTTTGCCATTTTAATGACCAGTCACTCAGCATCATGAGGTTCATCTGCAAACTTTCATATTTATTGTCTTAATTGATATTTACTTGTCTTTGTTTTACTTTGTTTTTGAATGATACAGTGCTATCAGCATACTTTTGTCACCATCTGCCTCATTTCTGTAATTATGATAGGTTAAATAGGACTGATGAAGAACCTTGTAGGACTCCTTTGAGGACTTTTCTCAATAGCAAAAACTTAAATCTGATGTTGATTTTAAATCTGTTTGATTTTAAAATAATTATTCCTCCAAATGAAGACCTGTCCTCCTATCCTCTAGCAATGCAGCTTCTTGAGCACATTTTGTGGGGGATCTTTCTGAAAGACTTAGAGGATACAATTTTGTTGAGTTTTAATTTTATATATTCATTGATTCTGTCAAAAAAAATGAGGACATTAATGAGTCATGCATTCCCTTCCCAAAGTAATGTGGATTCTCACTCAGTACCTTTATTTCTCTGTGTGTCAAATTACAGAGATTGAATAATTTTTACTATTTTGCAGACTTTAGTGCCCTCAAGTGCCTCTCTGAATTGCTCTTGGAGACCTTTAAGAAATTGGAACCCATATTTACAATGTTCATTTTTCTAATACAAACATTATTTTAAATGAGAAGACACTCTGCAATTAATGGCTTAGTGATTTCATCCTTGAGTTCCTTTAGAACATTTGGATGAATACCATCTGGTCTGGGCAGATGAGTAGCATTGATTTGTGTAAAATGTCTTTCACTGACACTTTAATATGAGACATTTTTTAATACAATGACAGCGAAGAACAGCTCCGACATGGGAACCTTTCAAGGCAGCTTTGGGATGAACAGAGATGCAAAGCATTAATTTGCTTTCTGTGCTGTGGCTTTGTCTCTGGATGCTCTTTTCTCACCTCGCTCATGTATTGGTTCCACAGATTTCTGTGGCAGACTTCGCATCTTTTGGGAGGTTGACAGAAGATTTATTGTTACAGTGTAAACTTTTGCAAGTTGTGTTTCAAAGGTTTTTATTTTGGCCTATTGCATTGTAGGGTTATCCTTCTGAGGATTTTTTTCCCCATTATCTTCAGCAGGTCAAATTCAGCTCATTAAAATTGTGTGTCTTTCTTTGAGCCATGTTTCTTTTCAATCCTGCCTTTTGTTATCTTTAGTCCACTTTAGGTGGTATGCACTTGCACTGAAATTCAGTCTTATGCCTTTGGAAAGATGTTTCCAAAATTTTACCTTTTGCATTCATTCTTTTAGTGTTTTTTTTTTTTTTTC